>CM043316.1:80641172-81241172 GCA_023736055.1 Quercus glauca | reverse complement strand
TCAATAATTTTTATTAATCAACTACATCTCCTCTGAATACATTGAGCACATATGTCTATAAAGACTCTTGTTCTAGTAGTATTAGGACTCCTAGTTTGACTAGTAAACTAAAAACCTAATAAAAGATGAATTTGGACCCAAAGAAAATAAAACCTAAGATACTTGGGAACCGTGAAAATTCTAGACTCAACTAAAGTACCAAAATACACTAAAGTCGTTGGAATCACAAAAATTATAGATATGCTCAACCACAAAATTGATGATAATTAATATTTTAACCCTAAAAGACTCATACTAAGACCTTTTTTTTTTTTTATAGGTAATCAGAAAACTTTTATAAATGATAGAAAAAAGAGGAATACAAGAAGTTCATGATGATGATGAAAAAAAAAAAAAAGAAGAAGAAGAAGAAGGAACAAACAACACAACAAACAGAGGGAAGTCAGTAAACTTTTTTTTTTTTTTTGATAGGTGATAACAGCTTTATTGATAATAAAAGCACAATGAATTTACGATTGTAAACTCACTGCATTGAAAAGAATACAAACTAATCAAAAATAAAGACTAACAGAATTAAGAAAGTCAAACAAAGAATGACAATGCGTAAACTCCCAAATCTGGGACCACTCAAACAAAGTCCTAAGTAGCAAAGATTTCGCACAGTCTACAGGTCTCTCAGTATCCTCAAAAGTTCGGGCATTACGCTCCTTCCAAATTAACCACATAAGACATGTTGGAACCATATTCCACACTTTTGAAGTGTGACTCCCCAACCAATTCCACCATGTAGTAAGAAGAGAAACAACATTCTTCGGCATCACCCACTGAACCCCAAACAAATGAAGGACTTCACTCCACAAGATATATGCATACTTACAGTGGATCAATAAATGATCTACACTTTCTTCTTCACATCGACAAAGGCAGCACCAATTCACAAGAGAGCGAAGAACAATTAGTAAAACCCCAACAGCGAGACCACTCCAAAAGACTACGATGGCGTAAAAACTTTAACTCATCCAACGTCTTCTCTTTGTCCTCAAAGGATCACCGATTTCGTTCCAACCACACAATCCACATTAAACACCCCGGAACCAAGTTCCAAATGTCCGAGTTATGCTTCCTAAGCCATTGATGCCAGCAAGATTACAAACCCGCCACTGATCCTGGCATAACCCAAAGAATACCAAAGGCCTGAAGCATAAAAGTCCATAGGGAATGGGTAACAGGACAATGAAGAAGAAGGTGGTTAACCGACTCCCCATCACAGAAGCACATACAACACCTATTAGCCAAAGGCCGACCCTTAAGCATTAGATTATCCAAAGTGAGGATCTAACCATGTGCAGCAGTCCATAGAAAGAATGCCATGCGCTTAGGAATCTTAGGTTTCCAAACACCCTTCCAAGGAAACAAAGAATTCGAGGCACCCCGGATTGCATGGTAGTAAGACTGAGCGTCAAACTTACCATCCCCTTTAAAACCACATGACTCTTACCTCAATTGGACTTCACATGTGGACCCCATAAAATAATTCTTGCCAAGAGATAGCTCAACTGGCACCTCTGGTATTCCCAATAGAGATGTACAAGGTTTGGATCTCCCCTCTCCCATTGTAATTATCGAACTATCAAAATTAATTCTTGAATAGGTGAATTTGCAAAGTAATAGCAAATTAATTGTCTATGGCTGCATCAAAGTACCAATAGTATAAATACAATTGACTTCTAAAATTAAATAAACTTCCCACAAACTCAAACTTTGAAGTATTGAACGAAAAATACTCTTTCACCTGAGACTTGCACCAACTCTTGGAGAACCTTTAGCGGTACTAAGAGCAGAGAAACTTTGTGTTCCAACATATGGAATGATAGAATTAATGGTTGGAATCAGAGTTTCAAATGATATAGCATTATTTTGATCCACATAAAGCATTTCTACTTCATGCACTATGAAGGGCTGATCAATAGGAATCGCCACCTAGGGTTGCTTGACAATTTTTCCAATGGGAAAATTTATTAATAAAGCAAATTTGTCTCGATTGGAGTACAATAGTGCACTTATATAGAATTTAGACCACGATGAATAAAACTTAATCTTAATTGACTTGGAATAATTGAATTATGAAAAGAACCTTGACTCCATAAATTTAAATAAAATACTAATAATCTAATTAGCTAATCAGACCTAAGATAAAATTCATTTGTCTGATATTAAAAATATAATTGGCTTCTAAAATTAAATAGCCTAACAAAATATAGTTCCCTGCATCTTGTTCCCTTTTATTAGCCTAGGTGTGTGCCAGGACAATGTAGACAACTGGGAGCTGTGATATCGTGCATTAATTTAGTAAGCTGATCACGTTAGTGTTTGGTGTGATTATATTGTCTTGACTCTTTGAGCTTGTAATTTGACGGTTGCCTAAAACTGTATTTTCTGAATTTGCAAAACAAAGTTGTCACCACTCACTAGTATCAGGAGAATCTTGTTGGAAAGTAAAACAAAAAAGTCACTGACTTCTTTTTTATTTCTTATTAAATTATAAATTAAATGATAGCATGAATGCTGGAGAAAGGTTTTGTCTTAGATTTTCTGAAATTTAATATAGACTGGATTTGAGTGCATGCCATGGGAAGCAAATTTGTTTTATTTTTTCTGGACACAACTTAACAGACCTTTTGTGTACTCATCATTTTCCTTAATTTGTAGGTGAGGGGACAAATGACCAATCACCTGCTGGTGATTTTCCTTTGGTGATAGATTGGATACCATCAATGGAGCTCTACTTTATTGACCTTATGGTAGACCATGTGCAGAGAGGCAATAAGGCTGATCATACATTCAATGAGCAAGCATGGGCTGATATGATAGAATCATTTAATGAAAAATTTGGACTAAAATTTAACAAAAATCTCCTAGAAGATCAGTATACATTCTTGATGAAACAGCATGGTGAAATCAGCAATCTTATCAATCATAGTGGTTTTACGTGGGATGAATCTCAACAAATGGTAACAGCTGACAATGATGTCTGGGAAGCTTATGTTAAGGTGCATTCCTCCCTCTGCTAATATTGTTATTTTTTTTTTTGATAAGTAAGAAGTAAATATTATTGATAAAAAATAGTAGGAGAAACACAAAGAGTTCACGGTAGTGAACAACGGAAAAAAGAAGCCAAAAAAAAATAGAAGCAGCCCCTAATCTATTCTAATAGATGAAAGAAAATCCAAAAGGGTAGAACAATCCGAATAACCCCAACATTGAGACCAATCAAAGAGAGTCCGCTGGCAATGCTCTAATAACTGAACCGCAGTTTTCCCCTCATCCTCAAAAGACCGCCTATTCCATTCAGTCCAAATAGTCCACATTTAACAACCTGGAACCAAATCCCAAATATCAGAGCTATGTTTCCCAGGCCAATGATACCAGCAAAATAATAAGTCCACAACTGAACTTGGCATGACCCATTTGATTCCAAACAACCGAATCATATACATCCACAAAGAATGAGCTATCGGACAGAAAAGTAACAGGTGATCCACAGATTCCGCATCGTTACAACACAAGTAAGAACGATTCGCCAAAGGACGACCACGAAGCATAAGATTATCCAAATTTAGAATTTGACCATGGGTTGTTGTCCACATAAAAAAAGCCACTCTTTTAAGAACCTTAACTTTCCAAATTCCTTTCCAAGGAAAAGTGGAAGGAGCTGCATTTCGAATCTTATGATAAAAGGACCGAGTATCAAGTTTCTCACTGCTATTAAGATTCCAATAAAGTTTGTCACACCCTCCACCCCTAAGAATTCGGGATTGGATGAAATGAAGAAAGGAGTAGGAAGCCGCCAACTCCCAATCATTAAATTCCCTATGAAATCTTAAACTCCACACTCTGTCATTAACACCCATAGGAGGGCTTAACAACTCAGAAATACAAGCCTCCTTATTAGCTGAACACAAAAATAACTAAGGATAAAGAGTTTTGAGAGGAACATCCCCAATCCACTTATCATGCCAAAAGAGAATACGAGAACCATCCCCCACCACAAAAGAGAAATGCTTAGCGAAAGTTTCCCACCCTTCACTAATACTCCGCCATAACCCACAACTATGAGTCCTACTACAAGCTCTAGTGCACCAACCCCCTTTTCCTTCACCATATTTCATGGCAATGACCCTACGCCACAGATGCGCAATTTCATGGCCATACCTCCAAAGCCATTTCCCTAATAGGGCCTGATTAAAAGACGCCAACTTCTGAATTCCCAAACCACCCAACTCACGCGGTAAGCAAACCTTTTCCCAAGCCACCAACGGATATTTGAAACACTCAACTGATGAACCCCACGAGAAATTCCTTTGAATGCATTCCTGTCTAGTCGCCACAGCTTTAGGGATAGACTGGCTTGTGGTTCATTGCAACTCCACCACCCTTCCCCCCCACCACCCCCCCCCCCCCAAAAAAAAAAAAAAACAGTGAAAAAAGGGTAAAGGGAAAGTTTGGGATGTGAACTATTTAAGCTTTCCTCTTTGTGTGTGTGTGTGTGACAGCCATGCCTTCTGCATTATAGTTTATCATGTGAACTTTTTTATGAAATGATGCAATGTATCCTGCATAATTGTATTGACCGTAGTCTGAATTGTTTGCCAAATATACGGCTTATTGATCCCATCGATCCTAAGGTGTTCGTGCATGAATTTTGCAGGAATACCCAGATGCTGTTTCATACAGGGATAAAATCTTATGTAGTTATAGAGATCTATGCAAGGTCTTTGGAAATAAAGTGTCAGGTGAAAGATTCAGTAATCACAGTCTGGTTATGGAAGCGGACATAACTGCCCAGGCAATAGAGATGGAGGGAACATCTAGAGATCAAGAATTTCCAACGAGGAATACTCAAATGTCTGTCGATGAGAGAAAGCGGCCAACTGAGACACCATTGGAATCACAACGTCCTAGAAAGGTACAAAAGACTGACAATAGAATGGAAGAAGCTCTTTCCGAGATTGCGGGTGTAGTCAAAAGATTGGTCAATAAGAAAGAGAATAAGAACTGTAAATTGATAGAAAGTGCAATTGATGCTCTCCAGGCAATACCAGACATAGATGATGAGCTTATGTTGGATGCTTGTGATCTTCTGGAAGATGAGAAAAAGGCAAAAACGTTTTTGGCATTGGATATCGCTTTGAGAAGGAAATGGTTACTAAGAAAGCTTCAACAGTAGTATTGTAGTGGCCTTAGTTTTTTGAGTGTTGCATACAATTGTCTCATTTGAGAAATAATTTTTTTTTACTAGCTTAGATACTGGAATTTGTAAATGTATATCTGTTCAGGCCTCCTTTTTCTGGCCACGTGGCAGCTCCCCAAATCCCCACAAAAACTCTAAAGAAGCAAGGCTAAAATGAATGGACCTAATATATATTAAAGAAAAACAATGGTCTCAAAGCCTGAAAAGAAAAAGAAAAGCCCAAGAAAAACTGGGAATCAACCTAATAACAAAATGAGTTTTGCAACCGACATACCTATTCCCTTATTTTATTTAGGCTTTTATTTATTTATTTAAAAAAAAAAAAAAAACTCTAAGTTGGGTTAAGTGACCCCCAAATCGAAGTGGGTTAAAAGACCCACAAACAAATTGGAGTTCACAGTACGTCGACAACCTATATTTAAAGTTGGGTTAAATGACCTGCAAATTTTAGGCTAAAAGACCTACAAATAAGTTGGACTTTACAATTTACAATCAGCACCTAAGTTGGGTTAAATGTGTGTTTGGCAAAAATAATTTTTGCTAACTTATTTTATTATTTAGCTTATTTTTACTACTATTTATGGGTCTTACTGCACTTTTTAATACTATTCATAGGTCTCAGGGCATTTCCAATAGATTAGTTAAATTTATTTTTTGGAGAACAAACCCCATAAATCAGCTCCAACAGATTCTTCAAATGCAAAACTTTTTCAAAATTTTTTTGAAGTTGCTACCGTGCTTCTCTAGATATAGAAAACATTGTAATTTTTCTCCTTAAAAAAATCATACAATTCAATAAAAAACAATTCTTTCTCTCTCCTCTCACAACGGCTACAAACACAACAATCATTTCTCTTAAACATCTCTAAACTCAAGCATAATCAAAATAAAAACTCAAAAACACAATCTTAAAATTAATCAAATCATAACAAAAAAAAAAAAAAAAGACAGAAGCCATCTGACCCATTTGGGCTACGTTTGGGAGGAAGACGAGCGGCGGCGGAGCGGAAGGCGCGGCTTGGCATAGTGAACGCTGATTTTGCACCTATTTGTTTCCTTCGATTAACGGTGGAGCAAGCCTCTCGCTTGTTCATCACATAGAGAGCTAGAGAGTGTTCTAGAATCAAGTAGAAAAAGAAAAAGAAAAAGGAGAGAGAGAGAGAGAGAGAGAGCTAGAGAAAGTGATTTGGAATCAAGTAGAAAAAGAAAAAGAAGGGAGCTAGAGTGGGTATGCATGTGTGGTGGAGAGAAGAAAAGAAAAAAAGGAAAAAGAAAAAGAAACATATGGATGAAATTGAAAGGAAAAATAATATAAAGAATAAAAAATGATAATTAAGATATGCTACCACAATATTTTCACAATAAAACTTAAGTAACAGATTGTTATTAGCCAATATTGGTGAGTAAAAAAATAATTTTAGTGGTGGGTTCAAATTAGAACTAGTAACAACTTTTCACATAAGATTTTGTTGTGATTCTTGTGAAAGTATTGAGAATAATGTTATGGATATAATACTTCTTATTGAAAAATATAGTTGTTGGGAAAAAAGATAGGAAGAATAAATGATGATTAAAAAAAGAATAAAGAATGAATGAAGAAATAATATTTAAATGAGATGGAGAAAATGATAGAGAATCTGTTGGAAAGTGTATTTGAAAAAATACATAAGCAAAAGTTAAATGTCACTATTCACTGTCCAAACAGTACAAAAATTTAGATAAGCTACTGGAGATGCTCTCACTATACTATTTTAGCTAATTTTTACATTTATCTACAATACTTTCAGCAACATAAACAAATCTTAAACAGACCCTAAATCATAAAGCATCTGTAAAAATTTTCAGACTAAATGACCCATATTCTCACCAAGATAAAATATTCATATCTTATTCATCTTATAGGGTAAACTGATCCATAAAAGTTGAGGGTTCTATAATCAATGTTGTCTCGTTTATGCGATTTTGGGGTTCCAATTAACTAGTCCTTATTTACGCATAATGGAGTTAGCACGAGGAAAACTCAAACCTATATCAATTTAAAAACCCAATTATTTAGAGAGGCATTAAAGCGTCTTTCTTTGACTAAAATAGTTCATCATCTTCCTCAATTTTGGAGACAAAAGCCATGGAAGGACACATCGAAGCCACCAAGAAAGCTAGAAGATCCTGGAAAAGATACCTTGCAAGTTTTGGCTCAATCATGGTTCAATTATATACTCTTTGCTTACCATACCACATCAGCAAAGGGAACAACAAAATGAAAAATACGTGACTAGTGTAACACGGGTCATGGGCCAAGTTTTCTATAGGCCTAAAAGATGCCCAAAAGTGTCCTTTAAGCCCACACAGTTTAGGCCCTTGTCTAAAAAGGCTTCAAGTCTGTTTTTTCAAAATATTAGGTCCAAAATTCACCATCACACGTGGCAGGCTCAATAACCCAAAACTCATCACAACACTGAAAGGGCATAAAAGCCCGAATCTCCTTGCCACGTGGATTGGGATTAAAGGCCCAAAAAACCTACATGATGGCCCCAAAAGCCCAAAATTCCCTCACCTCATGAGCTTCTTTCATGCAAACATGAAGGCCACCCTAAAATAGGTCATTTCGGCCATTAAAAATTATAAGGACCAAGTTCCACTTCAAGGCAAAGCCCAAGTGCAGGGCAATTAGAGGCACTGAGTATAGGGAAAGAAGAAAAAAGAATAAAGTTTCTCTCCAAACTAGTTTATAGAAAAACTTTTTAAACTTCTCAAATATCTCTTTTTTGGGTATAAATTTTTAAAATATAATCGTTGAATTTCATGTTCCTTACGTTTTTAACATGTATATCAAATTTCGTTCAAATTGGATATTATTTACTATTCGATCGATAAAATTATTTTTTACATACAATTTTAAATCACAAAAACTTGAAATTTTAGCATTTGTTTGTTAAACAACAATTGATTTATTATCTTCTTGAATTTTTGATATTCAAAATTCACACTCAATATAAATTATATTAATATACATGTGGAGTTTGAATGGTTTCTTTCCAAACTAGAAACTTTGTTTAAGAAAAAAAGGTGGAAGACCAATTGTTGGGTTTCTTAAAATGACAAAATTTAGTTACAAAATTAGTTATAGCTTAAGGCTACAACCCCCTTTAAAAAAATTAATTACTACATATTTTAAAAATCTAACTGTTGAATTGCATGTTCTTGGCGCTCTTAGTACACATGTCAAATTTCGTGTCAATCGGATATAATTTGCTATATGATCTATAAGCTTATATTTTATGCATAATTTTAAATTACAAAAGCTTGCAATTTAAACAATTTATTGATGACATAGCTATCGATCTTTAATTTTCTGAAAATTTTGCAAGCATGAAGGATATTAGAAGAATATAATCTAATGGTAGATTTGTCAAAATTCACCTCTAATAAAAAAATATTAAGTAAGGTTGTAGGCTTAGTTTACAACTAATTTTCAAGTTAAACTTTGTCCCTCTTGAAACCCAACCAAATCAAGGTTAGAGGTAGTTATGAGAGCATATAGGCCCAGTGATTTCAGTGGTTTGGAGGGTCTAGGGGAGTGTGTTCAAAAAAGCTCCAGTGATTTAAGGATGAGAAAGAACATATAGCTTAGCATTACTTGTCCAAATTTTGTGGACATCTTTTTTATGAAATTTTTTTTTGGATAAACTGTGTATTTGGTCCCTATCCTATACACCATATTTTAATTTAGTCTCTAACATTTCCATTGTGTCAATTTGATCCATAATCTTTCAGTACCGTGCCAATTTAGTCCCTACTATTATTTTTTGGATGAAAATTGATGATGTGTCTAATGGCCAAACTAAAAAATTAGCTTTCATTGATGAGACAATACACTAAAATTTTATTTTAGCCGTTTGCCATATAATCAATTTTCATCTAAGATATAATGATAATGACTAGATTGACACGACACAAAAAGGTTATGGACCAAATTGACACAATTGAAAGGTTATGGACCAAATTAAAATATGGTGTAAAGGAGAGAGACCAAATATGTAGTTTACCTTTTTTTTTATATATAAAACTTTAATGGACATTTGATGACCTAGTGTGAAGGAAGGTTATATTTGCTCAACGCCCCATATACTTGACATCACATAGGATGATGAGACATCCTTTTTACTCTTTATTGAAGCCTAATCAAACATTAAATGCATACAAGGTGATTAAACATCTCGTGATCCAATGGTTTGAGCAACTTCCACCATTTTGGAAATAATACCAAAAGGCTTAAGAAGAGCTAGGAAAGTATTAAAACCTAATGCCCAATGGATCACACCGAAGAAGTACGGATAATTCATTTAGGGTACTGTACCCATGTCATCCTGGTGTTATACCGACCATTTCATTTTATAATTTTTCAGAAATTGCTCATGTCGTACCCGTGTCCATGATTCCTAGGATCAAACTATCATATGACCACCTATTCACACTCTTCTTCATCACTTTTTGCCTCTCTAAAAAAAACACAAAAAAAGAAGAAGATATAAGGGACCCCAATCCCTTCAAAGAAAGCCATACACCACACTTACAAGTAAAGGTGTCCACGGATTGGTTTGAGTCGGGTTTGTGCTTAACCCATACTCGACCTGACTAGATTGAGTGGAAGAAAATTCAACCTGCTATCGACCAATAAGGTGCGGTGGTTCGGACGAATTTGGCTTTTCATAGGTGGCAATTGGATCAGTCAACACCAACTAATGATGAGAAAAGGTGGGAAAAAATGTTTAGAACAACAAAGATCCAGTGAAGATCTCATTAGATTTGGTGGAGATCTCATTGGATTTGGTAGATCTTTGTCAGATTTAGCTTACTTTGTTTGTTGGATCAAGTGGGTTGGATTTTGGAGGAGGAAACCCACCACTTGATCCACCATTGTCGGATTTTGAAGGTGGAGACCCATTGTCAACTGCCGCAGCCACAAGATCAATTGATTTTTAATTTGGGTCAAGTTGTATCCCTTGGGTGGGTCAGGTTCAATGGGTTTGTGGACAACCCTACTTATAAGGCAAACCCACAAAGATAATGGTAGAGAATAAATCCCTTATTAGTGGAAGTACTTTTAGAAATCTGCAAAGAGATAGGGAGACTATGCACAATGGAAAGCTCATTGAAATCTTTTAGGGTCCGTTTGGTTGGAGGGGTGAAAAAATGGAATGATAGAAAATGGGGAAGGAGTGGAAAAGTGGGAGAATATAAAATATTTTAGTTTCCCTCATTTTTGTTTGTTTAGGGGGTGAAAAAGTGGAGGAATGGAAAAAATAAGTTTGTATAAATTTACTTATATGCCATTGTTAAAAAATGATGCCCAATAAAAACAAAAAATGGCAAACAACCATAAAAAATAAATAAAAGCCAATCACCTAAATTTATTTAAAAAGATAATTATGCCAAAAAAAAAGTAAAAAGTAAAAATAAAAATTCACATCTAGTTAAACAAAGAAAAGAAAAAGAAAATAAGAAAAGCAAAACCTATATCATGCCTAGAAAAGTTAAGAGAGAGAGAGAGAGAGAGAGAGAGAATAAATAGCAAGTCCACGCCTAGGAAAGAAAAAAAAATGGTGAAAAAACAACCAGCATGTCCATGTAAGAGGAGGAGGGAGGTAGTTTAGTCATTGACTACGACTATTTATCTCCCTCTATTTTCTCTCCAAATTGGAGAGAGAAAATTTTGGTGGGTTAGGGGAGAAAGCACTTTGGTCCCACCAATTTTCCATCCTCCTTTTTTCTCCAACTAAACATCTATAAAATCAGTTTTCTCTCTACTTTTCTCCTCTATTTTCTATCCTCCCTATTTCACCCCAACCAAACAAACCTTTAAGCTTGCTTATTTCAATGATGAGTAATCCAATAGAAAATAGAAAAAATAAGGTTGTATGGATGACCTTTAAAAACTTGACAATATAATATATATAAAAAAAATAAAAATAAAAAATAAAAAAATGAAAGACGTAAATTAAGTTGAATTAAAGGTGATATGATAGGCCAAAATGGGATTGGCCTAGAAAATTCGAGTATAGCACCAGTGAAAATGGACAATTTAAAAGCAAAGTTCAAGATCCTCTTAGAAGTAAACCTATGAAGCGAGGATCAACAAGTGACTTGTGTAAGTGGCCATCTTGGGCCATAAGAATTTGAAAAACTAGTGCAAAATTTTAAAGATTGCTTTGTCTAGGATTATCTATCTAAATTTTCTAGGACTAAATAGATGGTAGATATATAGAATGTGAATCAAGCAGGGCTATCTAACAAGCACCACAAAGCTGAGGGCTAAGGAGTCTCACAGGCAGGCCAAGACTGACGCACGAGTTGTCCGTGCTAGAGTTGAGTGGGAAACAAGCATCTTAGGACTTTCTCATGAGCAACATGATTTCTAGAGTGAATAGGTCGAATCATTATTATGGTAAACCACTCAATCCAGTTCCAGTTTGTTCTGACTTTATGCCAAGCCCTCCATGTCAACAGTTGTCGAGGTTACATAGGGAACTTCTCATTTATCAACGTTATACTTGCACCCCCGTCAACTAGGTTCCAGTGATTCCATTTCCAATGTACAGAGCAACACTTGACCATGCCTGAGCTACCTCAGAACCTATGCCGAGGATTAATACCTACCATTTTGCTGTCCAGGTACCAGGAGATGATCCTCGCCACACTGATCAACAGAGCTACCATTTACTTTCTTTATTCATTTTCATGTACCTCAGCTTTGTCGTGCAATGTTATCTCTAAATTTACATTGTTACTCAGGCATGGACGATTTTTAATATTCATTCCTGGAACAAAGTCATATTTGCCTGTGAAACAATGTAACAATCAGTAGGGCGTAATGCATCTTTGGGATGTGCAAAGTCATCTCTAAATTTATAGGGAGACTTGTTCAGAACCTTATAGACACCCTCAAGATCCCCAAGGATTTGAAAATTTTTGGTTGCCACAGAAAAAGAGTAGATGCTATACCTGAGCACACAAAAAACACACTATTGCACTAAGAAAGTGAAATATGATATTCTTTAGCATGGACAGGCCATAATGCCTTCTTTTTCTCCTCTTTTTTTTTTTTTTTTTTTTTTAGGGGGCGGGGGGTGAGTAGGGGGGGTGGTGTTTAAATAGGCCTGTGCAACAGCAAAGGTGGCAATTGAAGTAAAAATTATCAAAAGATTCAGAACAGTTTCCTCTCTCTTTTCTAAGCTAAAACATTTTCTCTAATTAAAAAAGGATCAAACTACCAACTTGACCTTCCTCTTTGGAGCAGAAATGGAGTTAAAAACTGTCATCTACATTCAGGAAATGTTTGGAACACAGAACTCACAATAAATACAACACCGAAGTGAGGAACGCAGAGATCTGTGACCAAGGGCAGTGCACTTCTCAGCACACAGAGATCTATGACCAAGGCAGTACACTTCTCAACATATAAACGCAGCGATCACATAGGAAAGATAGGTGCCTTCATCCTGCTGGCGCATGTTTCCACAACAACAGTGCATTGCCTGCCCAGCAAGTAAACATGTCAACTTAAACCAATCAAGCACTTACTCATTGACCACTTTTTACACATCTGAGACTGAGATGTTCAATTTTTGAAATCAGCATCCCTCTTTTTACAGTGTGGTTTTTAACATTAAACATATTTCCCTCTTGGGGGGATCATCCCTACATGGGAGGAAATTTTCCTTTCATAACAATTCAAATACAATCTTTTCATGGAAGGCATCCTGGCCTGACTAAATGGGCATCTCTTCATCTCAAAACATTCCACCTCAATTCACAAAAACCAACCCCAAGAATAGCTTATTTTGGTCGTCTCCTCCTATCCCTGTCTCTTTCTCTGCCTCTGTCCCTGTCGTGGTCATCCCTCTCTCTACTTCCACTCTTCTCACGATCTCTCCCTTTCTCACTTTCAATATCATGAGTCCTATCTCTATCCCTGTGCCTTTCTCTGTCCCTGTCTAATGCATGTTCCCTTTCTTTGTCTCGGTTTGATGATTTCCGTGGTGGGCTCTCACTTTGGCTCTCGCTGCGGTGCCGCTTTCTTGAAGGGTCACGGGTATCATCCCGTCTGTCCCTCCTCTCTGAAGATGTTCTCTCTGCACGAAAAACATTTTATAAACATAAACCCTGAGCATGAACCATCTAAATATTAACCTGAATATTTGCTATATAGGCATCACAAAGCAAAAGATTACAATAACAAGAGACTTTACATAGATCAAATCACATATGACATTAAGCATATTAAAAAACATATTTAATGCTTCTGATTCATAATAAGAACTGCATTATGAGAAATCAGCATGACTGGATAGAAAGGGTACTCTTTTACTGGAAGTTGTGAAACACCAAAGCCAGTTTGGTATAGCCAAGACTCGGGCCAGTTAGTAGAAAACATCAACACTATAAGTTAAAGACAGTATAAAATAGTAGATTCCAAACTCACTGCAACTTCAAAAGATTAACATTGCATTTTCCCTCAGTAGCCATCACCTATTGGGAAAATCCGTCACTGCATCTTTGATGCACTAAAGTGAGAACATCTAAGAATTCAGATTTGGCTAGATTTAAATAACCTAAACTCAAAAACAGATATTGGAACTTCACATGACAATATCATCTCATTCATTATTATCTAGCTATTAGTTCCAAGGTTTGAAAATTATTTTTCAAAAGAACATGCAACAATGGCAGTAACAAGCAGTAGTTCAATCCTAATCTGAAGGAATACCAAGTAAACTCAGGCAAGGGGAGACCAACCCAGCAGAAATTTAGCAGGGTTCAGTCAAGTTACATATAACCTTTCAGGGGAGTACATCTTTGAGAATGTATTGGAATTTGGAACCCAATAATCTGATTTTAACAAGAATCTGCTGGAACAATTGAATAGTTCTGAAATTTGGCCATCAACTATATTAACATCTCATCAAGTATTAGATTAGTGAAGTAACATGTACACTAATTTACTAAAATATCACCAAAGTTGAAATGTCCCCCTTAAGTTTAAAACTGAGCAATTAACCACCTAATGTTACTCAAAACTCTAATCCCCCACCAGTCCAAATTCGATCAAATTAAGAACAAATTAATTTAAATCTATAAATGAAAATTTGAAATATCAGTTCTCCATTTATAGAATTCCATGTGCAAGTGCAAAGCACACCTATTAATTTCTCTAAATTTGATGAAATTTGCACTGGTGAAGGCTTTTTGGAATTTTGAGCAACAGGGGGATTAGTTGCTCACTTTAAAACTTTAGGGGGACAATGCAACTTGGGTGTAGGATAGTTCTAATTTTCCCAAAAAAACTATCATTTTCACATTATGTTGGCTTTATGAATATTAGACAACCCTTTGTCTAATATTCATGAAGGGTATCTGACACAGCATGAAGCTACAGTAAAGTTGCTGAGACTTCATCATTAGTGTCATTGATGCAACCAGTTATAGCTATGATTTAAGTTTCATATTGAATAAAGGCACTTTTGTCGAGTTATTAAGCTTCTATTTTGTAGCTTGTGCTGATTATGTCAAATGATAAGTCCTTAAATCTATCAAAAAAGTCTTATCTAAAGTTTGATGTTCGCTCCTATGAGGCTCTAAGAGGTTCCAATTGTAGGACTTTCCTTGGAAGAGTATGGTGCACTATGGCTCCAAAGAAAGTTGTTTTCTTCATGTTGAAAGCAGCATGGGAATTCTTTTGACAAGTGAAAATCTTTTTTTGATAGGTAAGAATAGTTTCATTATAAAGAGACTACTTCATGAGCAAAGGACAAGAAGCAGCCTAAAGAATTACAAAAAAAATGACACAATGGAATCACAATTCGTAAAGCCCCATGCATGAGACTAATCAAACAGAGCTAGAGAAAAACCCTAGCAAAAGGGGATTTTTTTTTTTGGCAGATTCATGTTGCATGTGCAAATGTAGAGGCAAAACGATGGATCGTTGGTTAATCCATTGTGCAGCAGCCTAGGATGTTGTTCTTGCTATGTTTGGAAAGGGTGACCTCAGAGGGTTTTTTTATTGTTTGATTTATAAGTACCTGAGAGGGTTGTGGATGTTTTACTTATGTTTTCCCTTAAATGGAGAAATTACTTTGTTAAACATCAGAGCCCCTTTATTCTTAATGTGGGCAATATGGAGGAGAGGCACAGTCATAGATTTAATGGTATGAAGCTCTCAATTCCGATTTTGAACTCATTGTATGTGAGAATGTTCTTTGAGTGGTCCTACACCCTGGGCCCAAATGATATGCACTCAGTTGTAGATTTCATGAACTCTCTTTGTTTTCATATGTAATTCTTCCATCATGTCATTCTTTTGGGAAACCTTGCATACAAATCCTACATGAAGTCTCTCACCTACTTTCAATTAAATTTTATCTTATTTATAAATAAATAAAAGTATTATCTGACATTTGACTATATGTTGAACTAGAAAGTACTTGTCATGAAAGTTGTCAACCCTTTTTTTTTTTTTTTTTTTTTATAAAGTGCACTTTGGCCCTAAGGGGAGGGAAAATCATCTTGTGGAGCGGTTCCATGAAGCCACTATCTCACAGCATGTTCTAAGAACTAAAAAGTATTTGTTATGCAAGTTCTCTACTGAGAAAAAAGTGTAATTATAGTCAGGTCAGCGGCTAAAGTAAACAATCTTTTTTTTTTTTTTGATAAGTAATAAGATTTTTTATATCAAAAAAGGGACACCCTAGTACACAGGAAGTGTACGGGGTAAACAATCTTTTGCTGCCTAAATTTATCTATCCCAAATAATTATTCTTTAGAACCCTAAATTGATCTATTTATCTGTTCTAAGTCAGTTCCAGCAGCGCATTTGGGATTGTGGACTGCATAAGTCGTACACTGAATAAGCAATATTTGGAGTTCGTATTTATGCATAATAGATTTTAAACAAAATTCACAAGTTCAATCTAGTAAGGTAATTCATTATAAAACTTTCTTTAATGACCTGGAACCTCACCGAGGAAGGGCCCTCTGGACCCACCCCTGGGGAATAATTCATTATAACAATGTCTCATCCCAATTCTTAGGTTATGGTCTTCGTTGATAAGTTAATGGTATTTTAATTATTAGGTTATGATTTAAAAAAAAAAACAGCAGCAAAGCCAATAGGCATATCTAAAAACTAGCACAGCGTGTCAAAACTAATGTTATAAGCGGAGAGAACTTCCGCACTTTCAATTAATTTCTATCTTGCATGCCTACAAAATGTACAATTATAATCTTGCATGCCAACAAAAAGAGCACTTACTGTTTGCTGAAGAATCTTCATTAGAATGTAATAACCCATATTCTGATTGTAGCTGTTTCCGACGCGTTGCAACTTTCTTTTCGATTTCCTCTGAACTTTTTATTCCCCGCTCTTCAAGGGATTCACGATATTCTATCAAAGCCACCTCTAGACGTCTCAACTTTTGTCTGTAGTGACAAGCACAGTCAAGTATTTTCACACAAAAAAATCATAAAATATAATATATATATATATATTATTGATGGCAGGGAGCATTTGACAACAGATGTAAATGAACTCATTAATTTTTTCTAAAAATCATTTGAAAACACATATCCCCAATTCAAATTGGAAACATAAAACTAAACCACACCTTAAAAAAGAAAAAGAAAAGGAAAAAAAAAATTATATAGAGAGGAAATAAAGGGGGGAAAAATTGGGAAGGATGAAAACCATCTTTTCCATAAAAAAAAGGAAACAAAGACAGCAGGTTACAGTGGAGGTATGATACTACCTCTGCTCTTCATTCATTCCAGTGTCAGTTTGCGCTGGGATACTTGTACCAGTAGCAAACTCCATCTCATCAGCTTTACTAGGATCATCACCAGCATTCTCACTTCCAGAAGATGAGTAGCCCAACCCCAGACCCCTACCACTACTCTTTTGTTCATCATCACTGTCATCATCCTCTCGAGCCCATTTAGATGCTGGCAAAACAGGATCATTTTTCTCTTTCTTCATGAAAGCTTTTAGATCAGGCTGTGGAATGGGAAGGGTTGGAGCCAAAGGAATAAACCCTTTGCCTTGTGCCTGCACCTCATCCTCCCCGTAACGGTTCCATCCAGATAGACCTGCTAGCTCTGGTTCCACATTCATTTCGCTCTGACTGTTGGAATATTTGCCAGAACTCGAATGGCTTTGTGCATATTTCAAGTCATCATCTAGCTCATAGCCTCTTTGTCTTTCTGCCTCTTCCAGACTTAGCAATCGTGAAACCATCATTTCTCTACCACCAATAAGAGACAGTCCATTATGTCTGCATCGTCTCTCCAGCTCAGCAATGGGAAGACTCATTAGTTCTTTCGTAGCTGCTCCTTTGCCCATTGCCAATGCAGCATCTTGGTTCCCCTTACCCCCTTCACCTGTATCTTCGGAACTAGTCTTTTTTTCTATTTCCGGAGCATCACCACATATGGAATGAAAGGGGACAACACCAGAGCTCCCAGACCGAAGAAAAGTAGCTCGCAGACCATTCACATATGCATCCGAAAATAAAAACCAATCTGACCACACTTGCAACACTTTGAGTACACGTTCCTCCAGAATTCCAAACAAAAATTTACAATAGAATCAGGAATGCACAATAAATTATGAAAGGTTGGGAACCCCAAAAAACAAGAGATAGATATGTTCACCTTACCTTAAGCGCCTCAGCAGTAATCCTTCCTGTGACGCTACGATACAAATCATTAAAGCTCTCCATAATGTCAGGTAATGATGCTTCAAATTTGGTGCGGTATGCAGATGCATTCTTTACAGGAGCACTACTATTATGAAGAACATCAGAAACAAGCATAAGCCTCGCAACTTTAGTTGGAATAGGAGTTTCCTTAAGCGTCAAAGATTCTGTCAGAACTTCAACAATCTGCAATACAGAAGACACCAAGTAAGAAATTGAAAAACCACACATACTTCAAAAGTAAAACATAAAATCCGTAAAAGTAATCCCAGATCCTGATCTTCCTCTTTTTTTCTTTTATTATTCTGTATTTCAATTAAAATTTTAAGCATCTCTACTGACAAAAGCTTATCATTAGCAAATAGATGAGAACAACAAAGAATAGAAAACCAAAAAATATTAAATAACATGTGATAACTAGCATATTTGAAACAAATCAATAACAGGTGACTTGTAAACACCATTTAATACGGTTTGCAATTAGGGGATAAATTTCAATGCCATTCACACAGTGAACTACCCTATGGGTAGTTAAATTGGGTGACCCTAATATCAGGCATTACCTCTCCAGCTGCATCAGCATTATCCAGGGAAAACCCCATCGCTTCCTTTATCTGACTCCTCTCTAATGTAAGAGCACGGAGCATATCCTCAAACTCATCCCTCTGAGAATCAGTCAGTGTTCTTTCTGATTCCATGCGCTTTAGAAGTTAATGAAATTTTATGAGTTACAAATCATGACAGTGTGTATAAAATTAAATAATCCTGTTCATGAATTTAACACTTAGAGATACCCTGCTTCTTCCTGCAGCATATGTGGAGCCAGACTCCTTTTCATGATCTGGGCTTTTTGCTGTTGGCAGAGGTGGTGGCATCCATCTGAAAATGATAATAAAACAAAATTTCACATCATTATTGTAGTCTATTACACCACCTTATTCACAAAACAGCAAGAACATTTCAAAATGACAGCACCAATAGTAACTGAAATAGGAAAAAATGGATGCACATTACCTTCCACTACCAGTTATCATGATAAAAGGTTCTGTCCGCCATCTTTGAAGGGTATCACCCTGCATTCATTATATAGCATCCATGACAGATGAGGAAATCACTCTATAGGACTAAATTAAGATTATTATCATTAACAAAGATGCCTGAAATTTCTATAAAATCAAACAAGGCAGGTGGCACAGTTTGATTTGGGCACATAATAGGATATCCTTTTCTTTTATTTTTTGTTTTCTTTTTTGTGATGGCTGGACTGAAGGATGATAGGAATTACCTGAGCAAAGGAATAGAGCCTCCAGACATAGTAAGTATGCTCCTTTGAACCAAGCTCAAACAAGAAGTTGAAGAGAGGATTCCCACGACCTCTCTCCATAATAGCTTGTTCGAAGGCGCATCCTCCATCCAGAACATAGAGAGCCATTGTGTCAATCACATGGTGGAGATGATCGTCCTCGGGTGGAACAACCATTATATCAGGGACATTTGGGGTAAGAACCTAGTCAACCATATCATATCATTAACAAAATGTAGAAATTAAAACAACAATGCCAAATCCCTGGGTTAAAAAAGTATGATTCAGAGTGAAGATAAGATTCATATAAAATGCAGCAAAGACACAGGACTAAACTGGCAAAAGGTCTTTGAAAGAACCTCAAGTCCCCAGCGAAAGACAGGATTTTCAGGAAGATTCAGATAGCATCACCATTAACAAAGTCACCCACCCAGAAGTTCAATTATCCCATTTGACAGTAACAATGAACAGCCTTTTCCTTGTTTCAGAAAGCCAGTTGAAACTGGCCTTGATTTCCTGTAATTGGCCTTTTGACATTGCAGACCCACCCGATAGCTTCAAAAATTGAAAGCACTGGCCATTTAGGCATGCTTTACTATTTTCAACAATAAATGGCATTCAAATTTTGTTCAAAATGTTTTATTTTTTCCCCAAATACCAATATAAAAGTGAGGATCTATCACACATGGAGGTGGATGCACTGTGATGGTCAATCATATTCACATCAGACATCCCTTTTAAACAAGCTGAAACTTAATCTAACTGTTTCAAACTCATAATTGACCATATCATTCACGTGCTTTACTTTGAAGAACAGTGTATCCACATTAATTTTTCTCAGAAAAAAAAAGACCATTAACTAATAATAAATATACGATTTACTTCCAAGAATCAGACAGCAGTGAAATTTATTCTATCTTTATCACGGCCATAAGTAAGATTTAGTCAAGTCCAGGGGTTTTGTGAAAGCTTGATGTGAAAAAGGCTTATGATTATGTCAATTTGGACTTTTTAATTTACATGTGACAACACTGTAGCTTTGTAGAAAAATCCCAAGTCTAGTCAGATGATGTTCTGTTCTGATGAATGACAATCCCAACGACTTTTCTAAAAGCAGTACGGGATTAAGTCAGGGAGATCCACTTCCCCCCTTATTGCTTGTAATTATGGAAGCTTTAAGCAGGATGTTGATGAGAGTGGTGTCAGCTGGGTAGTTTTCTTCTCTATTAACAGTTCGCAGGTGACATAATTGTGATTTCCCATCTCATTTTTGCCAAAAACACACTCATCTTTTATGAAGCTAACCCCACCCAATTGGCTAGCAGATGAGACACAACATTGGAATCCCTCCTAGTCCATTGAAAAATAAAAAAAAAATAAAAAAAAACGATGCGTTATTGATCCTTTACCAACTGCAACGTATCTTCAAAGATTTGAGCAACTTCCCAACTCCTCCCAAGAGAAGTTCTGCTCAGGGAATCCCAACTACTGTGACATAGTAGTTATCACGTTGGAAGGGACATTTTGAACATTTTGATAAGAGAGGTAATGGGAGGATTTTAGGGAAGCAGTTTCTTTATGCATAATGTCTTTGGAGAGAGAAACTCTCATTGCTTTGAGAGAAAAGAGCTAATTTTTTTTTTTTTTGAAAGAATTTCAACCTATGGCGTCCGCTCCTGATGATAGCTCTTTATCATCAAACCAAAACACCAATCAGTTTTTGGTGTAGGCGAGAATTGAACCCCAATCAAAGCTAAATTTGATTAAGCTGAATTTCTTATTTTTGAAGACCCTATATCAACGGACTTTGACCACAAGTTTTCTATGGTGGTCTTTCTTGAGCACTTGGACACCCTAAGCTCTCTTTAGTCATTTCTATATTTCTAACTTTTTTAAAAATAGATAAAATTAATTTTATAAGAAAGACTACATGAGCAAAGGACATGAAGTAGCCAAAAGAACTACAATGAAAATATTTGTACAAAAAGGCAACGATTCTAAAAGCATCGCAATAGAATCGCAATGTGTAAATCCCCATGTACAGGACCAAACAACGACCACACAATAGAATCACAAAAAGTAGTATTTTTGTTTCTTTGTTTGGCCACTTCTTTTGTATACTCCCAGCGTATTAGGGTCGCACCCCTTTTTGTGCATTTTAAATAAATTTTATCACTTATCACAAAAGATGAAAAGATATTGACTGCACAAAAAGAGCAAAAAACTGAAACGACAATAACTTATTGAACATAATCTCTTTTGAATTATATCAAATAGTCTTTTTAATCCCTTTTTTTAAAGGTAAATATTGAAAAAAGACTACTTCATGTATAAAAGACGAGAAGAAGCCTAAAGAATTACAACAAAAAGAATTATATATCTACACATAAATAGTAAAAGGGAGTATGCCAGGCCCAGAACAATATTCTAGCAGGTAAAGATAATTTTATTGAACAAAAACAAAAGGGAGTAACTTATGTGCACAGATACATTAATTAAAAATTTTAACAATAGCAGGGAAACAATATAAACTGAAATAACCTACCAGTTCAGAATTCTGACTTGGAACAGAAGTGACGGGTGGGCCAGACGGACCAGACAAAATTACAGTGGCACCCTGTCATTCAAACAAGGAAACTATGGAGTAGTTGTCCAATTTAATATTTTACAAATAATTTACAAAATTAGAACCGAAAATCAAAGTATCAGTTTGTCTTCATTTGATGCTAATGAATGAAGCAATGTTGACCATCTCACATGGGTAAAAGTAGCCCAAAGCATCAAATGTTAGAAAATAAATAGATGCATGCATTTTTCTTTTTCTTTTTTTTTTCTGATCACATGGAATCTCACCAAGGCAAGGCCTTTTGGACCTGTCCCTCAGGAGTAAATATTAGAAAAGAAATAAATACATGCATGCACTCAATCACTAGATCAAAATAAAATTTAACAGACCTCCTTACTCCTGATCGCCATATGCCCTGGTGGAGGAGCAGGTAATGCTTGCGATGGTAAGGCAACAGACTTGCCCCATCCAATCTTCAACTCATATTCATAAACAACTACTCCTGCAAACAAGAGATTTTCTTCAATCCTTAATATCATTCATTCCCTCATACTGTCATACATATTGATTTTTTTTTTTTTTATAAGAAAAAAAAAATCCAATATATCCAATATTGGGTATTTTTATATTTTAAATGAGGATATTATGTAACAGAGACCAGCAAAAAACAATCTTTCACCAATAATATAGATATCAATGATTAGAGAAGTTTGGGACATTTTGTCATCGCTGGATTTTAAAACTATTATCTCATTTTAAAATGCTACCAAATGTTTATAGAATAAAAAAATTTTCCTGAAGAAGTGTCATATAATTTATATATCAGAAAATGTCTCAATTTTGCACTCCAAAATTTTTGAGTTTCAGATGCCCCTTTACACAAGTAGAATGAAAAACCTAATTAAACAATGGTAACAACATATTACAGTATAATCTGGGGCCTTTGCTGGCACCCTGTCAATTATAATTCATTGGAAGGAACACCAGGGCTTAAGTTTCAATTTGATGCCAGGTAATCAAGCATACAATGGATCATGACTTGGATAACACTGTCAATCGTTATCTTGGTCCATCACAAACACACATACATAGATACTAATGTGCATGGCAAAAGAACATTTGGGGAAGAACATCCATATTACAAGGAATCACAATCATGCCACTTCATGATGCAGGCAACCATGATAACAAGGGAAGAAAGTTTCTGAACATATAAATAAATACATAGGCACACACATAGTGGGAGTAACTGCACTTTTAGCTTTGTGGGAAACTTCATGCTCAAGAGAGACAATAACATCCAGAAGATTTATATTTAAAATTTTCATTTTCAAAGGAATTGGGAGAAGTAATGGTGAAACACCCAAGTGTAATTTTGTCATGAAACTTCTTATGTATAATGGAAGATATTATTTGCTACAAAGGTAAACCCACACTTTCTTAGTTAAACTTAAAAATAATTTTATCAACATAGGAAGCAAATCAACTAAGAATATCAAGTAATATAATTTGAGAGCAATCATCGAAATTATAGGAAAGATGAACAGCTAGAAAGAACCAGACCTTGCATTTCATCCTTTGCAGCCTGTCCATCAGCTCTATTCATGAAAGCCACAAAGCCACAATTTCTTTGCCGCCTTCGCTCCTCTTCAGTCCTAGGCCACATTATCTTCACGCTAGCAATAGGCCCAAATCTTCCAAAAGTCCGTAGAAGGAAATTTTCGTCCACCTAGAATTATTAAGAAAATAAAAAAGATGAACTTGATGAGTTATTATTTTCAAAGCAACAGATTATTAGAAAGTAAAGATACAACAGATTTAAAGATAACAATCTTACCTGAGGTGAGAGATTTCCAACATAGAGATTAGTAGTTTGTGGATCGCCATCATCAAATGATCCAGGAAGCTTTCCACTTGGATCAAAGTCATCAGGCAGTTCATCAAAGCGACTAGATGGCTGAAAACAGTAACTTAATAAGCTTCATGTATGTTTAATCAAACTGAAGATGAAAAATTGATGCAAAGAATTCAGTACATGTAAGTACAGATTACGTGGCGCAAAGGAATTCAGAAGGATGAGGGATGGCAACGGGGCAGGGTGGAGTCCAATCAGGGGTACCCCGTACCGACCCCATTTCTTCTTCAAGAATCAGGGTGAGAAAAACCAGCACGGGGCAAGAGTGGGGCCAGTTGCCAGTATAATTCAACCCATAATCATGTAGGTTCCATAATAATGAGGTAGAGATGAAACTAGAAAGGGGAGGGACAGTCTAAGAGAGAGAGAAAGCAAGTGTTTGGGGGACGTTAATATAATATGTACATAAAATTAAATTATAACTATGATATGTATAAAAAAGATTAAATGATATATACATATATATATATATATATAAAATAAATAAAAACATAAAAATACACATTTGAGGGGGGATGGGGGCCCAGACAGAGCAAGGCAAGCAAAACCCGGCCTTGCCTTGTCCCCTATTCAAGGCAGGGAGAACCTACACGGGATAGGGCGGGTCAAACGAAATGGGGAATTTTTTACATCCTCTTGTGCTAAGATAACAATACACAAATGATATTCAAGAGTGTGATGTGTGCATGTATTTTTTTTTTTTTTTGATAATTCAATAATTGGGAGAGGGGACTCGAATCCTAAATGCCTGCATTAGAAACACCAAGAGCTGCCTGTTGAGCCACAAGGCTCTTGGCAGTGTGCATTAATTAACATATTTTCCAAACTCTACCCTGACATTCTGACAATTTAGCTCAACTACTATAGAAACACAATAAGAAAAAAAATACATATGGACAATTAAAACAGTGATGAAATTATACATAAATAGGCAGAAATCTTGCGATTGCCTTTTTCAAAAGACTGAAAGAAGCTAGCAGGGAAAAACACCTACAGCAGAATGTTCATTCTGGCGCCCATCACGCCAATGTTCACGGTCTTGATTTCGCCTCTCCCTCATCTCTTGCTCATGCTTCAGCTCCTCCATAAAATGATCTATGTTACGAGACTTCCCTTTTTCTTTTTCCTTTGGCTTCTCCTCCTCCTTCTACAAATTGAAGTACAAAAGATTTAGACTTAAAGATTCCAGTGATGACTTATAAATGCTAAAAATAAAATATAAGAACTCCCATCATTAATTTACTAACTTTCTTTTCAGATTCTTTCCCCTTAGCTGCCATAGGAGGTGGTAAGAAAGATGGAACATACCTGCAATAAACAAATCAAGAACAAAGTTTCACATTGCCAAAAGATTTTTTTGATAGGTACATTGCCAAAACATTTTTGCAGACAATAATTTAAAAAGATAAAAGAGAAGACATAAAACCCAAGAGAAATGTCAGATTGACCACTAAGCTATAGTTCAATCCTCAAAGACAAGGAAAACTTCTAGCATTCTACAAGGCAAACAACTAAACCACTGTTTTTTTTTTATCATTGGTAAGGATTTAACCCAATTTTGCATCTGTCATGCCTAATGTCCTAAGCCTTTGACACCAGTCATAAGCCCAGAGAAGGAAATTTGCATTAGGCTTAATGCCAATATCTTAGACATAATTTTTTTTTTTTATAATATCTTTAGACACAAATCATGAAAATGGATACTTTAGAGAAATGAGTTAGGGTTTGTAGCCAACAACAATCAGTTGATACAAGGACTCAGTTGGAATTTACTCTCAGTTGAGTTAATTCAAATTTTTCACCCAAGACCTTTCCCAACCCTGCCCAACCACTTCAGCAACAGCATAAGTGGCAGGAGGTCCGTTGAATGCCATAAAAAAATAAAAATAAAAATAAAATAAAAAAAAGAACTCTATTCTAATAGATTTGCTGAAGAACCAAGTTGAGTGGTCAACTGACAGATCAGCTAGTGTGACACGCGCAAACCAAATAGGAACATGATATGAGAACTTCACACACTAATCACAATCACCAAAAATAATATTCTAGAACCAAAGTCATATTTTTTCTAAGAAGAACCTCAAATTTATAGAACATACCACAAAATACAATCTCTAAACTCCCATCATGAACAGCATCCAAAAAAATGTGAAACAATCTCTAGATATACAGTTGCAGCATTTTATAATAAACATGTGTAACTTTTAGCAATATTACACCACCTAATAAATTTTTATTAGATATATATTTTGAAAATCTCACCATTAAATTACATGTTCTCTATGTTCTAAACACATGCCAAATTTTGTGTCAAATCGGATGCTATTTACCATTCAATTTGGAAACTCATCTTTTATGCATAATTTTAAAGTACAAAAACTTGTAATTTAAACATTTTATAGATCAAATATATATATATATATATATTTTGGATAGGTAATAAAAACTTTATTGATAAGAAAAGTACAATGAGTTTACGATAGTAAACTCACTGCAAAAAAGCGGATACAAACAGATCAAAGGGAAAGGGTAACAGAATTAATGAAATCAAGCAAAGAAGTACAATGCGTAAAACCCTAAATACGAGACCACTCAAACAAAGTCTTAGTTAGTAAAGACTTCAAAAGGTCCACAGTTCTTTTAGTGTCCTCAAATGTTCAAGCATTGCATTCCTTCCAAGTTAACCACATAAGAAACGCCGGCACCATATTCCAAACATTGGAAGAATGAATGCCCAACCAATTCCACCATGTAGAAAGTAGAGAGACTACTATCTTCAGCACCACCCACTAAACCCCAAACAAGTAGAAGACTTCACTCCACAAGGTATGGACAAACTTGACAAACTTGCAATGTAGTAATAAATGATCCACGGTTTCCTCGTCACACTGACATAGGCAACACCAATTAACAAGAGGCAAGTTCTTCTTAACAAGGTTATCTATTGTGAGAATCCCACACCTAGCAGTTGTCCATAAGAAAAAAGACACCCTTCTAGGGACCTTAACACTCCAAATGCATTGCCAAGGGAAAAAAACCGACAGAGCTTTCAATAATGATTTATAAAAAGAGCGCACATCAAAGCTAGGTTGCATGGACGTGCCATTTTTGGCGTCATGTCGGTGTCAGACACCGGAACGAGTACGACTCGCCGAATTTCGTTGTCCGGCGAGTCTCTTTTTTTTTTTTTTTCGCTTCTCCGACACGGCTCCAACACGTCCGACACGCCAGCAATGAAAAAGAAAAAAAAAAAAAAAAAAAAAAAAAATCAGAGATTTTGACAAATGGACTTACCAATACCTTTGATTTTGTGATATACCCTAAAACAAAAATTCTTAAGAGTCTGAGAAGTCTAAGTTAAAACCCACATCTCAAGTTCTCAACCCACCCTCTCTCTGACCTCTGCCCGCTACCGCCACCGCTGCCCTCTGTCCCTCGCCGGAGCTAGATCGGGCCAATCGACGAGCTCCATAGACGTCGACGCCGTGCCCTATCCATTACGATCGGCGAGCTCCTCCTCTCTCCTTCTTCTTCTTCTTCTGCTTCTTTTTTGTTTTCTTTTTCTTCGCTCTCTTACCCAGATGCCTTCTGCCTTCTAGTCTAGTTCATTTTAACTTTTCTAATACCTTTTTATATTTCCTCTTTGTTTTGTGTGACTCCTGCCAACCCCACGTGAAAGTCACTTTCAAACTTTCAATTTCAAATTTTAACTATTGAGTACTATATGTCAGTGCCATGATGTCATTGATATGCCATTGGTCCAAAAGAAAATAATTTATATTATTATTTTGACTATTATTTTTAGTATTAGTATTAGTATTTGAATGTAGCCTATTTAAACTTTTGGTTTGTACTCTAAACATTTATGTGTATTATTATACTACTTTGGGTGTTAGTTTACTTATTTGTATTTCTTTCATAATTTAAATTATAGTCATAAACGTATTTTATGTCTAAAAATATTAAAAAATATGCCTAAATATAAAATTTAATTAATTATTTAACCGTCGTGTCCCCGCCATGTCGTGTCCTTATTTTTCAAAAAATTGTCGTATCCCCGTGTCCGTGTCTGTGTCCGTGTCTGTGTCCGTGCAACATAGCATCAAAGACACCACTATGATTCAATTGCCAAACCATGGTATCATCACCCCCCCCCCCCCCAGGTATTTTGGATGAGATATGCGCAAAGAAAGCATAAAACCTTGATGTCTCCCAATCCTAAAACTCACAGCGGAAGAGTAAGTTCCAGCTTCTATCACCCCCATCAGGTGCAATGTCAACCATATCAGAAATCCTAGCTTCTTTATGCACAGCGCAAGCAAACAATTCTGGATATAATTCTTTCAAAGGAGTAGAACTACTCCAAGGATCATGCCAAAACCAAATATGAAAACCCTCTCCCGCCACATACAACAAATGACCAAAAAAACTCTCTGCCCCCTTCCTAATGTTCTTCCACATCCCACAGCCATGCGTTCCTCTAACAGCTCTAGTGCACCAGCCACCACTACCTTCCCCATATCTGGAGGCTATGACCTGACGCCATAAGTGTGTGGCCTCCTTCCCAAAGTGCCAAAGCCACTTCTCTAGTAAAGCTTGGTTAAACAACCCAATCCTCCGGATCCCCAAACCACCTGCCTCCAGCAACCACACAACCTTTTCCCAAGCAACAAGTGAATACTTAAATACATCAATAGATCTCCCCTATAGGAAATTCCTCTAGATCCTCTCTAATTTGTCCGCCACATGTTGTGGAATAGTAAACAACGATAAATAATAAGTGGGAAGACTTGATAAAGTACTCTTCAATAAAGTAAGCCTACCCCCTTTTGACAGATATAACCGCTTCCAACCTGAGAGCTTTTTCTCCATCCTTTCTATAATAGGGTTCCAAATCAAAGAATCCTTATAATGAGCCCCCAAAGGCATACCCATGTAAGTCATGGGCAAACAGCCAACCTTACAACATAAAATGTGGGCCAAAGCATCCAAAAACCCAACCTCACCAACTGGCACAATCTCACTCTTACCAACATTTACTTTCAAGCCTGTGATAGCTTCAAAGAAGATCAAATAAACTCTAATGTGTGCGCATGTGTGTTGTTATATACATACTAAATTCAAATGTAAACATGCTCAAAACAGTAATTTTTTGTGGCTCACATTGAAAATTCTCAACAACACTCCAAACCTTGAAAATATAAATCATCAGCCTGATCCACCACACTCCTTAGATTTATAATGAGAACATAATATATAACTTAGCTCCAAGAATCAGTATTGTCACTTCCTGTCAAAAGCCTATAAAGCTACAGATGGTGCCTAAATAAACTTGCATGAAATTCTCAAATCATAATAGCCTCTATAAACATCCTACTCCCATATTAGGAGAAAAGAACCTATAATAGCCTATGGAAACCTCCAATCTTAGGTAAAGCTCTGAGTCCATAAAGAAGATTCCTCAATTTACACTAGGAAGCCAAAGATCATAAGATTTATTTATAACAAATTATTTCAAGGGGAAAAATCATTTTTGGGATTAAGAAAGAGATCATGTGATGGCACACTGTTGTTTTACAATTGAAATTCTCAAACCATGATAGCCTCTATAAACATCCAACTCCTGTATTAGGAGAAAAGTATGAAAGCCTATGGAAACCTCCAACCTTAGGTAAAGCTCTAAGGCCATAAACGAGATTCCTCAATTTACACTTAGGAGTCCAAAGATCATAAGTTTATTTTATAACAAATATTTCAAGGGGGGGAAATCATTTTTGAGATTAAGAAAGAACATGTGATAGCAAACTGTCATTTTACAATTCAAAACCATATCTAAGTAAAATTTCTCTTCAACCCATTGCCATGGCTAATACAATTCATATCAATCTATGAAATATGCACAATTATATCAATGAATTAAAAAAATAAAATTTAACTGAGAACATTTGCAATTATATTAAACAGTAATGTAAAATAGAGAATTCAGAAGATTAGGAAAAAAAAAAAAAAAGGAGAGATATTAACATAGAAATCACCCATTGAACACAAACACTTGAGAAAGATATAAAAGTAATCAATAAAATACAAAGAAATATATTTACAGTTAGTTTGATTATTCATAAACAGCCTCTAGGAGGAGGAGGAAGCAGGTAAAATCCCATAAAGTTTTACACCCTTCATAGCAATATTGAAATGCCGAATGAAATGTAAAGGCAAAAATGTAATACTTCTAAAGAATTACAAGAACCAAAGTTGGAGTTGCTCTTCATATAGATCACAAGTAAAAATTCATGATAGGTGTACAGTGAATGGCAGAGCCAGATATTTTCATTTTGAGACTCTATGGTGATACCTTGTAAGATGATATTATCATACTATTTTGCAATTATGTTAATTCATCAATACAAAAATCATTTTCTTCCAATGTTTAATTCTACATTTTATCAATGAAGAAAATTCGTATATCTATAATTTGTTATTGGTAAGTTGCACACACGCCTAATCAGTTTTGAACCCAGGCCTCACCCTCCACCCATTGGAAGGCTGTTCATATTCTTCCATCATCTAATACCAATGTGCTAGTGCTGCCAATGACTGACCTCACAGTAGAATACAACATAGTTGATGCTTTGAAGTGAAAATTTTCCCCACTCAATTAACAACTAGGCATCCAGGGAAATAAACACTTGTTGTATGTGAGTAATGAGGTTCAAAATTCAAACAAATCTTTGACCCAAAAAAAAAATAATAATAATCAGAAATCCAAGAATCTCGCAATGAGGTAGATAATGGATTTTATAATCCACAAGTCTAAGTTATATGCTGCCTCAATCAAATAATACATAAATAAATACATGAACATGTGAAAGAATACGAGTGAAGAAAAATGAGACCTAGAAATTCAGCTCATTTTCTCAAATATATTTATTAGATTTTCCCTTTTTCTAAAAACAAAAACAAAAACAAAAAGGACATCTTAATAGATTCTACCAAAATACTCCCCCGTCTTCTTACTTATACAAGCCTAAGACAAAAGAAGGCTGACTGAATCATGGCCAAACAATTATCTTACTTATGATGCCTGATCAAAATAGCATTGCAACATGGTTAATCAAAAGTATTTCTTTACCTACTTCCCTTCTTTGGAACAGATACACCATCTTTGGACTTTTCACCTGCCATCCGCGAATGAATAAAAAGGCCCATACTTTTATTAATGTGTTCCCATAATAATAGAAAAACTATTCATGTATCCATAGTTTTAAACAAAACAAGAATAAACATACTGAAACGATCGTAGTAGTAATGAAAGAAAATGTAGACTTTTTTTTCCAATGAAACTAACCTTCGGAATCAATCTTCACTTTATCATTGGGATTGATAGTTCCTCCTCGAACAAAAGACTTCGAACCAGGTGTTGTATCACCTTGAAATGACTCCACAAACTCTTGGTACAAACGCGCAGTTTCATCCTCGGCTCTCTGCAAAAACAAAAAAACAAAAAAAAAAAAAAAAACAAAAACCCCATTACAATAAATCAATAAACAAACAAACCTCTCTTCTTTTTATTTTAATCAAAAATCCAACTGAACAGAGTTAATCAAAAGCCATACCTTTTTCTTTGCTTCTTCCTCCTCTCTATGCTTTTGGAAAGGCGTCTTTTTCCGCGTGATAGAGAAAGAACTCATCTTTACATCACCTTCTAAAAAACCAAACGCACCCAAAAAAAAATCACAAATCCGTAAACTATAATGCATCAAAATTCAAATTCAAAATCCCAATCAGACACTAGGGTTTAAAAATCCAATTTTCAACCAAAATCATCAAACAAGCATACAAGTTTCTAAATAAAAAAACCTAACTAACAAAATTATTCAAAACAGTGAGCTAGAAATCGATTAATAGAACTAGGGTTTGGACTCTGAAGCATTTGAAAGAAAACCCAGACCCAAAAAAAAAATATATATATATATATATATTTGATTAGAGAAGAAAGTAGAAGAGTGTAGTGGTATGAATAATGATAAGGAACAAAGAGGAAGGTAACGAAAAAGTAAGAGGACGAACCGAGTTTGCGGCGAGTTGAGCGATTCGAATCAGTGTCCGTTTTTGCAGGGTTTGTGTTTGCTTGGGTGAGAAGGAGAGAGAGAGAGAGAGAGAGAGACTGAGTCCAGACGAGTCGGGTCGGAATAAAAAAGAAAGAGGGTGGTACTGGTGAAATACGAGAGAGAGAGCGAGAGACAACAACCGAATTAAAATTAATTTCACCGAGTTTCTTTTCCTACTAATCCTTCTTGGACGCCTTTTTTTTTTTTTTTTTTTTTTTTGGAGGACGCCTTAATCCTTATGTTCTACTAGGAGTAACGTGATTTTGTAATTTGATACTGGTTTACACCTCTTGGTATGTTTATTAGAAAGGGCTAGGGTTTATTTTCTTAATTTTAATCATACTTGGAAAATATAATATTGGTTACCATGTCTATGTTATAACAAAAAATATATATATATATATAATAATACCTAGCGTAATTGTGGTTGTTGTAAAATCCCATACTAATTTTATATCCTCTTTCTCAAAAAATAAAAAATAAAAACTTTATGTATGTTTGAAATATTTAATCAATTTAGAGTATCATAATTTCCACCCACTTAAATCTCTAACGTTCTCATCAACTAGTTGATGTCCCGTGCGATGCACAGGTATCGTATAAATTTATTTTAAAATATTTTATAAAAATATATTTTTTTTTTTATATGAAATTATCTTTATGATCATGCATAATACTTATTATTAATATTGCTATCTCTACCATGGAAAAATCTCTTATGCGCAACGCGCATGAGATACCAGCTCCCTCTAGCATTGCTCCCAACCGAGAATTACCTTCCTCCTTAGATTGAAGCATCTAAATCCAAATTTCTCTCCCTTTGCAACTCAATGCTACAATAAGCAACTTATTATCATCATAAATCAAAACTCCCTTTTTTGCTTTATTCTTTAAAAATAGCTCCATCAAAGTTTATTTTGAAGGACAACTCGTAAGGAGGTTGCTATTTATATTTGATTGGACAAATGTGTAGAGATAAATAATTATATTACCTAATCCACTGAATCTGACTCTTACAATTCTACATTGAACTTAGTTCTTGAAGGACAGCGATTAATTTGGTTGATATTTATGCTTAATTGGTCAAATGTGTAGAGACAAATAATCATATTACCCAATCCATTGAATCTAACTCTTGTAAATCTACATTGAACTTTGTTCTTATGCAAAAAAAAGTAAATTGAAAAGTTATCATTGACTCTATCTAAAGCATTTAAAGTGATAAAGGTATATTAAAGATTTAAGTTGTTTGCCTAATATAAAACATCAGCCCATTATTTGGAATTCAATGGGAAGAGCATAATTTTTGTTATACTCTTGATTGCATGTGTTTCAATTGTTGCCGAAGAAACTAAATATGAGTAAGCTAATATCATAATTCAAATCAATAGTAAAAAAAAAAAAAGCAAAAAAAAAAACATTTTTGAATATGGCTTAATGCATTCTCACATTCTTGGAACGACAAATCAATAGATACTAATTTAACTGATTACACTAATTATATTTTTAATCCATTAGAGTATGTTGCAAACTTTCAATAATGTAAGCGCTTGTTGAATAAAATCTCTCTAATAAAACAACTTACATATCTCAAGATATGACACTACCAAGTTGCCCTTGATGGTTCTTCTTGCCAAAATCGATCTTGAGCGCAAAAACTTCAAATACAAATTAAAATTATTAGTTACAATGTAAAAAGATTAAATTGCATGCATTTTTTATATTTTTAAGAAATGCTTTTTTATATTGTTTTTGGCCATTTAGTAACTTTAGCAGCATACTTAATTCATTTATAGTAGATATATGTTTGTGTGGTTTCTCCTCAAACATGTATCTTTTTGCAATCATCAAAGTATTCATGATGGCTAAAACTTTTTAAACCTAAAATGAAAATGAAGCACATAACAACCTCAGTTTTAATATATCTTAACGAAAGTTACTCTTTTGAATGTATAAGATCAACCAACAAACACAATAGAATCAAATTGTGTACAATGAAATTGAAGCATCGGCTTAACACCTATACTAACTTGAAAAACGAAAAGGGAAAAGGACCAAGAAAACAACAGTTAAGCTCATTCCATTGAAGTTGAAATGATAGATCCTTCTACACATTGAGAATACATTGATGAGTTTAGAAAGTTTTATATCTATCAAAAACAAAATGTAGAAACACAAATAATCAAAAAAAAAAAAAAAAAAAACCCATAAGTTTGTTTTGCTTAAAATTAACCCAAAAAAAAAAAAAAAACTAAATTTTGACAATCTTAATCTATTAACAGAACTTGATAAAAATCATAATTAGCAAATAAAAAAATGGCATAAAGAGCATCCTATTATATGACCATATCACTTTATACAGCCCCAAATGACCATAAGAATGATAATTAGCAAACGAAAAGTGTAAGTAAGTAAAAGAGCATATTAGTATCAATTTAAAAAAAAAAAAAAAAACAATTTACCATATTGAACCACGACCATTATGACATGAAGCAAGTGCAAGATGAGCATTACTGTTGTGTATTATCCCAGGAGAATAAACATAAGCTTTTTTGGAAGATTCATATGTTCTTGAATAATCTGAATGCTATTTCAGTTTGTGCAAATTATAGAACATAGAATTTGTAATTTAGCAACATAGGCATAGGATAAGGCATGTAGTGGTTTAGGAAGAGTAGGCATTTAGTTATAAGGGAAGAGGAGTGGGCATAAACATAAGAAAACCTTTGGATGGAGTAATAAGGAAAACAAAGAGTTTTTGATGATTAACATCTCTCTATCTTATCCATTAGTCTTATTTATTACTAATTGAAATCTATTGAGTTTAGTAAATAACTGATGTGGCATATAATAAGTGTAATAAATTAAGAATGATGTATTTTATTCTTAAAAAAAATTAAATTATCTTTTCAAAGAGAGTGTCACTTGGCAAAACCTCATGCTCTTCCGCATGAGGTTTCTGCTTTTATATATATATATTGATGTTCACTTTGTAGGTAGTGTCTTCCAAGCTCACACGAGATTACCAAGCTACCTATTATATTAACTAAATAGCTACACTAATGGGACATTTGATACATTAAAAAGTGGTGATTATGTATGAAGTAATAATTAATTAATTTTTTTATAAACAAATACACACACTTAAAAATAAAAGAGGATGAAGTCCTAACACAAAAGTATGTCAAATTTCACTGAAAAATTTTAAACTATGTTTAATTGGGATGATTTTTTGGGATGAAAAAGGGAAAAGGAAAATAGGTGGGCCCAACTATTTTTTACTTTGGGTCCACCATATTTTAACCCCCAAATCAAGGTAGAAAGTGGGGGAGAAGAGGGGGCGGTGGAAATTGAACATCTACCCCCCAGCTCTTCCCCCACATCTATGTAACGTTGAAAACTTTTTTTTTTTCTTTTTCTTTTTAAGGTACATGTCTGCCTTTATTTTTTATTTCTATACCCTTAATTTTGGTTTTTTTTCCTAATAAAATCTTAAAAAAAAAAATGATCTATTAGGAGTATGAGAGTAAATTTATACAATCTGCATTTTCTTTCATCTTATATTTCTTCTCAATCAAATAAAAGAATTTTTCATCTTCACTTTTTCACCCCCACCTAACCAAACAATATGAGGGAAAATTGAAATATCTTCTATCTCTCCACTTTTTTCATCTCCCTCTGCATTCTTTATCTCCTCACTTTTCTACCCCTCAACCAAATGAAGACTTAACTTTTAAGGGAGGGTAGAATAAGTTATATTACATACAACATACTCTCTTAAATAATGTGGAACAATTGCTATTATTTTTTAAAAACAAACAAACACACACACACACACAAGAAATATAACTAATATTATCAAGAGTTTAAGAAGTTAGACTAAAATACTATCTCTACAACAAAGCCTTTAATCCCAAAACTTTGGGAGTCATTATAGATCCTTAACAAACTAATCATGATTGACCACATATATTCTACTTTTTTTTTTGGTTGGGTAAAAATGGGAATTCATTAAAATTAAATAACAAACAGAGGTTCAAGACAACTCATGTTAGAATACAATCCACAAAAATCAGCCTTATAAACCGTATTTGTGTCCACAGACGGAGTAACATATAAAATAAAATCTGAATCTTGATAAGATCCCATCCTAGTTAAGCTATCAGCACATTTGTTAACTTCCCGAAAGCAGTGATTAAAATGAATTTGAGAAAGCTAGGAAGCCAATTGCCTACAATCATACTCATCCACATATATTATTCTTTACCATGATATAATACATCCAAAAAAAAAAATCTTTATCACCTACTTAATTAACCTTATTTTTCTTTTTTGCCAAAAACTTTGTAACTTAGCGACATTGCCTTATCTCCTATATAAGAATAATTATGGATTAAATTCTTCTTCATCCATCGTGATAACTATAAAAATAATAAGAATTATTTTCTTACGACCACTGGTGTTATTTTAGGTCTCTCAATGGTTCTTTTATTCCCTTTACTTGAATCCAATCACTGTCTCATTGATGTATTAATCACTCCCCCTATCAACCATGAAATAACATTCTTATTCACATGTTGGGTGATAATATTGGAATGGATGCCCAAATTTTGCATATCACAATTTCTCGCTCCTTTAACCTCCTCAACATAGTGGACTCTCCGAACCCGATTCAAAAACCAAAACATCATCAAATCTCCCACGTCATCTCATCATCGCTCTTATAACTTCACGAGAGAGAGAGAGAGAGAGTACATGTAAAAATATTTATTACTTTATTGAATAAGGAATAATTATTACGTGAGTAAAGAGCATTGCTCACGGACGACTGAATAATTATTTTCCTAATTCACTGTGATATTTAATCAATATGACAAATAGTTTTGGATAATATTTTATTTTTCTTCTCCTTTAATTTTTTGTTGGGTTGATACAGCGGGTTGGGTCATGGGCGTGGGGAATAATGGAAGTGAATTCATGTGAACAGTTGCTGAACCATTTAGGCAAGCAGATCCCAGAAACGGGAGAAATTCAACCTAAGTACCAGAACCCTATATATCAAGGTTAAATTTCTAAGACCAGTGAGTACTTCAATTATAGAATAATATTACCAATTAGCAAATAATTGCTAATCATCTTAGACTTGGGCACAAAGCCACCTTTGTTCTCAAACATATGTGCACAAAGAGAGAGCAACTCCCAAACTCCATATCAGATGCAAAACCCACATACAACTCAAAAGCTACACATCATACCCATTCCCAGTATACAGGATCCAATTCTACAGACCATCTAGCAGTAACTAGAAACTTAAGCCGCCACATCATAATACATTCAGTGTGCCAATTTCTTAAGATGATGAAATGTCCGCTGTTTAATCCACTCTCGGTCATATGGCAAATAACCCTGGATTGAGTGATCATAACTGTAAGCCAGAAAAAAAGGGCAAATATATCAGCAATCACACCAAGGCATTGTAAGATAAACATTCACTTCCCTTAGCATAAAAGGGAATATTCATAATCACCACAACAAATTGGACCATTCACAATTTAAAACAACATTCACAATTATATTGTTAATAAATCCTCTAATGGATGATTGACTGGCTAGTTCCTCTGTACACTAAAAATTTTCTCCTTTCAGTTTTTGGGATCATGGATATAAATCTCTTAAATTGTTCAGTTACCAAGTTTCAAGTGTTTTAAGTGCCACATTTAAGAGAGAGAGAGAGAGAGAGAGAGAGACATACACCAAGGCGCTCATGTCTGCAAGGCCATCAATAAAATTGTAGAGATCTGCAATGTCATATGTGATGTTACGGATCGCTGGATTTAATTCCTTTAGCTTCCTTTCATATAGTCCACATATACCTGTATACACAATAATATAACCTCTAATAAATGCAAGACCATTGAAGGAACAACCGGATAAAAGTTTTGGAGAAATTTAGATTGGATTTGAGTTTCTAAAGCATTGTATCCACCAACAAGACCAGTGGTCATAAAAATGATGAACATGCAGAGAGAGCAGAGGTGGGGGGTTGTGTTGGAGTGGAGGCTACATTTCTTTTGTTGGACAAGGCAACTTTTCCTTCTTGTCACATTTAAGGCCAGTTTGGTTATGCTGCAGCTTTAAAAAAGATGCAGTTAAGTAATTGCTGTGTAGAAGCAGCAGTAGCTTTTTGGCTAAAAAATTATTTGGTACATGTTTTGCAGAAGCAGCAGCACACAGCTAAAATTCTTTGCCGAGTATTTGGAAATATTGTAGTAAACGTGATGTGAATGTCACAAACAAAAATGAATATCATTGGATGGAAGTTGAAAATACAACGAGGATGATTTGACCATCAAAATAATTCACTAGACTAGAAGCTTGCAACCAGAACATCAGCTTTGAAAAAGCAAAGCCCCAACTCCTTCCCAAAATCTGCTGTAGTGCAGCAGTTGCTTCCAAGGGAGACCTAGCCTGTTTCTACCAAAACACATCAGGAGCTGCTTATGCTGAAGAAAAGCAGCTGTCTGTAGGGCTGCCAAAAATTTTACCCCTTGGGTCCTTAGACAGAGAGAGAGATTTTAAAGTAACCCAACAATATCTAAACTGATTCCAGCAAATTTTCAATAAAGTAAAATATCTTTTCCCAGCCATGGGACTCTACATCTAGGCCTTATAAAATCTTATACTCAGATGAGGAAGAGTGCCTCTGAAAAACAAATCAATCACTCCCATACAATAATAGTAAGCTTTATTAGACTGACATAAAACCACAAATTCAATTGCTTTGTTGAACAAAAACATGGCATAAAACAAATATATGGAGGTAAATATTAAGAAGAACAGAGTACTTAATTGGCTCAGCCATAGAAAAATGGCACAAAGAGGAAAAAAGGGTCTGGACACTAAAGAAAGAAATAAGAAAAATAAAGGAATTTGTTTTGGGGGGAGGGGGGAAGCAAAATAAAACAAGAGGATCATCCGTCAAAGTAAATAAAACCACCACCTTAATTGCTTAAACTTTGCCAGAAATATCAAACTTTTGATGTTGTAACATAGAGCAAAAGATGTGGATAATAATGAAGATGGTGTAGCTCATTACGTACCGTCCATAGCTTGACTAATTGATTCATAATCCATAAATGTTCTAGTAGCTCTGTTCTGGGAAGTTTGCATCAAAATAATAGTGTGTTTATTAGCCTACATATACAGACAGAAGACAATTAGTCATCACCATAGCTAGTAACAAGCATGTATCAATAACAGAAGTAAAGATGAACTATTTCAAACAAAACCTTGTATGCTCAAGAGAAGATCATTCACAGATTTTAAGGGCGAAACTGATAGAAATAGCTACATTAGTACATACACACACACACAAAACTAATAATCCTTCAATCCCATTTTGTTTGTACAATTTAGAAAACATAACTTTTTAGGGGAACGTCATTTAGTATTTTATCTATCAAAGTTAAACACACATGAACACAATTGTTCTTATAACTTTCAAGAATTTAAGCCTAAATAAAATAAAGAGAAGAGGTATATTGAGTAAATTATAGATTATTGATTTTTTTATTGTAATTTGGAGCTAGCAAAAGCCCATTAACACGAACAGACAAAAATAAATAAAAATATCTACACAAGATGAGAATATTTTAACGCGTTTTGGCCAGCTCAATGCTTACAATGTCAACCAATATCCACAATCACCGATAGGATTACAAGCACACTCAAAACCTCTAACAAACACAAACTAACCCAAAACAAACTCTCAATACCATATAACAAACAAAAACTCATGATCCCAAAGCCCCAATTTACCAATAGTGATCTCTCACTCAAACAATAACACCCTTTGCTACACTATCTATATAAAACTTCAATAGTTTTCCCATGGTGGACAAATAATACCAAGTTCCCTCCAACTCCAAGAAAACCAAACGAAGTCAAAATAGAAAATTGAGGGAATTTTTAACACTTTTAAAACAAGACAAGCAATTTGGGAGATTAAAAAATGGAATAATGAACAAAAAAAATAAGGGAGAAAGGGATAAGATCATGAGGAAGTGTTGATACTGGATCCAAAGCATAATATGCAAATAAGGGGGGAAAGGGAATTATATTTGCCAAAGGAGGAAGGTTGACATTCATGAAGAGTATGCTCTCGAGTCTACCAACGAACTATTTTTCCTTATTTAAAATTCAATAGTACATGGCAAAATAGGTTGGAGAGGTTGTAGAGGAATTTTTAATAGAGTCATGATTGTCTTTTCTTTTCTTAGCTTGATGTTGAATGCTGTTTTTTTTGAACTCTTGGTTTGTATTTTAATTTTTAACAACATTTTATGGGAGTCATTGCACTTCTTCGCCATCTATTATTGCCATTAAATTAATTGCAGATATGTTTCAAAGATATTATTGCTGTTAATTAATTTTAAAACCACTATTATTAATAATAAATAACTTGCAACTAACATATTTCTACATTAGATCATTAAATAGTGACAAACTAACCTAAGATAGCATTAGATAAGTATAAATTCCAACAACCATCATTCAAAAGAAGAAAAAAAAAATCAAAACCAGACGTGTGACGCGAGAAAGACCCAGAGAGTGCGAACAAGTGAGAGAGACTTACCGTCGCGGTGCTTCAATAGTTGATGGTGGGATGGTTGTGATGCGACTTGCCAGTCGCTGATTTATAGTTGTAAGTGGCCTTGAGTTAAGCCGTGAGAGAAAGAGAGAGAGTGAGAGAGATAGAGTGAACTAGGTTTGTTTGAAGCGGTCCTGACTAATGAAAGAGATCGATGGTAGTGTGCTTGCCAGCCGATTTTTTTTTTTTTTTTTTTTAGCTCTACTGTGTCGCGACTGTTTTTTATGGATGGAATCTGACACTCAAGCAGGAGTTTTAACATAGTACCCATATTTGACACAGGGACTTCACCAAAAATGGCGTGCCACATGCAATTTGAGGTAGGGTTTGGCAATTGAGTGAGGTTTTAGCAGGATAGGTGGTGTGGGGACCGACCTTTGAAGGAATTGTCCCCGGAGTTGTTCTCTTTTAAAGTTGACAAAGATCATTCAATCAACTTGTTCCTGGAGTGTCAAAATCAAAGAAACATGAGCTATTGGAAACTCATGTTTTATAGACATTTTAGTGATTGGGAATTAGAGTCGGTCGATTCTATCCTTGAACTACTATACGCCAATACACCAAGAAGAGATGGCTTTGATAGAAAGAGGTGGCAATTGAATAAATTGATCCTCCACCAATCCATGACCATAAGCATTAAGCATATCTATCATCCTCCAATTCAAACACAATTTACCAAATTTACCCAATCAACTCATCAATAGCACTGACTACACCTAAACACACACCATCACACCAAACAAATATTCACAAAAACTTCATCGCAACACCCTAAATCAACAAACTCAACCTAGCATGGACACCACCAAGACCCATCAAGCATAACAAATGAGAACCATATTTCCATTCCATGCCAACGGTCACACTCACAGCTCCTTCAACCCATCGTTGTCATTCCATCTGTGATTCTCAAAATCTATAGTTCTAGTCAACTCCTTAATCAATTTCATGTATCTGGATCTTCTATAGCTCCAACGACGCTGCAGACATGGGTCAACTTAAATGAGAAATAGAGGGAAAATACGAGTGAAACTAAAGAGGGAAAAAGAAAAAGGAGAGGAAATGGGACAGGGAGGGATTCTTTCTTGCTAAAGTGGGTGTCCACAGCTCTTTCAGCACCTGATTATTTCCCTGGGTGTGTGTAATCCCCCCGCCCCACACACTTGATTATCAAGGATAATTTTGGAACTTTGCTAGTGTTTTAGAGGCAAAATATTCATTTTATAGTGGATAAAGAAAGTCTGGGCACAACAGTAATCCTAGTAATTAGCCAAGAGCAAAATAAGAACGCTTTTATTTTACTAAGGGTAGGTTAATCCATCAAAGATTCCAATGGTTGTTAACCGTATTGAAGTCAAAGCTGATTTTTGGGGCTGACTGTTATTTTGGCTGAAATTTGTGGGGATTGCTGTTTTGTAAAATATCAAGAGAGGTTTGGTATAATTTTCTCAATCTTTACCATGAAGGTAACAAATTCCCCCTTTTAGTAGACTCCTATAGAGCTATTGAATTGCAACTTTGAACCACAATGAGGGTTAAGAATAATTATTAACAAGAAAAAGAAAACCTCGACTTTGACATATTGTTGTAAGATTGAAGAATCCTAGAGCTTGATGCATAATAGAAAGGGTTATAAATTATAATAAGTATAGAAAAGCTCCGAAAAGAAAACTAATTCTGGTTAAGTTAATTTTGGACCAAATAAAGAGGGATAATTCTGCATCCTTGTCCTCACATATCATTTCCCTTACCCTCATATGGACAATATGCAGACAAAACCCAATAAATACCAGCATTATTAATATGCACGAAAACCAGACCACAAAAAAGTAATTGGTGATTATACATGATAAATATAAGCTATTCAATGAACCTTATGGACAACTTTCAAAGTAGCCATATCCTCATCCACTTCAATGGACAAGCATGAATTTTTTTGAAAAGTGTATGATTCTAAATAAACCAGATCACTAAACTCGTAAGTAGGAATACATCAATGACTTTCTAACCATGAAAACCAATTTAGACTCTCATAACAGAGATAATTCTAGGCCCCAAATCAAGAACAATTTTTAACATCCAAAGAAAAAAAAAAGAAAAAGATTCAGAGTCAAAATCATCAAACATCACATGTTAGAACTTAGAAATTGCCAAATCCAATTACAGCTTGAGCTAAAATCAGCTTATGCATTATCAAATCACTGAAAAGTACTTCCAAAAAAGTGTATACAAATAAATAAATAAACCACAGTAAACATTTGATGCTTTAACTGTTCTTATTATTTCTGAACAGTGTTCTAACAAAAGGAATATAATATATTTGTAAAATTACTGAAATAAAACTGATAAAAACTAAAAACCCATTAATTTTTTTTTAAAATAAATCAAATTAATTGATACACCAAAAGGAAAAGGTTATATCTATAATCAGAATACGATAATAGTAACCAAAAAGAAAAAAAAAAAAAAAGAAAAATCCAAAATCATGTAACACGTGAAACAGGAATTAAAACCCTAGCTCTCCGTTTGGTTCCCTAGAAAACAGGAGTAAAGAGTGGGAGGTGGGGGCGAGAAAATTAAGCCTAATGTTGTATGCTAGTTTCATTCCCAAACAATTTGAAAACACAGAACAATACTACGCATAATCGAATCCTTCAAAATCCCTATGTTTTCCTACATTTTCTCAGCAACCAAGCAAAGCCTTCACACTCTGTATAAATACCAGAACCTTAAATTTTAACCCCAAAATTAAAAAACAAAACAAAATAAATGAAAAAGAGAAAAGGAAAAGAAATACTATTACCATGTGTGTGTATGGAATGGAAGTGAACTATGATTCTGGGAGAAGAAGCTAATTGCAGCGACGCGAGAAAAGAATATTATAGTAATAAAAAGGTACAATTACTTAGCACAGAAGTACCAAAAGGCAAAGAAGAAAGAGATGGAGGGGGACGACTCCATGTTGACTCCCATATTGGGCCACTCCCATATGGGTCAATTTCAAACGCATTCTATAGCCCAACATAATAAGTAATGGGTTGGAGGAGTGAAAAATAAAAAGAAAAAAGAAGGGTCATAGTTCTAAAATTTTAAATTATTCTTTTTTTTATACCATGGCTATAACAAGACAGAGTGTGAGTGATTAACCATCATTTATATATAGATTTACTATTTTTTTTCACCAATCACACTTTGCCATGTCATAATTGTGACAAAATGTTATGAAAAATTTTGTGGATTAGACTTTTGCAAAAAGATTTAACAACCTTTTACACATTTGTTGAATTGGCAAACATTCACTAGTTTTTATATGAGTTTATCACTCGTATAATTTTTTTTATTTAAAAATAACAATATGTCACATCAACAAGTGTCAATTTTTATTTTATTTTTTATGTGTGTGGTGTTTTTAGACTTTCTTGAGTTGGAGACCCAAAAAATTTTACAACTTTTTAAAATACTTTATTTATTGTGATTCGTTTCGTGATAAAAATTATCATGGAGGAGCATATACCATTAATTCAAATCCAATATGTATATACATTAGTTATATACATACTTCACGATAACAAATTATGAAAAATTATATATTCCTACCATTACTTTTTTCATCATGACATAAATATTCCATTTTTCTTTGGCTTAGGACAATTGGGGGTAGGGGCAAATCTAGGATTTCAAGTTATGGGACCCAAGTGTTAGAAAAAAAAATCTAAGTAGGTATCTATGTGGTACTAACAAAATATCAACTAAGCTAAATACACAAAATTATTATTTCTTAATACATTAAGATGTAATCATCTACTAACAAAGACAAAATATTAAGAGCATTAGCCACTATGTAGGTTGTCAGCCCCTTATATCGTGTTTTTGAGTTGAACGTAAATGGAAGTTAGGGTCCCAAGTAGTTGCTTTGTGCTTGTTGTAATGATGAAAAAATAGTTGGTTGAGACACCATTGGGATGGGCGTTAACATTGAGACACTTGAAGGTGTTATTGATTGTGCGGCATTGAAAACAGGGTTCTTGGTGACTATGAAAGGGTAGGAAGGGCGCACTCAGTGGCTTTCCCTCTCTTCGCTCCAAGCTTTATGCATTAAAACGTGATGTTTTTAAAAGCTGAAGAGGTAGTCGAGTGTTGAAATGCTTAGGGACTTACACATATGCAAGAAATATCATGTTTAGAGTATTATCATTGCTTGTTTGGCCTTTTCACCATTGTAAAGCATCAAGTGTTGAGACTATTGCATAAGGCATGTTTTCCATAGATTTGTTACTAGAAAGTGTTGGCGAAGCTGAGATTGGTGATTCCATAAATTATCTATTCTTTGATCATGCTTAGAGTACTTCTCGTGCAGTACAAAGATGCTTATGTTTGTGGCAATGCTTAGGCTGCTTATGGCAATGTTACTGTCATTATTCCTTCTATATAGTTGTCGATGAACTCGATGGTTTGCACGGGCACTAGCTCCGTTTGTTTGAGTGCCAACATTGCTGCCAACCCCTTTTCATGCCAATAAGGATTGTTGAGTTCGTTGCATAGTCGTATTACATACAATAAGTGTACTTGGGAGAAACGCCATTGTTGAGCGCGTATAATAGTAACTCATTTAGTAACTCACATATTTTCTTCATTTTTTTATAGAATATAATATTATATTGAGTGTGTTATACTATGGTTTCTTGTAGAATGACTTCGGTATAGACAATCGTGGTGCCACCATTGGGATTTTCATTCAAAAGTCCAATCTCATTGCCAAAGCATCACCTTCTAGGGAGTACAATACCCACTTAATCTAATCCATTAATTTATTGGTGTTCTAATCTTGACTATTCATTTAATTTAAGTAGATACCGATTATTGGTAAAACAGGTTACATATATAAACAAAAAAGAAAAAAGAAAAAAAGAAGAAGAAGCATAATTTTCTTTTGCACTCGCACGCTTCTTTCGCCTCTTCGAACTCTTCTTTCACGCCTCCTCCCTTCCAAAACAGCCGCTAGAAACCTAAACAGTGACTAAACAAAACCCTCTCTTTCTACACTTCTTCTCTTCCAAATCAGCCACAATAAACCTAGATGGCTACTAAGGAAGACTCACAAAAGAAGAAATTGAGCCTTTCAATTCCAGTCGTTCTCTGGCATTGAATTCGTCAAATAGGTTTCTCTTTCTCTATTTCTCCTATTATAATTCTCGATTTTAGTCTACTTGATAAAAGTTTGATTTTGGGCGAAGAAAGTAACGAGAGAATTTGTGGTTACCCGAATATTTATTTTTTTCTATGCCCAATATGTAAGAAATCTGATATTTGCTTTACTCTACTTGATAAAGAATTTGTGGTTACTTGGTCTATTCAAAAGATATTTGCTTTACTTTAATTAATTAATTGAACTAGGTAGGTGTGTATCTTAAGTTGTATGGCCTCAATTGTATAGTTTGTGGCTATATAGATAATGTGCTACTGGTTTCATACCTTTTAATTAATACATATAAATTATCTAGATTTACTGTAATCAATATAACTAAGCTGCTTGAATTTTGTTTAACAATTTGTAGTTTAAACCATACACAGAGGTTAGGTTGAGACTAAATCAAAGTAAGAAGGAAAGACAATTGAGGTTTACAATTCTCTGCATGTTTTATATGCAATTAACTAGTTGTTGTGATAATCACTTTCAGTAAGTGCTTGCATTCAATGTCTGTTGTATTTCAAATGTATTAGATTGCGCAGTTTATTACTCTTATAGATCCTTATTTACTACTATTCTTGATCCACATTTTCCAAACTTGGTTCCTCTAAAATATCCATTTCTTTTACACTATGTTCCGATTTTGTTTCACCTTTTAACTGTAGTTCCTCCATATCTTAATTTTTTAGAATCCAATTCTTCAAGTATTTTTCTACAATTTCTGTCATCTTATGTTGAGATTTAACATGTTTCCCACTTTTAGTTCCTGCCCCTTCTCCATTTTTTCTAGTGAATTTATATACGTGTAGATTTGGAACTTTACTACCATAAAGAGGAACTGGAAATATAACAATTTTAATTCCTTTGTCTTTCTGTGATCCTTTTCTTCCTTTTAGCCTTGGATTTTCCCTGTCCTTGTCTTGCCCTACCTCCTCCTTTGTGAGTACCATTCTTGTCACTAAGATCAAGTGCTGACAACAATGCTTTTGTTGCAGCCTTAGACTTCTCTTCAGATGTAAGCCAAATCCTCTAGGCGTGCCTATAAAAAAATAATACTACTCTGAAAACATTAAATCATAGAAAGGAAAGAAGGTAACTATATGGAATTTTCAACAAAACTGCAAGGATAATCCAACACAAACCTGCATTAATGACTTCAACAGGGGCACCATAATTGATCAGTAGTCATAAGTAGTTACTGAATCAATTTTCTTCCCTGTCTGCTGCATAGCAATAGAACTTGTCCTGATCAGTAGTCATAAGCAGTTACTGCATCAATTTTCTTCCCTGTCTACTGCATTGCAATAGAAGTTGTCCTGATTATAGCATCAAATTTGTAAAGTTGCCACAACAAACATACTAAGATTCAATCATCCTATAGAATATAACAGTTCATCAAGCAACATATTTAATATATTACAACAAACAACTTGGAAAATTTCACATGATAAAAAATTTGGCTATAAAAATTTGCTCTAGTTGGTTTGTGAACTGCCCTTATTTAGCTTGAAGAAGTTCTGCATATTATTCGATCTCACACAAATTTTTTTCCAAATTCTAAAAGACTTGTTAGTGAATTCAGTGTGATTTTCTGAATGATTAAGGAACAATATGCTTGTGAAGCCTTGTACTCTCAAATTTTGTTTTTATAGTTCTTATATCATACGTAATGAGGAGAGAAAATTAGTTTCTAGATATTGAATTTGTAATTCTGAAGGGTAAGGAAAGGGATCTAGCAAAAACATTTCTTGTTTGCATGCTTCACTCTTGCTAGGATTGCTTGTAATTGTTATATTTCTTCCATGCCTAAGTGGGAAAAGGGAAAATGTCTTTGCAAACATAATAGGTGAATGGCGCAGGTACCTTTATAGGATTGGTTGCAACATGGTTATCAATGTGTGGTTCTCTATGTGATCTAATACCTTTGCATCTGGTTTAGTTCTAGCCACCAAAAATTGGTAGTGTGGAGAAAGTCTAAACATTCTAATCTATTGCTATTGGTTGTTGTCATTTTATTTTATTTTTTTAACAGTTTTCATATTTTAGGCATGATTTTAGCATGTATGTTATTAAACACATGTATACACATATTTTCAACACCAATTTACCTTTTTTGGTAATATATTTCTTGGAAGTAAATTTTCTAGTTGTCAGATAATTTGTTTAAACCGCTTCTTTATCAATAGTGTCTAATTTTTGTAGAAGAATTGGTCGGAACGTTTGCGATACAAGTTGGCATCAAATTTAGTGCTTTAAATGGAGAAGGAACAATGTTCCAAAATTATAGAAAATGCTTCAATGGAAAAAGGAACAACAATCCAAAATTATAGAAAATGCTAAAAAAATTCCACCACATGATTATTTTCGATCACCCAAAATGACAGTGATTTGTATAAAATGATGAATGAGAGATTGTTTATGATTAAGTGAATTTTTTTTTTCAATGGATGAATGAGAGATTGTTTATGATTTAGTGAATTGTCTTATACCTAGAAAAAATGACTTCTCATGTAAGATAATCTTTTGCATGAATGTGCAAGATTATCCATCTTTTGCAAGAATGTGCATGATTGTCCATAATATCTAGATCAATTATGGCTGTCCTCTCCATTGATAATAATTATGATGGAACAATAAAAATTATTTTTAGTTTTATGATAAATTCATAATTTGCAAGTCCAAGTTGTTACCAATAGCAAATTATTAGTTGTCTATGATGATAGATTTTTAGTCATTATTTTGTCAATTGGGTTACCAATGACTTTTTCATTATCTCATGTAATTATTTGTGGTACTAAATATATTAGTTAAGACAAACTTCCCACACATATGCATAAATACATGCATGTGTGTGTGTGTGTACACTAGATAGTTTTTTTTTACAAATAGCTTGTCATCTTTTAAATTACAATAAGTATACAACAAAATACAACAATTTAATGACAAAAGAAAATTTTAAAAGTTCCACCGACACTTTTAGGGGGGGGGGGGGGAAGCAAGTAGAGTGGTTATATAAAATTTTTATTGTCATTTTGGTCTTGCAAATAAAGGTTTCAAGGTCATTTTAGTCATTTTATTGGTTTCGATGGCATCAAGGTTATTTTTTAATTTCTAAGGGTATTTTGGTAATTTTAGAGGGTTTTGGGGGGTATTTTGGTTATTTTTTAGGTTTCAAGGACATTTCGGTCAGTTTTTAAGTTTCAAGTACATTATAGAAATTTTTTTTAAGTCCTAAGAGTATTTTAGTCACTTTTTAGGTTATAAGGTCATTTTAGTCATTTTTTAGATTTCAAGGTCATTTCAGTCATTTTTTAGGTTCTAAGAGTATTTTGGTCATTTTCTAGGTTTAGGGTCATTTCGGTCATTTTATAGGTTCTAAGTATATTTCGGTCGTTTTTTATGTTCTAAAGATATCCTAGTATTTTTTGAGAGTTTTGGGAGTATTTTAATCACATGTGATTTTAGTACTATGCAATGTGAATAATAGAACCGTCAAATGTGAGAAAACAAATAAGGGAACCATTGAATGTGATAAAAGTATGGTCACATGTGATGTCAATACTACCCATTTTGATGTTGATACTACCCAATGTGATGATAGTACTGTGCAATGTGAGACTGGTACCATCAAATAAATAAATAAAAAACCACCTAATGTGACAAAAGAACTGTCAAATGTAATGTTGAAACTGCACAATGTGAGGATGAAACTGTCCAATGTGAGAAAAAAGTAAGGGAATCACCAAATGTGAGAAAGAACTGTCACATGTGATGTTGGAACTGCACAATGTGAAGATGTAACCGTCAAAAGTGAGAAAAAAGTAAGAGAACCACCAAATGTGAGAAAAGAATTGTCACATGTGATGTTGGAACCACAAAATGTGAGGATGGAACTATTAAATGTGAGAAAAAAGTAAGGGAACCACCAAATGTGAGAAAAAAACTGTCACGTGTGATGTTGGAATTGCACAATGTAAGGATGGAACTGTAAAATATGAGAAAAAAGTAAGAGAACCGCCAAATATGACAAAAGAACTGTCACACGTGATATGAGAACTGCACAATGTGAGGATGAAACAGTCAAATGTGAGAAAAAAATAATGGAACATCCAAATGTGACAAAAGAACTATCACATGTGATGTTCAAACTGCACAATGTGAGGATGAAATTGTAAAGTGTGAGATAAAAGTAAGGGAACCGCCCAATGTGATAAAAGAACTGTCACATGTGATATTGGAACTGCACAATGTGAGGATGAAACTGTCAAATGTGGAAAAAAAGTAAGGGAATGTTAGGGTACTTTTTTTACACCTAACTTTATTTGAGTACCACTTATTTATACCACTATAAGTTATTGGGTTTTCCCAAACATTTTTTGGCTCTATTATTATGTTAATCACAAATATTTTATATCTCATTATCTAAATTGGGTCATGATATAAATTATCACAAAAAACTCATATTTTATCCAATTTTATTATCATTATTTAGTTAAGCCCAAAACCGGCTCTATAAACTCAATACACACATCTTATTCTATTTAAAGTCCAAGAATACTTATGCTTGACAATATTTGAAGAGCTCATGATTCAAATCCATGGCAAAACAATTTTATCAATGGAATTCAAATCCATAATCAAATCCCATGGTTTGAAACCGTGACGATTTATTTATCCAAAGCCCAATTCACATTGACAATATCAAAACCCAATTCTCATTGGCAACATCAAAAACCTAATTCTCATTGATAATATCAAAAGCCCAACTTACATTGGCACTATTAAAAGCCCAAGCAAACTACTTGGCACTATTTATTGAAAGTCCAAAGTGGCAAAATACTATATCATAATTATTTCACCTAAAAGTTCAATAATGAACAATACTTTAGATTCTTAAACATGTTACTATATTATTACAAGCTCATAGAATTTATGAATTATCTACTCTCAAAACCCATGGCGATCATCTTATAAAAGCCCATGGAAAGATATGATTATTAGACCCATGACATTTATTATTTCATATTATAAACTCATGTTCACTATCCATTTTACATCACAACATTCATAATATTTATTACCAAAACTCATGATAATTATTCATCCTACATGTCCATTATGATTATCTATAGAGAAACTCATGAAAACATCACATTATTCTATTATAATGGTTGTTACCATATTTATTTAAAACCCATGATAAATATTATTCTTAAGAAAAATATTGGAGGCCATTATTTAAAAAAGCCCCAGGGAAAATATGATTTACAAAGTAATCCATAGTAAAAATTATGAGAAGTTATTTAAAGCCCATGGGAATTAATTCAAAAAATCTATCATAAATATTTATTAAAGTTCATAAATTCATTTTATTTCTACTAACAACTAAAGCCCATGAGGAGTAAAAAACCCATGACAAAACATGTTTTAATGCCCATTTTGTAGGCCCAAGAATCTCATGGAGTAGGGAACAAACCCAAGCAAAGAAAGGGCCATGTGGCCCAACTAAAGGTGCTAAAATGGAGCAAAGTTTCAGCCCAAAAAGGTCCGACCAAGAGGCTTGAAACTGGGCAACCAGTTCTTGTTCATCCCTAACCAAAAAAATAACTAGAGATCCCTATAAGAGAACTAAGCCTTTGAAGATGAACTGGGGGTTGTCCCATCAATTTTTCTGCCACCCTCTACCTGACGTGAACAGTGCCCAAGGGCTGTCATATCAGCTAAAGTCTAAAGGATGATGGGACTCCATCATCTTCCTCAAGACTGCACCTCTAGCGGAAGGGGAGCTGAAACTAAAATATCCAAATTTCAACAAATTGATGCTATAAATGTTAAAAACATTCAAGACGTAATTAGTGTGCTAAGCCCATGAATCCTAAAAGGGGAAAATTGGGAGCATGTGGTTTGGAGGGCATAAAGGGATCTCCAGCGGAACCCTCTAAAGTGAGCTTAAACTTTGACACCTGGCTTAGGGTGTTGAATCCTACTTCCTAGGGTCCAAATCTCAGTTGTAGCACTAGAATTCTTCCTTAATACTTGCTTTAATCCCATTGGTTGAACACAATCTTAGCAAACGTAGTATTTAATGCAAGATTACCCCAAATACTACTCATGTGTGACATTGCCCAAAGAAGCAAAATAGCCCCAAAAGCAAATCTCCTATTTTTAGGCCAAATCCAGGTTATTAATTCAGCTATCAAGGCTCCCCTGAATCAGACCCACGTTTTTTGGATTCTTGTTAATTAATACTTCTCTAAACTCCATTATAAAAGCATAAGCATCTCAGCTCACAAACCCACAGCCACCCCTTCTGAAACTCTTGATTTATTTGCTATTTTACTTGTGGTTTAGCTCTTCTTAAGCTCACCACTCATTCCCCTTTAGCTCACTGCTCACTAAAGCCTTAACCTCAGTGTTAATCTCATCCCACTCACTCAGAACATCCCACATTACCTCATTCATGCCTTATGCACACATACTCATCAAAATCATAGTTTAATACTTGCTGCACTGAGCTGGGATCTCTCTCTCCCTTCATTCCATCCTATTTTTCATCTTTTATTTGTAACTATGAAGCCTTTAATCCTTGTTTAGTATTATTATGATGAAGGCCATAATATTTTGGAAACTATGAAAATTTTCCCTTATATTGACTTAATAATAATAAGGAAAAAATATGATTTTTACCATGTAAACACACTTACTAACTTGAAATTACCCTACAATTGGAGATAATACCGTACCACTAGAGGACTAATTTGAACTATCGGACCAGGACCATTAATGTACTAATTAAGTATTGTAACGTGTTTTTCATTGGACTTTTGTTGCTGTTTTGTCATGTGCAACCTTTGTTTCTTATTTGGATAGGCTTTGTCATCACACCGAAAGTCTTTGGGTACCATCTCAAGAGCCCATAGTCGAGTTTCGACTTGGCTTCCCAACATCTTAGATAGATGCATCAATTTTCCCATCGACAGGGAACCACCAAATGTGAGAACAGAACTATCACATGTGATGTTAGAACTGCATAATGTGAGGATGAAACTGTTAAATATGAGAAAAAATTAAAGGAACCACCAAATGTGAGAAAAGAATTGTCACATGTGATGTTGGAACTACACAATGTGAGGATAGAACCGTCAAATGTGAGAAAAAAGTAACATGGTATAGCAGGTTACCTACTAGTGAGTACCATACCCCCCTTTTTTTGGGGGGGGGGTACCGTAGAATTACCCTTGGTACGTGGTAATGTGTTAAGATTCTCATGTTTTGTTGCAAATCACGCTAGGGAATCAGATGTCAGGGGAATTTGGATTCACCCTTTAAACCCCTCTCAGTAGGAATGCAGATTCCCTTTAATCCATGTGGATATCTAAATTCCTAAGCTTAAAGGAAATTGTATTTTTTATAAATTGACAATTTTAACAATTTTACCTTATCATTTAAGAAATTAAGATAAAATATAAAACAAATCATCAATATCTTTTCCCTTGTTTTTATCTTTTCTCACCAAAATAACATAAATATGATAGACAACTCTGTTGATATATTCTTTAACAAAATTCTATTTAAGTTTCACGTGTGGGAAAAAAAGAGTTTGAAGGGGACCTTCCATTATTGCCAGGTATTCACTTTTGCTATTGTGCGTGTGTTGCTCAACAAATTATTAATAGTTTATATTTTGTTTTTCATTATTTATTTAGAGGAAGATTTTTTTTAAAGGACTTGGTAGTTCATACTCAAATCAAAGGATAAAATGGGAAAAATAAATAATTCATTTAAGATTCTTAGGAATAAGCTAAATATTATTATCTCACATTCCTATGAATTTTAAGAGATTCCTAATGAAACCAAACATAGGAATAACTACATTCCTAAGCATCCAGATTGTAAGGAATTACATTCCTACGAATCCAGATGTCAGGGGTAATGTTGATTCTCTCGTACCAAACGCCACATTAGGGAAATGATTCATTTTCTAGAAATTTTATTGTTGTTTATTTCCATGATTTTTTTTTTTTTTTTTTTTTTTGTGTTTTCTTGTGTCTAGTAGTATTTAGAAATAATGGTTCAAAGGAAAATTATCTTTTAACTTCTCTTATTTAACTTGACACGAAATAGAGTTCAACCTATCTTAGTGAAAAATAATTCTATTCATGCCAACCCTTATAGCTCTGGTGAAGGAGGTATTGTTTGTTTGGCATTAGGATCACCTTCTCTCAGAAGTCCTAACAAGCAAATATAGTCAGAAGTCCCAGCAAGGAAATTTAGTGTCTGATGGCTGACGCCTATGAGTCTTTGATAGTCTCAATTACGAATTCCAATTATAGTTTATGTCTCCATGATATATTACTAATCCAAGAGGAAATTTCAAACCAAGCTTTGCATCCCAAGGTGGTTGCAGAAGAGACAATGTCTGATGATGGTGACACCAGTGTTGTGAAAGAGCAACTGGGTTCTTGCGAAGGACCCAGAACAATTTTTTATGTTTTATCATGAAGACCAAAATTTTTTTTTCTTTGGATATGTTTGGCAATGTGTTGAATAATTTGTGTTCTTGATTGTGTAGGATGGATTTTCTTTGGGAAGTCACAGACCCACCATGAGGTATTAACTCATGAGGTTGAGTCCTTGTTTTAATTGAAGCCTAATTTTATATCAAAATCGACTCCCCATTAATTCCAACAGTTGTAAGACATATAAATCAGGGACCACACATGATATGATATTGAGTTAGCCTTGGTGTTGGGAAGTTGAATTTGTTAGGACATATGTGATTTAATGTTAGGAACATATGTCAATATAGAATTGGCTAATCTTTTAACAAAACGCACTTTACTTGTAATTGGGTAGATTTAGGATGTGTTTAATGCTTTAAGGAACAAAGTTTCAAGATTAAGTGTTAAAACCATGCAAGTTTGTCCAAGAAACAAGTGAAAAAGTGTTGGATTTTAAAACTTGACAGCTAGTATCTATTGAGGTTTAAAAAGCTGTTGAAGCCCGATGCTCGACAGCTAGATTGACAGATAAGGTACCTATCGAAGTTTATGAAATTCAGTTTTTCAGAGCTAATTTCAATCTAATCCGTGAATACATGTTTGGGCTTTCTTTCCTCACAACCCTAAACATATATAAGGATTGTTTTAAGGGCCGTCAAAGGTGGCATAAGTGTGAAGCAAAGTTGTGTTCATGCAAATTGTGACTGGAGACAGAATTTGCTCTACTTCATTTTTCTCTTGAAGAAGTTGTTGTGTTTGTACACCAAAGGGTTTTTTAACCAAGGAGCTTCGTGATCTTCATCGTGTGATGAGCTGAAGAACTTTACAGCCAACATCTTTCTCAAGTTAGTGAGTATGCCGCGTATTGGGATCCGCACATCGAATTGGTTAGTCACGTACTGGAAGCCATGCATTACAAAGAGAGAGTTTCACTACAAAATAAGTCCAATTGTGTATTGGGGTAAGGGTTCAACTGTAGGTTGATATAAGGTACCGAGATTCCTTTACTTGTAACCGCTTGTTGTGATAATAGTGAATTCTCGAGAGTGATGACCTTAAAATCACCAGGTGGGATTTTTGCAATATAGGTTTTCCCTATTCATAAACAAATTATCGTATCAATTTAATTTCCGCTGCATTTAGTTATTTAGTGATTTATTTGTGCTACCATGCTTATTGCATGCAAATTGAATTAATTAATTAACTTGGCTAATTAATTGGTAAATTCATCACAAGGGTCAATACTTTCTTGGCCTATCAAGTGGTATCAGAGCAGGTACACTTTGATTAGGTTTTAATCTTTGCTGTGTGATCCATTGACCCTTGTTGTCATAGCTGCAACCAGCTTGAAGAGATCTTTGTTTTCAAATACATTTTATTTTTCTAATCTTTACTTGTTTAAGTGTATAAGAAAATGCAAGTCTAAAAGTTATTTGAATGCTATTATGATGACTATTGGAAAAGATTTCAGCTTGACAAAGAAGAAACTAGACTGTCTCAGAATAAAAATGTGCAAAGGAGTTTATATGAGAAGAGTGAAAGTTAAAGGCTTTGTTCACAAAAGGCAGATGAGAGAAAACACCATTCCCACTGATCTGTCGTCTAAGCATGAAGTGTGCTTCATGAAGAAGTCCGCATTTAAGGTTATGGACACGTGTTTGTGGTACCTTGACAGCGGCTAGTCAAGACACATGACTAGAGACTGATCTCTCTACAAGGTTTTCGAGTCAAAGAAAGGTAGTAATGTCACTTTTGATGATGGGAGCAAATCACAGATTAAAGGAAATGGAATCATATCTCTACCTGGACTGCCAAACATTGCAAATGTGTTATATGTAGAAGGTCTGAGAGTGAAACTGCTAAGCATAAGTCAGATATGTGATCAAGATTTCATGGTACTATTCTCAAAAGGAAAATGTCTTGTTATGGATGAGTCTGGGAAGAAACTCATAAGTGGTGTTCGCATACTAGACAATTGTTATGGTTTAGTTCTTAATGCCAATATTGTGTACAATAGCATTCGTTTACCAAATAAAGATCTATGGCACCAAAGGATGGGACATGCTAATTACGAACATCTTTCAATACTATCTAAGCATGAGTCGGTCTTAGGGATACCAAAGCTCAGTAGAGTGAACAATGTGGTGTGTGGACCATGTCAGCTTGGAAAACAGATAAAAGCTAAACATTCAAGCACTTAAACATTCGCTTCATCCAGACCATTAGAGCTACTGCATCTAGATCTCATGGGTCCAATTAGAACCGAGTCTCTTGGTAGGAAGAGATACATCATGGTTGTGGTAGATAACTTTACTAGGTACACTTGGGTCATCCTACTACGATCCAAGTTTAAAGCTCCTGAGCATATTGAAGCCTTGTGCACAAGATTGTAGAATGAGAAGAGCCTAAAGATTGATCGAATTCGAAGTGATCATGGTAAAGAATTCGAGAACTCATACATAGAGTCTTTTTGCATGAGATCAGGTATATCTCAAGAATTCTTTGCTTCTATTACTCCTCAGTAAAATGGTGTAGTAGAAAGAAAGAACAAGGTTATTTAAGAGATGGCCAGAGCCATGTTGTACAACAAGGATGTGGCTAGAAACTTGTGGGGAGAAGCTGTTAACACTGCTTGTCATACGGTTAATAGGGTATATTTTAGACTCGGTACCAAGAAGACTCCATATGAGTTATGGAAGGGAAGGAAGCCAAAAGCTAAGTATTTCAGAATTTTTGAAAGTACTTGTTTCATTCTCAAGGATAGAGAGAATGTGGGAAAATTTGACTCCCGAAGCGATGAAGGAATATTTATGGGATACTCCTCTACAAGCAAGACTTATCGGGTATACAACAAAAGAACCAATAAGGTAATGGAAACTGTGAATGTTGTTATCAATGAATCTCCAGAATCTGGTTTTGAGAAATTTAGTGAGGAAATCCCTAAAGAAATTCTTCCTCCCGAGCCCAAGGAAGTTCAAGAAATTGTCGAACAAGAGCCTGCATCTCCAGGTACTCCCAACACTCAAGTGTTGTAGAAGATTCAGCAGACATATCTACTTCACCTGATTCTGAATCCCATAAAGAGAAAGGACCTTCCTCAAGGATCAAATTGAATCATCCTTCTGAAGTTATTGTGGGAAATATGAATGAACTTACACTAAGGAAGCGTACAGTTGATAAATGTGTTGCTAACTTTATATCTTATTCTTGTTATTTGTCACAGGTTGAACTCACTAAAGTTGAAAAAGCTCTTTAGGATGAAAGCTGGGTTGAAGCTATGCACGATGAACTGCTTCAGTTTCAAAGGAACGATGTCTGGGCTCTAGTACCTAGACTGGAGGGTGAGCGCATCATTGGCACAAAGTGGATATTCTGTAATAAGACTAATGAGGAGGGTAATGTGATCCGCAACAAGACTCGTCTTGTAGCTCAATGATACTCACAAATGGAAGGAGTAGACTATGATGAGACATTTGCTCTAGTAGCCCGTATGGAGTCCATCAGAATTCTCCTAGCCCTGGCATGCCACTTGAAGTTCAACCTTTACCAAATGGACGTAAAGACTGCCTTCTTGAATGGGTTCCTTAAGGAATATGTCTATGTGGCTCAACCAAAAGGATTCATTGACCCACACTTTTCGGATCATGTATTGTACCTTAAAAAGGCATTTTATGGTTTAAAGCAAGCCCTAAAAGCCTGGTATGATCGGCTCACACAATACTTGGTGTCACATGGGTTCACAAGAGGAAAAGCTGATCAAACTCTCTTCATCAAAAGGGAAGAAGGCGAGTTGATAGTTGCTTAAGTCTATGATGATGATATCATCTTTGGGTTGACAAAGGATGAACTTGCTCATAGTTTCTCAAAGCTCATGCAGGCTAAGTTCGAGATTAGCATGATTGGAGAGTTGACTCACTTCCTTGGGCTGCAGATTCGTCAGCAAGAGTTAGGTATATTCATATCTCAATCTAAATATGTTAAGAACCTTGTGAAAAAGTTTGATTTGGAATCTACTAGTTTTGTTAGAACCCCTATGAGTCCAAACGTTAAACTCACTGTTGATTTGTTGGGTAAGAGTGTTGATACATCTCTTTAAAAAAGCTGATCAAACTCTCTTCATCAAAAGGGAAGAAGGCGAGTTGATAGTTGCTCAAGTCTATGATGGTGATATCATCTTTGGGTTGACAAAGGATGAACTTGCTCATAGTTTCTCAAAGCTCATGCAGGCTAAGTTCGAGATTAGCATGATTGGAGAGTTGACTCACTTCCTTGGGCTGCAGATTCGTCAGCAAGAGTTAGGTATATTCATATCTCAATCTAAATATGTTAAGAACCTTGTGAAAACGTTTGATTTGGAATCTACTAGTTTTGTTAGAACCCCTATGAGTCCAAATGTTAAACTCACTGTTGATTTGTTGGGTAAGAGTGTTGATACATCTCTTTATAGAAGCATGATAGGTAGTCTTATTTACCTTACTGCTAGTAGACTTGACATTAGTTACAATATAGGAGTGTGTGCTAGATTTCAGGCTAATCCCAAATAGTCTCATATGATTGCTTTGAAAAGAATCATAAAGTATGTCAAAACCACTGCCGATTTTGGTGTGTGGTATAGCAAGGACATAAATGATATCTTAGCTAGGTACTCTGACACAGACTGGGCTGGGAATGCTGATGATAGAAAGAGTACTTCGGGGGGTTGTTTCTATATGGGTAATAATCTTATCTCCTGGATGAGTAAAAAGCAGAATTTCATCTCATTGTCCACTGCAGAGGCTGAGTACATCGCTGCTGGTAGTTGTTGCACCCAACTTCTATGAATGCAAAAACTCCTCCATGATTATGGTATTTGTCAAAAGCATCTCACTATCTACTGTGACAATACCAGTGCCATCAACATCTCTAAGAACCCGGTTCAACATTCTCGAACTAAACACATAGAGATTCGACATAACTTCATTCAAGAGCTTGTCAAAGATGGTACTCTTACTCTTAAGTTTATTCACACTGATGATCAGAAAGTTGATTTGTTCACCAAACCTCTTGATAGCAAACGGTTTGAATTCCTTTGCCAAAACATTAGTGTTATCTCCATGGATTGATCTCCTCTTCTCCTTCTTCTTCCTCGTGCATTTGCATCTAGTTTTATGCATTGCTTTACTTAACATGTTTTTGTTTGTTTATTTTTCAGTTTTGTTTTATCTTACCTTTCATAAAAATAAAAATAAAAATTGAAAAATCAGAAAAATACAAAAACTGTGTGTGTATGTGTACATTGGTACTTGTGTACCTTGGATGGTCATTGAAATAAAGTTTTCTAAACTTTGTATCATTTGTAATTTAGAAGAGCATCTCTATGTACAACTAAGCAAGTGAGCTTTGTGACTCATATTTGTGATGAGTAAGATTAAGTAATCTCTTGTACTTAACACTCGTATCACTCTTTTTGACGGGAATGACTAAAAAATCCTAAGAGAAAGGCATAAATAACCATCTCACCATTGTTGCCCGCCAATCATGAAATGACATTTGTATGCTTCGGAATAGTAAAAGTAGAATGTCAAATGCTTAACATCATTGGGTATTTCTTTTCTATCTCTTATATGCTTATGCATGATTTGCTCAAAAGAAAAATATGCAAAGAAAAATAAAAAGCAAAAAGAATCAAAATGCTTTATATATGATTGCAAGCGTGTATTCTAGGAGATATGGGAGTTATAGGATGTACCTTGAAGGTGATAGTCCCCATCAAACAATTATGATTGTGTGTAAGTTAAAGTGATTTTCTCATATCTCAAATCGTCATAACATGTAGATACTTATGCAATCTTGCGATGTTTTTCACACACAACACGCAATATTCTTTGCTACTTTTGATACATGTGCAAGTATAATGTGATTTGACCATCACAAAGAATACATGTGTTAATATATACTCACTAAACTGTCTTAACTTGTTTTTGAAATAGAAAATTGGTTAGACTTGTTTAGTGTGTATGTGTGTTTTGGATTTATGTGCTTCACATTTTTTCTTGTTGAGAGATAATTTTGAGAGCTTAAAATATTGTTTGGATCTTTGGTTGTATAGCATGTTTGATTGCATTCATGTTTATGTTTTTCCCTTTTTTAAAAATTGTTTTTAAGCATTCTCGACAACTAGGCTATTTATCGAGCACTTTCAGCTTCTTTTTATTGCATTCTCGATAGCTTCTCAACAACTGCTTGATCCATTAAGAAACTTTTTGGATGCTCGATAGATGTTTGATAGCTTTTCGATCCATTGAGATCCTTTTGATGTGGACACCTCTCGACAGATCCTTGACAACTCTTCGACAGCAATCTCGACACCTCTCAACACCTCTCAATCTATCGAGCTTTATGATTTTCTATATATACCGTTCAGCGCAGTTTTCTCTCATTCTCCCCAATCTCTCTCAACAGATCCTATCTCTTCACCTCCCAAAACCTTTCTCTCTTAGTCTAAACTTCTTTCCTAAGTGATTTTCGGCCTAGATCTTGTTCTTCTTCATTGGTAAGGGTCTTTAATCCTCCATTCTTCTTGCATTTCATGCATTAGACCTAGGTTTTTGGGTTTTTGAAATTTTTTTGGGGTTTTTCAAAATTGATGAAGTTTTGGTGAAATTTTTGGGATAGGTTTTGTGTAAATGATCCTAAATGTTCATACATTGCATCACATTTGCATTTTAACTATATGTTCATGCATTTTAGATGTGTGATTACTATGTTAAATTGTTGTGTGCTAGTAGGTTTGGATTAGGCTGAGCCCATGATATTTTTAAGTTTGCATGTCACATGTTCATGCACTTTCATGCATACGTACTTTTAATTTTTTATATTCTTTTATATTGATTTGTTTGGTGCGCTTCTGCATGTCTCTCTTTCTCCCTCTCTCTCTCTCTTTCTTGTGTTAATTTGCTCTATGGCACCCAAACGCAAATCCACTTCATCCTAGAACCCTCTTCGTTCTGGGGCATCCACTTCTTCTAACTCCACTCCTTCTCACGTACGGTTCCGTAATGATAAAGCCAGGAAGGACTTTTCAAAGAACTTTTCTCGACGAGGCATTCATTCGGAATGCTAAGTTATCATATCGGATTTTTCCGATACTGACCTTCCCACTGTCATCTATAGTCGGGGTTGGGAGTCATTGTGTGGCATCCCGGTCACCTGTCCCTCCGTGATCATACATGAGTTTTACTCTAACATGCACAGATTCGACACTTCTATACCTCATTTTGTCACTCACGTTTGAGGTACACGTATTGTAGTTACTCCGGATATTGTATCCGAGGTACTACATGTTCCTAGGGTAGCGCATTCTGACTACCTTGGCTGCGATCTTCTAAAGACTGTGTCCAAAGATGAACTCTCGTCTTTATTTTGCGAGACACCCTCATCTTGGGGCGACAATCAAAACACCCTTTGCTCGGATTTTGCAAAAGGTTTGAGATTCCTTAACATGGTGATGACATTCATTCTTCATCCTTTGTCTCACTATAACTCTATTATAGAGTCTCGTGCTCGATTTTTGTTATCCCTCTTAGAGGACATTTCTATTGACTTTCATTCTCATTTTATTCTATCCCTTATAGATGTCTATAGGGATACGGCAACTCGTGATAAGCTCATTTTTCCATTCGCTATCACGAGGCTTTTTCGCCATTTTTCTGTCTCTTTTCCTGAGTCACCTTATTTTTTGGTTATGAGTGCCATAGACATTGCTACCATTAGACGGAGCGAGGCACAGCTTTGACCGAGACGGCGACTCCTCCAGCTTCTACCGCTCCATCCACCTCCGCTCTTTCGTCTTCTATGGGTGGAGTGACTCTCGAGGCTATCATGGCACAGCTTGTGCGCATGGATGCTCGCCTTGACACACTCAGTGATGAATTGTGTTAGGTGAACACCCGTGTTGGTCGTATTGCATGACGACAGGCTACCATGGGTGGTTTCACTGCTTATACCTTTCCATCTCCACCGGCTTCAGAGGATGAGAGTGATGATGGCTCCGTCAGTGATGATGCTAATGAGGACGATGATGCTAGTTCGCCTAGCGATAATGAGATGTCTACTTGATGTACTTACCCTTTGTCACTCGTGACAAAAAGGGGGAGTAGTTTTGATATGAGAGTAGTCATATACATAGAGGGAGAGTTAGCATAGGAGATTTTTGTGATGGGGAGTGTCTATGAAGGATGTAGTGAGGTTTTTATGTATTTTCTTTTCTTTCTTTTACATTTATCTCATGTATATTAGTCTTTGACCATTTGACATACATTGTGCTTATATTTGGTTATATCTACTGATGTATGTTATTCACCTATCTTTACATGTGTAGTTTCTTTTCTCTCTTTATGCACATGATTCTTATATATTGTATGCAATCTATTATTTTCGTTTCACACTAAGATGCCGTGATGAGTTTTGTTTAAAGTGTTTCAGAAATACAGGTTGTCAAAGTCTTTTTGCCATAAACTCTCTTTTTGCAAAGTTTTTCAAGAATTTATGTTAGGATAGATTTTATTGTATTTAACAAATGAGTATGAGTTGAGTGATTTATGACTTCTCTCACATGTTCATTTGTTTGTTGTGGGTTTGTCACGGATTGCCAAAGGGGGAGATTGTTAAGACATATGTGATTTAATGTTAGGAACATATGTCAATATAGAATTGGCTAATCCTTTAACAAAACGCACTTTAATGTCACGGATGTGTTTAATGCTTTAAGGAACAAGGTTTTAAGATTAAGTGTTAAAACCATGCAAGTTTGTCCAAGAAACAAGTGAAGAAGTGCTGGATTTTAAAGCTCGACAGCTAGTATCTATCGAGGTTTGAAAGGCTGCTGAAGCCCGATGCTCGACAGTTAGCTCGACAGATAAGTTATCTATCGAGGTTTATGAAATTTAATTTTTCAGAGCTGATTTTAATCCAATCCGTGAATACATGTTTGAGCTTTCTTTTCTCATAACCCTAAAAATATATATAAGGCTTATTTTAAGGGCCGTCAAAGGTAGCGCAAGTGTGAAGCAAAGTTGTGTTCAAAAGTTGAATTAATTAATTAACTTTGCTAATTAATTGGTTAATTCATCACAAGGGGTCAATATTTTCTTAGCCTATCAAGATTCATTTTGGGTTGCAATTAAAGTCCATTTTCGAGATGAAGTTGAATTCATTTTGGGTTGCAAGCAAGCATGAAGAGAAGCAAAACCTTTCTCACTTCAAGCTAAAAAAAAGTTAATTCAAATATAGATAGAGTTGTTTTCTTTTGAAAAACAATTCTATCTCTACCAAGCTAAATAAAGGGAATTAAACGATAATTTTCCAACTCATTTTAAGGTTGTTATCAAATATTGGAAAATGAGATAGTTTTCTAAAAATAATGCTTTTTGATAAATGATTCATTTTCTAGAAATTTTAATGTTGTTTATTTCAACGGTTTTTCGCATTATCTTCTGTCTAGTAGTATCTAGGAATTATGGGTCAAACGAAAATTATCTTTTAACTTCCCTTATTTAACTTGGCATGAAATAGAGTTGTTTTCAATGTCAACATACGCTCTATTTGTTTCAGCAATGATATTTTCTAGAAAACAAGTCATTTTCTAAAAAGTATTTTCTATAAAACTATTTCAGTTTCCAATGCTTGGTAGAAACTTTAAATGAATTGAAAAACATCCTCCTAACTTCCCTTAGTTAGCTTGCTGTGAGATATAGTTGTTTTCTAAAAATATTTAATGGAAAACAATCTCTAACAATAAGTAATACTTTTTATGTTGATCAAAGATAGTTTTCCTTTGACTCATCTATTTTTATGCTATCAAACACTGGAAAACACAGAAATCTATCTGTACACATGGTTTTCTATTGTGCCAACCTAATATATTATAAATAGAAAGCCAAAAGATACATGAACCAACAATATCAAACAAATTTTTCTCTTTCCTTTTATTTTTCCACCCGTCTTTGACTCTTTGAATTCTTTAAAAGCCGCTTCTCGATTGAATTGTTTTCCATACCAACAATATCATTCTTGACAAAGAACTAAAAAAAGAAAAAGAAAATGACATCTCCAATTAGTTGCCTATCAATCTTGGTTATCCCTCTACTAGTCACCTCTCTTTTCTACCATGTTTCTAATGCAGATCAAGCCCTTATTGAAGGCATTTGCAGAGAGACCACGAACAAATCGCTTTGCGTGTCAGCTTTCGCTTCAGACCCACAGAGTAGTACAGCTAGTCTAGATATGCTGGGAATTATTACTGTTGATTTGAACTTGAAAGTATTCGAAGAAGTCGAAAGTCGAATCCCAAATATTCTTGCATCACTCACAGACTCACTGGATAAGACTCGACTTTCGAATTGCAAAACCAATTTAGCTGATGCACACGAGAAAATGAAAGACGCAAGAAACGCTGCAAGTGGAAAATCTTATAAGGAAGAGGAAAATATAATTATGAATGCATTTGTGAATGTTGCAAACTGTAATAATGCATATGCGGACCCCCCAAAGCGTGATTCACCAATAGCATATCTCACTTACAAAATTGTGCAGCTATTTAATATTGCTAATGTTATAATTTCAATGTTAGATTCATCTTAAGACATTGTCAACATAATCTTATGTGATCTATAATAAAAATAGGTCTGCTAAGCTCCTTATAACTCAATAGCTACCTCTTGGGGGTACTATATAAAAAATATAATCAATAAAGACCTACTTGTATTAATATTTATTTGTAATCATCTCTCTTTCCCTCAATCAATATGGTATTATTGCATTATATTCAATACAGCTTTGTGTTAACCTTATTTCAACCGTGGGTCACTTTCAAGTCAGTTTTGGCCTTGAAAATAGCAGATTCTGAAGTTTTGATAAACTATAAAGTTTTATATCATTAAGTTTTTTTCCGTGGCCACAAGAATCAAATTAATCCAACATCGAAGTAAAAAGATATGGCCAAAATACCAAAACTGGTCAGAACATTTCCATGCCAGGATTTTTTCTACCTTTGGCTCAAACGAATTTCTCTCTTTCCTTTTATGTTTCCACACATCTTTGATTCATTAAATTCTTTAAAAACCACTTCTTAATTGATCTTCACCCTTGGGTCATTAAGGGCCAAAAATGTGAGAAAGTGCCGAATCTCCCCTTGGGTTCTTCAGAATTTATTATTTCTGGAAAGTTTCAAGCCCAAAATTCACAATGTATAGCAAACAAAGGCTAATGGTGGTTTAACAAGAGAGAAATCAAAATGTAAATAACAAAAATGCTAAAAAATGACTAGAAACACGATAGGTTCAAAACTTCAACTTAGAGTCAGTGAGAAAATGAAATTGAGAGAGGTTGTGAGTAAGAGAGGGAATGTTCCCATTTAACCCATATTTCTACTCCCAAACTTCGGAATTGTGAGAATGTTAGCTAGTATAATGTGCTTTTGCTCTAAAGTTTCAGCTCTAAGGGTAAAACATGGTTGGTTCTTTTTTCCTCCAGTTTTGAATCTAAATAGAGTTTTATATATTGAGTTTTAAGGTACTCTAAGTGATTGGTTTTTGGTCAATAGAAGAGGTTTTGAACCCCAAAGTGCTAAGTTGATTTTTGGTTCAGATTTGCTTTAGTTAGGTAAAAGGTTAGCTTACTTTATGCATAACTTAGGAAAGATTTGACTAAGCCCCTATTGGCTCCTAATTTTTAGTTGTTTCAAACTCTTGGGAGGCTCACCTAAGTGAGGGCTAGCAATTGGAGTTGGCCTATGAGAGCCATATATTTTTAAAGGGAAAAATGGGTTCGAGTAGAAACTTTGGGTCACAGTCACCCAGAGCATAAAAACTCTTTTGGGATGGAAATTTTAGATACAAAAACTTCTTCATGAGCCTGAGGTGCTACCAATGTCCCTTACCCACTTGGTAGCATGCATGGTCTGGGCTAATACAAAAGGTCCAAAAGAAACTGACCCATACCCTCCAAACTACATTTTATCAATTTCTCCCAATATGTCATATGTGATTGAACCATGCTTAAAAGATTAAAATATAATATAATACATGAATTAGGCCTTCAAAGAAGTCGAGATTGGTTGAATTAGGCTTGTAAAGAATGTGAGGCGAAAATGAGTATTAACATCAACCCTAATGGCAGAGCCAGAAATTTATCTTTTGGGGAGCCATGTATAAAATATTTTTTGACTAATGTACAACACTTCATAACTCAATATGTACTATAAGCAACAACTAAATGCATGTTAATATAGTAGCATATATGGTATATTTTAATCAAACTAATCAAGTACATTTGTAATTATAATGCCAAACGGTATATAATATATTGATTATTATAATAACTAATAATATGTTATAAGGAAATCAAAACAAAGCAAATGAAAAATAAAGGAAAATAGGAGCACTACATAGGGGTGAGGGGCTTACAGAAGCTTTAAGCTTGTCTTTCACTATTTTTTGTCTAGTCTAGTCACACAGAACTTTTACTTTTTATATTGTAAATACAAAATTGTAGCAGTGGGAAAAGGAAAAGAACTAAAAGGACAAAAGAAGAAGAAGGCAAATGCCAACGTAGACAGAGGGAGAGAGTCACCTGTGAGAGCACTAAGAGCAAAATGTTTTGCAAAATGTGTGGGGGACTTGGTGGTGCGGCGAATCAACAAAACTTTTGACCTTTCAATTTTTCTATTGTTGTGGCATAAGTAAGCCCTAGATGTGTTGGGATGAAAATTATAATTTTTTTTCCCTTTTATTTGCTAAGGTAATTGTTAAAATACCTACATATTCATTTGAAAGATGTTAAATGTTTAATTATTGTAAATTTGTTGACATATATATATTTATGAATTGTATTCTATTTAAATGAATGTTATGTTTATTTTTAGACTTTCTTAAATATATATATATATATATATATATTATTGGATATGGGGGGCCAAAATGATAAGGTTCATTTAAAAATTTTCAAATTATTTAGGATAATTCCAAAAAAAATTAATTTTTTTCAAAAATTTGGGGCGGGGGGGGGGGGTGTGGGGGGCGCCAAGGTCCCCCTTAGTCCTGCTGATCATTTGCCACTGATTGACCCCTCGAGCACGCATGACGCTTGCAGCATTTGTGTGAGTAGATGTTTCCCATTACTTGAAAATGTTGCAAGTTTGAGAGTTAGTTTACCCAAGTGCTCCATTTTTTTGGGTTGAGAAGATATGGGTCGAGGAAGCCCATTTGTAGAAGTATCATGACTTGTGGAGTCCACATCTAGAAAGGTCACCGATTGAAGAAACTCAAGAAGAGTTGTGTAGTAACCAATTGAAGTTGTGTTTTGCCAGCTTCAAGCTTCATGTCCACGTATCAATTCGGCTGATAGGCTTTCACATATGAGAATTATATTTTCTATACTACTATTTAAAGGGTTTCTCCTATTTGAATAAGATTTTTTTTTTTTGTTCTAAAATACTCCTACATCCCTATGCTTAAGTAGAAACAAAACTAAAGAACAATCTAGTAAAAATATAACCCTAACTTCCACTAAAACATTGCCAAAAAAATAGAGTCACTCTCTTGTTGATTTTCAAATTTATTTATCTACTTATAAATTAGATTCTCAAAATAAAAATTATATATATAAAATAAAAAAAAAACATAGATATTTTTTTTTTTTTTGCTACGACCACTAAAAAAAAAAAAAAAAGCCTCATTGCACGCTCAAAGCGCGTACGATGAAGCTAGTTCTTATATTACTTTTCTTTAGATAACCTATAGCCTCCATGCCATTTTCCCTTCGTTTTTTATTTTTCTTTAGCTTTGCATTTGTAATTTTGTCTAGCTTTTTCTTTGTCAATGCAGCTTGTTAAAAATTGGGCTGGCTCATTTGTTAACAACTAGGCTGGCTCATTAGAGGCCCAAAGTATAATGTGGACCTAATGGTTCTTAGACGCGTAGAAGTCTGAATGATACCAAAACAAATGGGTGGCTCGCTCATTTGTTAACACTAGTGAGTGGTGGACCTACTCATGTTCCTCTACTTTATAGCTCTAGTGAAAGAGGTATTGTTTGCTTGGCATTAGGATCACCTTCTCTCAGAAGGCCCGACAAGCAAATATGGTCAGAAGTCCTAACAAGCAAATATAGTGTCTGACGGCTGATGCCTATGAGTCTTTGACAGTCTCAATTGCGAATTCCAATTATAGTTTAGTGTCTCCATGATATATTACTAATCCAAGCTTTGCATCCCTAGGTGGTTGCAGAAGAGACAATATCTGATGATAGTGACACTAATGTTGTGAAAGAGCAACCAGGTTCTTGTGAAGGACCCAAGAACAGTTTGTTATATTTGATCATGAAGACCAAAATTATTTTTTTTTTCTTTGGATATGTTTGGCTATGTGTTGAATAATTTGTGTCCTTGATTGTGTAGGATGGATTTTCTTTGGGAAGTCACAGACCCAAAGTGAGGTACCAACTCATGAGGTTGAGTCCTTGTTTTAATTGAAGCCTAATTTCATGTCAAAATCAACTCCCCATTGATTCCAATAGTTGCAAGACATAGAAATCAGCGACCACACTTGATATGATATTGAGTTAGCCTTGGTGTTGGGAATAGAATAAGTAATATGCTTGGCTAACAATTCGAGGAAGCGAAGTGAAAGCTCGGCTTGGGTCCATATGAGAAGAATATGATGAACGAGAGGCTATCTTGCATCTCTATGTAAATTGGACTGCATCGAGCATGTGTCAATTTATGAGCTGCTTGCTTATTGGCCAATTTGATGATATTGTGTTCGCTAGAAAATATTTTTGAAGAAGTTGTAACCATGAGCGCTAAGCGATATTTCTGGCCACCTCAGGATTGTGCATTTGAGATGAAATGAAGCGAAGATATCACTTGTCAATGTAGTATAGATATAAGGCATAGCCACTATGTGGGCTGTCAGCCCCTTATATCGTGGTTTTGAGACAAATGTAAATGGAAGTTAGGGTCACAAGTAGTTGCTTTGTGCTTGTTGCAATGATGAAGAAATAGTTGGTTGAGACACCATTGGGATGAGTGTTAACATTAAGACACTTGAAGGTGTTACTGATTGTGCGGCATTAAAAACAGGGTTGTTGGTGACTATGAAAGGGGAGGAGGGGCGCATTCAACGGCTTTCCCTCTCTTTGCTCCAAGCATTATGCATTAAAAAGTGATGTTTTTAAAGCTGAAAAAGGTAGTTGAGTGTTGAAATGCTTAGGAACTTACACATATGCAAGAAATATCATGTTTAGAGTATTATCATTGCTTGTTTGGCCTCTTCACCATTGTAAAGTATCAAGTATTGAGACTATTGCATAAGGCATGTTTTCCATAGCTTTGTTACTAGAGAATGTTGGCGAAGCCGAGATTGGTGATTCCATAAAGCATCTATTCTTTGATCATGCTTAGAGTACCACTCATTCAGTACAAAGATGCGTATGTTTGTGGCAATGCTTAGGCTGCTTGTGGCAATGTTAGAGGCATTATTCCTTCTGTATAATTGTCGATGAACTCGATGCTTTGCACAGGCATCAGCTCCGTTTGTTTGAGTGGCAACATTGTTGCCAACCCCTTTTCATGCCAATAGGGATTGTTGAGTGCGTTGCATTATCGTATTACATAGAATAAGTGTACTTTGGGAGATATGCCATTGCTGAGCGTGTATAATAGTAACTCACTTATAGAGTATAATATTATATTAAGTGCGTTATACTATGGTTTCTTGTAAGATGACTTCGGTATAGACAATCGTGGTGCCGCCATTGGGATTTTCATTCAAAAATCCAATCTCATTGCCAAAGCATCACCTTCTAGGGTTGAAGTTACTGAAACAACAACATAAAGTTGCAATAGATGGTACCATGGCTATCATTAGTAACTTTGAACCCTTTTTGGTCCATTTCTTGTTGGCGTCAAACATTTGATGAACTTGCCGTCTTGCTGTTTGTGGTTACTTTAACTTTCTCTATTGAGCGACAACATTTGATTAAGCTATAGATTGTGAAGATATATACTGAAGGAGTCCCTCTATATGTGAATCATCAATAACAGAAGAGAATCACAAAGTGATTAAGCTAGCAAAAATTACTTTGATTATCATTGATCCTCTCATTTCAACATAATGTATTTGCTTAGTCAGGTAATCCACAATAAAAATGGTTATCAATTCATATTAGTTGTGTATTATGACTATGAGATCCAACCGTACAAATTCACAAAACTATAGTACTTTTTAATGGATTCAAGTTACACCTAGTGTAATTTTAAGGTATGTTACACTACCAAAATTTTTTTAATTGAAAAATCTACTGTTAGATTACATTATCTTCATATATTCTCTATGCTTGCCAAATTTTAAGATGATCAAAGATTAATAACTATGTCATTAATCAATAATTTAAATTCAAGATTCTTTTATAATTTAAAATAATGCATAAAATATGAATTTATTGATTGAATGGTATATAGCTTCTTATTGACATGAAAATTGACATGCATATTAAGAACAAATAGAACATGTAATCCAATGGTGAGATTTCTCAAATATGAATTCAATAACATATTATTGGGTTGTGTAAGATTTCTTAAAATTACACCAAGTTGAATTAAAGATCTGAATTAAAGCAATTTTTACTAATAACACAGCAGAAAATTGGGGGTCAGGAAAGGATAGGAAGAAACCAACTCTGTAAATTTTAAGTATATCACCAATAACTCGTAGAGAAAATACAACTATGAGATGAACAACTAATCCAGATATCTACATGTTCTCATACATTCTTTTGCCTTTGATTCAACAGAAAATGCATGCATGACTTTTCAGCTCTATGTTCATGCCACGAGGAGCCTTTGGACATCCTTCTAAAATAATTGCATGATCAGAGAAGCATACAACAGTTCCTTCCAGTGCTCTTTACATATGATAGGACACACACTCATTGTCAAAAACTAGACAATTGATCTGAAGTTTCCATGCCAATTAGTCTCAGAAACACAAAAAACATTTATATACACATGCCATCACATGATACCAATTATTCATTGCCTTTGCATCTTAAAATCTCACAGTATCATTGATATGTCACAAAAGAACAAAAGGTTTCAATTTCAGAACCTGTTCTACTTAAGGGTGCTGCTTTGATAACTATGTCAGTGAATTAACTGCCTTTAGCATCAAAACAAACAACCCCCACAACACCCCCCCCCCCCCCCCCCCCCACAACAAAAAAAGAAGAAGAAAATAAATCAATGGCAAGAAAATAAATCAATGGCAAGTAACACATACCTCCATTACCTTGTCGATACATGGATCAAGTGAGGCTTTAAAGTTCAACTTGCGTCTTTTGAAAATCTTTTTTTTTTTGGTTAGAGATAGAAACTTGGAGCTTGAATTCTGAGATAGATCAATTGCAAGTGAGTGTTTCAAATGAAATAGCTTTGGATATTATTGCAAGTCTTGATCTTTTTTGAGTCCCCCTTTCTTTTTCATTTCTTTTGTTTCTTGAATTTGTTGAAACCTTGAGAACTTGAGTTAGTTGTAATGTGTTATAAGGGATACTACCTTGGAAACATATTCTCTTGTATTGCACTTTTGTAGATAGCTCACTTATGTATAGAGTAGCTCTTATTTAGTGGTATTTCTTGAAACTTTGAGCTTGTGCTGTCAAGGTTAGTAGATACAATTTGTATTTTGTACAAAGAAACACATATATGATGTCTCAACATATAATTTGGAATTTTGGAATGAAAAGAATGATTTGTACCTCAATGATGTGAATTGTTTGTATGGTGTACCATGTGAATAGATTTGCATCTCTACTTAATAGGCTTTGAGCACGTTTTGCTTGTGATTGAGTAGCATAGTTTTGAAAACTCATGATCGCATCACCACATGCATGAGAATGACTCGCCTATTGTGTACATCATTTTGAGAATGACTTGTTTCGACAAGATGTGAATACTTTGTCAATTTGGATGTCTTGCCTTGACTAGTTTTGTGTATACTTAGTGGCTTGGAAGTGACTTTTGTTTGATATGTCATTGAATTTGCTTGGGCAAGTTAGTAGACATGTGGTTGCTACGTTATTGCGGAAAGGTATTAGTGCAATGTACATCTTGCCGTTTGTGCACCGTTCTTTTAGCGCTCTATTGATGGGCAAATTTTGGTTTCGCAAACAACTCATATATGTTGAAACTTGCCTTGCTGCTTGGTAGTAGACTTATACTTGACATGTATTAGGTTGCTATTTCATTAGTTTCAACAAGCCCCCACATATGGGCTGTGTTGCAAGTCATGGTGCACTTGTGTGTCACCATTTTATAGAGGCTGATTGCGTTCTCATAGACAGCAGCTTGAATAAAACTTGTATTGCTATCACCTTTTGAAGATATTACATTTTTTCATATAGTGACTTATAGAACGCACAGTTTTGGCATTTTCTTGAGGAGTTTTATCCTCGCATATAACGAATTATCATGTGGCAATGAGGTATAGATTTGTTGCGTCGACTTTCCCATATTTTGAGGAATGGTTATGTCCCCGCATGCAATGGATCATCATACTTGAACTATAAGAAAATTTTGGCTTTCCCTACCTTGTTGGGGGCGTTTCACCCTTGCAAGTAGGATTTTGCCACGAATGAATAATATGACATCTTGTTAGCTTCCTAATCATTTGGTAGGGCTTACCTTTGAGGATGCATTGGCTTTCCTACCTTGTCGAGGGCTAGTTATGCCTCGCAAGTAGGGGTATCGCCATAATGAAACGTATTATTGGCTTCCTAACCATTTGATAAGGCTTACCATTGTGGGAGTATTTGATTGGCTTTCCTTAACTTATTAAGAGTATTTTCACTCTCATGTAAAGGCATTGCCGTAAGAATAAATTATAGGTTTTCTTGCTGCTTCGCAAGGTTTTCCATTGAAAGCATTGGCTTTCCCTACCTTATTAAAGGCATTGCACCTTCGCATGTAAGGGTCTCACCATATTTGGATAATAAGATAGTTCGTAGGCTTCTTAATGTTTCATAGTGCTTGACTCTGAAAATTGGTATGAACGAGATATATTGTTGTCGCTTATGATCTTTTGCGATATTCCAAAACACAGACTGATTTACTCCTTGATGGAGTTGCCTATAGCCATTCCCATTGCTTTCTTGAGTGGAATTTCTTCCGCCCACTTATTGAATTACTTAGTGGCAGCAAAGACCCAAATGTATTCATTCAAGGGCGAACGGATAGGTTCGATGAGATTAAGCCCCCAAGTGTGGAACGCTTTAGACTTTACCTCAATTGATGGCCAGAGACAGTTGGAAATATCTTGGAGATGATCTCTAGGCTTAGTAACATAAGGGCTTAAGTGAGGAATGGTGGGAGTCACTAACTTTAGGCCCAGCTAGCAACTCAAAATAGGTCAGGGTTCCATCTAATAGGCCCAGATCTTTAGTAGGTCCCTTGATTTGCTGCACCTTATCGCATGACAAATTATTGACCACACCTGCCTTGATGATCCCCAAGAACTCAACACCATAATAAGGATGAATATCAAGTGATTGAAGGGATGATTTTTCAACCACCACATTATCACCAAATGGATTCTTGCCCACTAGATTATCAAAATTCTAAATATCACGATCAATTTCCTGCAACTTAGCCAAAAAAAGGATCACCTCCTTCAAACTGGCTCGAATTTTTTACTCCAAAATTTGATTCAAAAACTTGGACTTCCCAACAAAGTATCTCCTTTAGACACAGAAGCATAAGCTGGAATTTGGCCTCCATTAAGGAATGACTCAGTATGAGGAGTGGACTTGGAGGAAACTTGATCCCAACCAACTATAGGGTTAGTACTCGATACTAAGACTAATTGGGAGAGGTAATCTTCCTCATTAGTGGCTCCATCATGAGTATCCATGCTATATTTGGTTGATTCACCTCCAGGGGAGTGTGGCCAACATCCTCTGCTCTCACGTTTGAGCCACCGCCTTTCTCGGCCATCTTCCTCCTTAAAAACTGTCAATTTTATCGTAATAACTTGGGACAAAAACCATAGGTTTGTTATAGGATTTTTACAAGGACGCATGTAAACTTTGACCATATTGTCTCTGGCCAGGAGACAGGGTACCTTTGCTTTGAATCTATAGCACATAATCCTTATCATCATGGTCTGGGCAACTACACCAATAACAGATATTAGGCAGTCGTTCATACTTGAAACTAATCCAAACCTTGTTCCCATTCTCCAAAGTCACTAGACGACCTCGGCATAGAGGCAAGGAAACATCCAAAGTAACCCTGCATAAAACTACCTCCCTCCTTATCAGCACATCCCGTGGATCAACACACTAGCCCAATAGTATCACAAATACTTTCAGCAACAGTCTTGGCCATGAACCTGATACGGATGCTGTGAACTTGAACCCAAAATGTGGCTTGAGTAAAAGGATATCACGTATTGGGCCGTCATTGTCATACTTCTTCATAACCACTAGGTGCTTGTCAAAACACCATGGTTCACTTTGGATAATCTGATTCACATCAACAGGATTACTAAAAACAAACAAAACAATGTGATCCTCAAGACTTCGAATCTTAAAGCCACCGATTGATCGCCAAAGCTGCCTAAAAGTTCTAGCCACCACATCCATGTTTAAGACATGTTTCGTCAAGAACTTGGCAGCTATAATAAACTCAGAAGAATGAAATTGATTTCTAAGGGTGAAGCTTACACCTTCTCTTTCGTTGAGAGAAAAGTTGCTCTAGTTGAGAGAAAAGTTGCTCTAGTTTTTTGTTAAGTTCTCCATGAAAGAAAAAATAAAAAACTACTGTTTCCCAATAAAACCACGAAGAAAGAACCCATAAGCTCAAGAGACATGCTTGTTGCCTCTGAGGACTAAACACCTTCAAGATAAATGGGACAAAACAATTCTACAGCCTAAGAGAAGATGGTTGAAAACCACTCTTTCTTAGCGACAAAGAAACTTTTTTTTTTATAAATAAAAAAATTTAAAAAAAAAGTTTCTTTGTCGCTAAGAAACTAAGAGACAAACACTCGTTGTTAGTTTATTATTTGTTCATAACGTACTACATCTATGAAACTGTACTATGTTTTATTCAACGTTTAATTTCACTTTTCAGCCTCACAAATAAGGCAAGTTAATACAAACCCCAAGAGAGACACTTGCTGTATATTTAAATTAAAGCAATTTTTACTAATAACACAGTAGAAAATTAGGGGTCGGGAAAGGAAAGGAAGAAACCAACTCTGTAAATTGTGTGTATATATATATCACCAGTAACTCACAGAAAATACAACTATGAGATGAACGACTAATCCAGATATCTACATATTCCCATACATTCTTTTGCCCTTGATTCAGCAGATAAGAATGCATGCCTTTGCAGCTCTATGTTCATGCTGCGAGGAGCCTTTGGATATCCTTCTGAAATAATTTATGCAATGAATCAGAGAAGCATACAACAATTCCTTCCAGTGCTCTTTACATATGACAGGATACACACTCATTATCAAAAACTAAACAATTGATCTGAAGTTTCCATGCCAATTAGTCTCAGAAACACAAAAAAACCTTTATGTACACATGCGATACCAATGATTCATTGGCCTTTGTATCTTAAACTCTCACATACTACCATTGATATGTCACAAAAGAACAAAAGGTTTCAATTTCAGAACTGATTCTACCTAAGGGTGCTGCTTTGATAACTATGTAAGTGAATTAACTACGTTTAGCATCAAAACAAACCCCTCCCCCACCCCCAACCCCCAAAACAAAAAAAAAATGAAAAAAAGAAGAAGAAATTAAATCAATGGCGAGTAACGGCCTTATTAAATGTAAACTAACGAGAGAGTTTTGTAGTGGCTTAAATCTCAGTCTTGGTTGACTACATAAATTATAAAGTTCTGAATAATGTGTACTTATGGATTGAAGGTTATTAATACTTCGAAACTTATACCTGGTAAACAACAATTCTAACAGAAGTCAACAATTCATACCAGATCCCAAAAGGTTCATCCATTTACTAAAAGTCAACTTGGAGGAGTGAAATGCCATCAATAATCATATATTTTGAATGGATTGCAGTGAAGAGCAAATGTAAACACCCGACCATCATATTAGGGATATGAAACCTTAATATATACTAGAATACTAATAAAATTTCCTCAGCCAGTAAATTTGGGAAACCATTAGATGCATTTGAAACATGTTATGTTTTTAAATTTAGTAACACTCTTTTTCAAAGCTCTAAGTGTCAATAAGCAAGTGATCTAAAAAAGATGGTAGCTCTCATGTTAACTTCCAAACATGACCTAGTTTGAAAATTTTCATTTTATATATCCTTTTTTTTTTTTTTTTTTTTTTTTTTTTTTCTGATTAGCCATTTTATATTTCCTTCTTGTATTATGAAAGTGTGTCATTTGGCCATATCTCCAAAGAAATTACACTTGTTTTTCAAACAGTTAGGAGTCTTGGTATGTTTCAAATAGGCTAAAGAGATTCATCACCATTGTTATTTCAACTGGTATATAAATAAAAAGGAACTTCCAAAACTTCTGAACCGAATGCAAAGAAAAAGGGAAAACAATACCTCAATTTGAAAAGGTGATGTTGTTGGTGGGTATCTTTCAACAACTTTACCATTTTTATCCACCAAGAACTTTTCAAAATTCCACTTTATAAGATCACCTAAAAACCCTCCAGCACTCGATTTCAGGAACTGGTAAACTGGAGCTGTACTTGGCCCATTGACATCAACCTGTTGTGCACAAATTATGGTATCTGAGTACTGCTCTCGGCACATTATTATTATTATTTTTTTTGATAAGTAAGAAAGATGTATATTCAAAAAACTACCTCATGAAAATAACATAAGGCAGAAAAGGGATACAGGGAGGGAAACAAACAAGAAAACACAAAACAAACAACAACCAACAAAGAACAAAGATCAAAGAAGAGAGCTAAGGAACAAAGGAAGAGAATCACTAGAGATGAGTCCCCAAGCCCTAGACCAATCAAAAAGAGAGCCACAAAAGAAAGCTAGCAGCTGGTCGTCGGATTTATCCATGTCCTCAAAAGTACGCCTGTTTCGCTCCCTCCAAATACACCACATTAGGCATAGAGGGGCTAAATTCCAAATGCTAGAAAAGTACTTTCCCAACCAATTCCACCAACCAAGAAGCGTATCTGTGACTGATCTTGGCAAAACCCAAGAAATCCCAAAAGATCTAAAGACCAAGCTCCACAGCTGATGAGCTTTATCACAATGGAGTAGCAAATGATTCACCGTCTCCCCGCTACAACGACACATAATGCACCAGTCAACAAGATCAAAGCCTCTATCCCGCAAATTGTCCCCTGTAAGAATCTTCTCCCAAGCTGCATTCCAGACAAAGAAAGAGACGCGTAGAGGAGCCTTAACCTTCCAAATACCTTTCCAAGGAAAGATAATAGGCGGGGGACTACGAAGCTTATTGTAGAAAGAGCGGATGTCAAAATCCCCCTTCTTAGACAACTTCCACCTCATACGGTCGCCATGCTCAGATTTAGGTAAATTAGAACCCAAGATTCGAAAGAAATCCTCCACCTCACTTGACTCCCAATCATTTGGATGCCTGAGTAAGCGAACATTCCAGCTTCTCCAAGCCTCAGTCCCCAACCTTTCAAGAGAAGAGGCCACAGATGCATCTCTATTATAAGCAATCCCATACACAACCGGGAAGGAAATATGGAATGGTAACTCCCCACACCACTGATCTGTCCAAAATTTCACTCTATCTCCCACCCCTATCTCAAACTGAATGAATCTTCTAAACACCTCCCAGCCTTTTCGGATACTTCTCCATAAGCCACACCCGTGGACACCCCTACCCAACTTGGAAGACCAGCCCCCCCACTCTTCCCCAAACTTCAAAACTACAACCCTCCTCCAAAGACGATTCTCCTCAACCCCAAACTGCCATAACCATTTTCCTAATAAAGCTTGATTAAAAGTAGTTATTTTCCTTACTCCCAATCCACCGTTCGCCTTAGGAGCACACACCTTATTCCACCCCACCAAATGAGTCTTCGAATCCCCCCACAAGAAGTCCCTTTGCATCTTCTCAATCTTGTTAACCACATGCGAGGGGATGGTAAAGAGAGATAAATAATAAGTAGGAAGGCTAGCAAGAGTACTCTTAAGTAGCGTAAGTCTTCCACCTTTTGACAGATACAGCTTCTTCCACCCATCGAACTTCCGCTTAATTTTCTCCAAGATAGGATTCCAAATAGAGGGGGACTTATGGGAAGCCCCCAGCGGCATACTGAGATAGGTCATAGGTAGTGTCCCAATCCTACAACCCAGAATTTCAGCCAATGCATGCAAATTATGAACCTCTCCAATTGGAACCATATCGCTTTTCGTGACATTAACCTTCAAACTTGTCACAGCCTGAAAACAAAGGAGAAGCATCCGAACATGGAGGATCTGCTCGACTTCTGCATCACAAAACAGAATAGTATCATCCGCAAACAAAATATGCGAAACACATTCCCCTTCCCCCCGTCTCTCGTTAGCCTTGAATCCCCTGATCAATCCGGCACCTTCGACTCTTTTCAACATCCTACTTAAAACCTCCATAATAACCAAAAACAGCATCGGAGGTAAAGGATCCCCTTGTCTCAGGCCCCTCGTGCTCCTAAAAAAATTAGCTAGAACCCCATTAACCAAAATAGAGAACTGGACAGTGGAGATACAAGTGCGAATCCATCTACACCACTTCTCCCCAAAGCCTATTCTCTTCAATAGATCAAGAAGAGCCTCCCAATTCACGTGATCATAAGCTTTCTCAATGTCTAGCTTACATATAACCCCCGGAGTCTTACTCTTTACTCGACTATCAATGCACTCATTGGCAATAAGGACAGAGTCAAGAATCTGTCTTCCTCCCACAAAACTATTCTGAGACTCAGAAATTAGTTGATCTAAAACAAGCTTCAAACGATTTGCCAAAACGTTAGACAAGATCTTGTACAGGCTCCCTACCAAGCTAATAGGCCTGAAATCTCAAATATTGGAAGCATCATTCTTCTTAGGAATTAAGGCTATAAAGGTAGCGTTCAAAGATTTCTCAAACTTACTGTGGAGATAGAACTCCTCAAAAACTGCAAGAATATCTCTTTCCACCACTCTCCAACAATGATGAAAAAAGGCCATAGAGAAACCGTCTGGACCTGGAGCTTTATCCCCAGCCAACTCCTTGACAGCTAGAAGAATCTCCTCCTTCTCAAACCTCCTTTCAAGCCAACCCCTCTCCGACCCGTCTATCTGATCAAACTCCAAGCCTTCCGCAAAAGGCCTCTACTCCTCTGTCTCTTGATACAAATTTTTATAAAATTGAACCACATGAGCCGCCACCTCGAACTGCTCCTCATACCTCACCCCATCCACCTCCAAAATGCTCAGATGGTTAAACCTTCTACGGGAGTTAGCCACCCTATGGAAGAATTTGGTATTGTTGTCTCCTTCCTTAATCCATAACATTCTTGATTTCTGTCTCCAAGAGATTTCTTCCAACGAGATAAGATTCTCAACTTCAGATCTCACCACAGCTCTCTCACATGTCTGCATCAGAGAGACCAAACTCCCCTTCCTTGGCATCTAGCAATCTCAAAGTCTCCAGTAATTGAGACTTTTTGCGACCAACATGACTAAACTCCGAACGGTTCCACTGAATGATATCTTCTTTCTAGGCCTTCAGTTTTTTGGCAAACACAAAACTTGGAGTACCAGAGAAAGAATGTCGGTTCCACCAAGAATGGACTCTATCAAAGAACCCGTCAGTCTTTAACCACATATTTTCAAACCTAAACGGACTTTTCCCCCTCGCCATTCCCCCTACCTCCACAAGAATTGGGAAATGATCAGAAACAGGGCGAGGCAAAATCCGCTGGACCACATCCGGATACTGCTCCTCCCAATCATGAGACACCAAAATTCTATCTATCCTAGACATCGAAGGCTGATCCGAGCTGCTAGACCAGGTATAACTCCCTCCCTCCAAAGGCAGATCAATCAAATTAAGGTCCTCAATAAACTTCGAAAATAGTTCCATAGCCGGAGTGAGACGGGAATTACCCGACCGTTCACTCGGAAAGCGGACAATATTAAAATCCTCAATACAACACCAAGGGACGTTCCAGTATTGCTGAATACCAACCAATTCATCCCACATTAGCCCCCTCGCATTGTTATCAGTTGGGCCATAAACCCCAGAACACGCCTAGATGAAGCCATCCCCCACCCCTTTCCACCGAACAGACACAGAAAAGGAGCCCACCATAAACTCCAACCTCTCTAAGACCCTCCTATCCCACATCATCAAAACCCCGCCACCCGTATGGACAACATCTAAAGCCACCCAGTCCACAAAAGGACAACTCCACAAGCTGCCAACCATTTGTCTGTCCAAACAAGTAAGCTTAGTCTCTTGAAGACAAATTACATTACACTTCCACTCACGCAATAAATTTTTTACTATCAAGCGTTTCCGACAATCGTTCAAGCCCCTAATGTTCCAAGAGAGAAATTTTAAATTCATAAAGACAAGAGAAACCCTACTAATAATCTAGCACAACAGCCAACACTCTACCTGCGATCGTAAGTAACCGAAGAATGCAAATTCCTTAGCTCTCTCATCCCTCTTTCCTTATTAATGGCAGCTTTTCTAGGAATTGTACTCTTCCTGTTCAACTCTTTGGCGTCCTCCATCTCCTTCTCAATCTTTTGAAGCAAATCAATACATAACTTCTCATGTCGACTTAGAGGCAGCCCCACCAGTTTGCTAAAACTAGGAAGTCTGTTCTTCACCCAACTAGAGATATCCATCGTATATGCACACTCCAATGCCTCATTACCACAGTTCAACTCAGCTGACACAGGCAGCCCAAAAGGAGTGATAGACACAAGAGGGGTTGCTAGACTATCCTCTCCACCCGAGCCCAAATCCGAGAGACTCAATTCTCCCACCACCAAAGCACTCGCCCCAGTGACTTCACTCGCTGCCTTCATCGGTGTCATTGCTAAACAGGACAGATCCTGTTCTAGGACATCATTTGGCCTGAGGTTGGCACAGCAGTCCCGGCCCTCTTTGGCCCCATCGTAGACACCCAATACCTCAGACCCAGCCCTCGATAGGCTCCAAAAGAAACCAGAGAGGAGAAGCTCAACCAATGACCGCGAGATCACCGTAACAGACTTACCCGATGACACCCTGAGCTCATCAGAGCAAGAACTGACGGGGAAGGAGCCGTCGGCCTCCGTCGGACACCCAGCGCACCGGTTCGGCACCACTGGCTCAAGGACGAAGGGCTGGGGAAGAACCATGGGGCACACCATTGACTCCGGAGCCTGGGCTGAGTCTCCATCGCCCTTAGAGGAACTCTCGCCCACTTCAAAAACACATGGGCCCGATAAAGATGAGTTAAAAGGATTCTTATTAGTGTCGGTCACCAATGGGCTTGAGCCCAGGCCCATAACATCAGCCTTTTTGATGCCTCGTGCAACCCATTTAAAGGGCTTTGGTACTTCTTTTTTACAGAACCTATCAACTTCCCGTGATTCCCCACTGAGCAACGTATCTCCTCCTTTCTTTCTATCCCAGAAAACCCGTCTGCTCCCTGTCACATCAACCTCCACGAAAAGACATCTTCCTATCCAGCAAGATCTTCTGGCATCACTCTTCTTCCCCTTATCTTTTGAATTCAAACTAAAGTTTGGGCAGCAACTCCTAGTGTCTGCCAGATATTGCTCACCTACCATTATCTCCTCATTACTGCTCTGCCTCCTCCTGTCCCCTCCCACCACCTCCACCTTATTAGACTTACCCACCGGAAAAACCCCCACTTTGACCCCTTTAAGTCTCAGATTCACCCCCTTCTCCTTCTCTCCTAATTGCGTCATCTTCCCCTTGGCCGTGAAACCAAGCTGCTTCAGTTGCTTACTATCCTCTATTCTTTCATGAGAGCCTTGCACAACTTCAGCAAAAGTTCTAGAATTTTGAGCCTCCAAGTGATACCTCCTCACCTGAGGAATAAATTTTGGAGGGCCAAAACCACCCACCGCATACTGGGATGGGTTCAGCAACTTTCTTAGTTCAAGACCAAAAGCCCTCCAACCCATTTTCTCTTTACCTTCAGGGATAATAATCGATCGTTTAGACCCACCAGCTTTGAGCTCAGTCAAAAGCAAGAACTGACCAGAGGAGTTAGAGCTCCTTTGGAGAGTAAGGGTAATGTCACCTTCTCTGAAGATAAAAAACTGTTTGGAACTCACCCCAATAACAAGTTCTTCAATATTCTTCATCAGCCAATGTACTGCATTCTTGCCCATGAAAACTGATCTCATAAAGAATTTGCCTCGTTCAAAAATCCGTAACAAGAAATAACGTCCCCCTTCCTCTAAAACTAGTTGAAAGAACTTGGACTCAATAAAGAAACTACGAACACCCCCCATTCCAAAGATGTAAAATATTGAAAATTCCCCAAAGAACAATAATTCTAGTCTAATAATTTCCTTTCCTTAAACTCCACTACAAACTACATCAAACAATAAAGGTTGATCTCCTTCAGTGGGTGCAGAGAGGAAATTCCAAGACAAAAATGAGAGAAAAGAAAGCCAATTATGTTATATATATAGAGAAGAACAATGCATTTGACACACCTTATCAAATATTGGGAATTCTGCTTTAAACCTTGTACAAGCAAACTGCTTGATTTCTGGGTTTGATCCAGGTTCTTGCCCACCAAACTGATTGCAAGGGAAAGCTAGAATCTCCAATCCTGCAATGAGAAAACAATTTAGGAGTACTATATTCATGAGAAAAACAATTTCTTCCTTAAAAATTTTCCAAGTGTGTTAAAGAAAAGATCAACAGGAGTTATCAATAATCAACACAAATTTTTTTTTTTTCTTCTGGAACTTCTCATATGCATTACATCGAAATGACTTATGTTGTCTTAGGTTTGAATAAAACGATGATTGATCAGATATACCCGAAAGATATCATAGATTTGCAGGACCAATAAAATTTATCACAACTATCATCTCGTGGTTGTGGACCATGTGTTGGCTGTGTATGAGATATATAGTAGCAATATTATGATGAATATACAGTTCATGCCTTGCAGTACATGTACCAAAATGCAGCAAGGGAACAGGGAGGGTTGATGCCACGATGACTTGATAACATATTTTTATGACAACTCGATACAGAAATACAACCCAACATGTTTAACTGAACTCCACATCCATGAACATTAAAGCCACTGAAAACTTGCTTGATTTTGTTATACTAAAATATGCACCTGGATGTTAAGGATTAATAAAAATAAATGCCTACAAATACTAGGAGACTTTATCAATGTTGTCCTGTTTATACTTGAAAATTTAGAGTTTCCTCCATCTTCAATTTGATTGCTGTGAATATGGAGAAAAAAGAAGAAACTTAAAATTTATGGGCGTCTTTGGATACATACTCAGGAAGACATTTTCTGAAAAGTTAAACATAAACAGCCAGACACATCAATTATGGTTCAATTGGGTGTAAGTACCAATTTTTTAAAGATCTTTACAATAATTATAAATACATCGGGGAACTATCTCCAATTGCCATTGTATACCTTGAGTTTTGTACTTCTCATATATATGAGACAGTTCTGAGTAATTTCCAGTCGTCAAACCACTGTGATTAAAAAAAAAATCCAGTTATATCACAAATTGAAATGACTGACATAGAGACAGGGATTTTCAATACTTTAAACAAAAGAATTTCAAAGCTGCAAATCATCAATTAGGCGTGCATACCATTTTGAAGCAACATTGACTATCAAGAGAACCTTTCCCTTAAACTTGCTAAGAGAAACATCCTTCCCATCGATATCCTGCATCAACAACCTCCATGCATAAGCACGATATACTATTTTACACGTTCTTCCCGAAATTCAATTGTCCTAAATTTTTTTGAAGATATAACCAGCCCCCATGGGAGAGAGATAGAGCAGCCTATGAATTTTATAATTGTAAGTCCAAGCTAAAGTTCACAACACTATTTTCCTTTCTAAACAAACAACATTAGAAACCACATGTACATATTCTTTTTTAAATCAATAAAGAAATTAGCAATGTAACGACAATTGAATTCACTTCAAGTCATTGATACCAATTCACATATACACCCATCCAAAACAACTAGACTTTTTTGCCTAAAACACACACACACACACCAACTACTAGTCTTTCGTTTCACAGCGAGCCAGCTATAAAGTTGGCTATTTGTTCCTTACTTGTCCAAGTGCACTAATTCAAACATTTAGATATTTTCCTTTTGTCACATCTAATTAAATGCTTGAAACTCCTATATATACACACCCATTCAATTACATGGCATAAATACTCTCAAATGCTTATAATTCATTCGACACCCAATACCCATAAGCCAGAACTCAAAAACATCAAAGAAGAGTCCAAATTCAAACAATAACCATAATTTTAAAACTACAAAGAAAGAAAAAAGTGAAAGAGAACAAACAAAAAATGAGTTCTTTATTGTTCCTCAGAACACTTACTTTGACATTGAAATCATAGATAGTCTTCTCTGTAGCGGCCCTGGCGTTGACTGAGAAAGAACGAGAATTGAGAAGAAACCCAGGAAAAGTTGAGGATTGCAAGGAGAACCCATGTTGAGAAATGGCTGATTTGGAGGACCGTAATGAGGTTTTGATGGATGGGATCGATAAGGCAATTGAAGTCCATCTTGGAGAAGTTGGAATCATTTTGGGTTGCAAGCAAGCATGAAGAGAAGCAGAGAAAGGCATGGAAGCCATTTTTTGTCTCTTTGTGTTGGTTTGGAACTTTGGCTTCGTAGTTCGGAGTTGCACAACGTAATCAATCAGGGAGCTTGCTAGTTAGTTGAATGTGAATCGTGTACTCCAGACTCCAGTAGGTACTTCAGTGGAGCTTGTGCTTACACGTGGTATTTTATATGCCATCTCCCACTTGGGTCACATTGTATAAACAAAATTCGAAGCAATCTAAAATTTTATGGTTGAGGAAGATATTTGCCTTTAGCGTTGCTTACATTAAAAAAACTGATTAATATCTTAATTTAATAATAAAAAATACAATTATTAGAAGCAAATATTATAGGTTAAAATTTTATAAAAAAAATTATGAGTAATGTTATATATACAAACTTTTTCACAACATTTTTATAACTAACTTGATATAGTTTTAGAATTTTTCAAATAATTATTAGAAATCAAAAGTGTGATATTAGTGGTAAGTCCATGTTAGAACTATTAAGAATTTTTCACATCAGTAGTTCGTGAGAATGTTATAAAATAATTTGTGCATGTAACATTACTCAAATTTTATTTATCTTATTAATTGTGAAGATAATATGTAAAATTCAATTATCTAAATGTCCATAAATTTAAGATTTTATTATAACTAAAATTATATTATTAATTAAAGTGAGTTTGGGTTAGCGCAACTAGTAAAGTTTATTATTATCGAATAAGAGAATAGAGTTCAATCTTCATTTACACCAAAAATCAATTGATGCTTTGACATGATGAGTGACGATAAAGAGCAATGCAAAATACAATTTTCTTTTAAAGTTTGAGATTGTTTTAATTTTTGTCCTTTACAATTCAACATTTTCGTTTTGCCCTTTATGTTTAATTTGTTTTCATATTGACCCATTGCATTGTTTGATCCTGTTTTCATATCATTTTCATGTAGGATCAAACTAATTACTGAATCAAATAAAAAGGGTTAAACATAAAATTGAATCATACATGAAGGGCAAAATTAAAATTTTGAAATGTAAAGGCCAAAAATGAAAACAAAGTTAGACATAAAGGGCCAAATAGAAAACTAAATAGAACATGAAAGGCCAAAATGAAAATTTGAAAACATAAAAGGCCAACAAAAAAATAACTCCAAAATCTAAGGACCAAAAATGTATTTTAGTCTAACTATGAAATTAGATTATCATATTTTTGGTTAGTGTAAATTATATTTATGTTGTCAGATCATTAACAACTACGTCAAATTTCAAGAGATCTAAAACTATGATGAATTTCACATGTACGTCAACACATGATTAAATAACTATGAGACTTACCTTGATTCCTTGCTTCAATTTTCTCAATTTACACATAATTATCTATAGGAATCGTGTCTCTCTCTTGACTCTCTTTACTATATACTTTATATTCAATCACTATGATGAGAAAAACTAAAGATATTTTTATAGGTATAGAGAGAAAACTAAATTATTTGTTCAATTTATCTCTACTTGCCCATCAAAAGTAAGAATTACTTAAGAAATTACTTCTCTATTAACCAATAGTCAAGGATGTGTAATTAAGTCCTTATCAAATATCTAACTTCACATTTACGTTATCAAATAGAAGTGAATAAAATTCTCTAAAAAAAAAAAAATAGAAGTGAATACTATTTTGAAGCAACATGACCATCTTATCATTATTACTATTGAATGTTTTCAATTAGAAACATGGGTTACAATCTCATCTATATCTATATATTACTAAAAACTGAAGTATAGAATTTAATTCTGCTGCTCTCACGTTGCGCCACATCAGCTGCCACGTCATTTTCTTTATTAAAAAAATAATTTTTCCTTCAATTTTTAATTGGTTTTTACAATTTGTAGCCCTATAAATCCCAGTCCTATAACTGCAGCCCACTACTTATTCATTTACTCCCACTATCTATTTATTTAATTCCACTATCTATTTAATTCAGCCCACCTTCTATTTATTTAGTTCCACTATAAAGCTCAACCCAAAGCCTTTTCAGTTCAACTTAAAGGAAAAAGAAATTAAAAATATCAAACTTTCAAACCGGATTGGAGGGAAGAGAAAAGAAAAAAAAAAGAAAAAAAAAAGGAAGCGTAATTAAAAATATCAAACTTTGAAGCCGGTTTGGAAGGAAGAGGAAAAAAAAAAAGCGTTGAGGGTAACGTAGAGGGAAGCTTAAAGGGAGGAAAAAGAAAAAAATAAAAAATAAAAAAAAAAGGTACATTCAAGCTGGTTTGGAAGAAAGAATAAGGAAAAAAGAAAAGAAAAAGGGAAGCGTTCAGGTTTTGCATTCAGGGCTTTGAAATATTGAGTTAGGGTTTTGTAATATGTAACGTAGAGGGAAGCTTAAAGGGAGGAAAAAGAAAAAAAACAAAAAAAAAAAACATTGAAGCATTTAGGTATTGTGTGAGAAAACAGAGAGTTTGTTCAGGTATTGTGTAAGAAAACAAAGAGTTTGAAAGCTACCCATCTTCCTGCTCTACTGTTTCTTAGTAACGGTTGCCTATCTAATTTCCTTCCTCCCTTTATTCCTTTCCACACGGTTTATAAATACTGACAGAACCTCCCTGCTTTGGTTGAGGTATCCATCTTTTATGCCCATCTTCAATTCTTTTTTTTTTGTGCAAAACTTTTATGCTTTGTTTATATCAATATGAGACTTTTTTTTTTTTTTTCGTTTGTTTGTGTTTGTGTTTATATTAGATGAGCATCCTTGGCATGCCATTGATGTGTTTGTGAGATTGCCTGAATGATGTTTCAATAGTGCTACAATTTTACTACCAAAAAAACTATTTTATTTTACCTTGGTTTATTTAGAAATATCTTAGGTGTCATTTTTTTAATGTGTTGTGGCTTATTGGAAGAATGTAAGACTCTAAAGTAGTGAAGTATAAAGTGTTGGTGGCACGTCTCATCCATTCCAAGGGGATTTAAAGGTGAGTTTTCATCTCTCTCGATTGTTTATATTCCATGACTGAGGAAAGTAGTTTGGTAGTGGTATACTAGAGTTTGAGTGGTTGTTAGGAGTGGGTATGGCCGGACTTTAGGGAGTCATTGGATGTCAAGTATATGGTGAATTAGGGAGAAATTTTATTAAACAGATAAAATTGAGCATGTAAGCACAATATAGTGAAGTGAATGAGAGTTATCGCTTGTGGCTTTAATTTAAATCAAGTTTTGGGCCTGATTTTTTGAGGGGGGAAAAAAAACCTAATTGTTATCAATGCATTAATCATATATGTACCCCACATCTACATGACTTCTAAATCCCAATTATAAGATATGAATCCAATTATTAATTTTGTTGATGTTGAAATAGTTTATGGTGCATATCAAATATATGATGCATTTGTCTTCACATCTGACCAAAAGCAGCAGCCAACTATGATCCTATGCTAACACATGATACGTGTGTCGGTGAGAATCAAAAGTAGTAATTGAAGATATCATGTTGAGGTTCTTCTTTAATTCTTTTTTGTTTAGTCAATTGCACTCAAAATTAAGGTTAGTAATTAAAGATATCATCTTAAGGTTCTTCCTTAATTCTTTTTTCTTTTGTGAATTGCACTCAAAGTCACAGCAAACCACTCCTCTCTGCCCTTAACTATAGCTACAATACATAATTGACCACCATTGTGAATTTGCATAAACTCCCAGAACAAGCTTAGCTCACATACAAAGAAGAACACTAGCAGTACATAATGACTCAAAATCCATTTAACTGATGTAGCAAAAGCCGCCATTGGACAAAAGACATTTCAATGTTAGCTGGAAACAATAAAAATGATAAAAACAAAGAACAAATATTGTAGTAGCTAGGAAATATTGTAGTAGTTGGGGAGGGGGGCATTCATGTTGAGATTTTAGGCAATATAGTAGTAGTTGGGAAAGATCTTTTGGTTACAATTTACTCTCACCATGATCCCCCAGGAACCTTTATTAAATAATCAAATAAGAAAAAAAAATGTTAACCGTTCTTGAGTAAAGCAATAATGCTTGCCAATGAGCAAACAAGAATACTTAAATATAACTTATGTGAGGTTCCTCAAAGGACCAATTAGTGAAAAATAATTTCAACAACCTTGGTATAATGTTGGTCATGTCCCAATTATGCAGAGTTCAGTCTTCCAAATGACGGAGACCTAAGTACATCAAACAAGCAAAGTGAAACACATTTTTGTAAGACAATAACAATCAAGTTTTAATTAATTATACAGAGCAATATATCATAAAAATTATAAGCTTAGACATATTATGTGATGTAAGTGCTATTTAGTCCTGTGTGCACCTAAATCAATGCCTATTTTCTGTCTCTGGCCTAATCCCATGGCTGTCTATCCTGGCCCATGGCCAGTTTTAATCTATAATCTATGAAAGAACATTACAATCCCTACTTTCCCTTCAATCTAAAGACATACAAATACACTTAGCATACAACTTAAAAAATATCCAAGGAATACCTGCCTGGAGACTTTTATCCAATGACCCTGTGACTGCCTCCTCATATGTTTTTGCACAGGTAGCACTGATAGCATCATTATTGGAAAATAGAATCTCTTTGTTGTCACCATCTATGTTGTTGTACATAATCTTAGCAATACGTAATTTGTCAGCTAGAATTGTGTTCTCCTTTGTTAAATTATTTAGCTGCACAGAACATACTGTAATTGCAAACATTGATATGAATGTTCAGTAAGTTTGCTATTACTATTAAAATTTATTTGCAAGAAAGAATAAAAAGAACTAAAAAAACTATAAAAAAAACCATTTAGGAGCCCCATGGGTTTCTCATGACAAGTGGAACCAACTCCTATTCTATACATTATCAAAAGCTACAGACTCGTCATTTAAAATGGATTTAGAGGAACAAATGTGAGCAATCACATTGATAAGGTTTCTCATCCCATGACACACGGCCATTAGGATTTTCTACCATTATTTATGAAGGCTGCCATTTTCATTAGCATCCCTCTTCAGTTACAGACAGAACATAATGGAACAATTCAATGTCCATTGGAAATGCAAAAACACCTTCAGCAAATGTAGTCAGTTCAACTTTAAGTGCTGACGGCAGAAAGAAAATTAATGAAATGAATAACCAAAGTACATCAGCCATGTGCCTCTTTGGTCCACAAGTGTCATTGATAGATCCAAAGCTATTACCACTATGGATGCAGAGGTAGCAGTCTACCTGAATAAAAACAAATAGGCGAGTGGTCAGAGCTTGATACAGTTGCACATTGTAAGAAAATATTACTTCTACTTTACTACAATGTATTGTTTAATGAGTTGCTTTGCTGGGAAATTCCACATTTGGCCGAACAGTTTGCGTAACCAAAGAAAATAACCAAAAAAAAAAAAAAAAGGACATTGTTGAATGAGTTGCTTTGCTGGGAAATTCCATTGTAAATAAAGTTAGAATGTTTCTTCAAGTATGTCCAACACTCAATTATAAATAAAATGAAAATGATATTCTAAAATATTTTTATATTATCTTTTGGTATGCTTGAATAATTTTATATTATCTTTTGGTTGTGTAGGGTGTTTAGTTCAAAAATTGGATTGTTTGTTCAAGTATTTGTAACTTTTAATTATAAATAAAATGAAAAGGCTATGCTAAAATATTTTTTATATTTTCTTTTAGTCGTGTAGGTTGTTCATATTTTATACCAGTTGATTACGAATTATCTATTAAATTGCAAGTTCAACAGCTAGATTGTTTCGTACGGTATGTCCAAATCTCAATTAATAAAAAGGCTATTATAGAATCGAGGTTGTATTATTTTTTGTTGTGCTAAACTAATTTTTATATTATCTTTTGGTTTCTACCAAATTATAATGGATTATCTTGGGGGAATTTTATAAATTAAAAATTTTCCAAATACTTTAGAACCACGTGATAATCAAATTTTGAGATGATCGTCAGATGAGATTGTAAAATAATTTAGTGAAAATTCCAAATTCTTTAGAATCACATGATGTTCAGATTTTGAAATAACTGTCAGACAAGATTGTAATATGTTTAGAGATTAGATATTTTCTATTGAAAAACATGAATGGTGCAAAAATATCACATTAAAGGTCTTGGTGTTGAATGATGTGGACACCTGTTATCGTTCTGATTACTATTTTAATCACCAGTTCCTCACAAGTTACCTGTTAATTTACACGTTTTTAAGCTGGATTGTTTCATCAAGTTAAAATATTTTTTAAATTATTCCTAGCAGTTGATTACGGAATATGTATTAAGTTGCAAGTTGAACAGCTATAAAATGAAAAGGCTACGCTAAAATATTTTTTATTTTTATTTTTCGGTTGTGTAGGTTGTTCATATTTTGTACCTGTGGGGCCAGTTGCCCGAAAAACTAACAGAGCCCATAAAAGTGGGCTTGTGGCCCAAAGGCCCAAACCGAGGACACTTATCCGTCCGAAGATACTCCTTTGTCCGAGGATACTTCTCCGTCCGAGGACACTCCCCTGTCCGAGGATGAAATCCATTCCTCAAACCAGCTTTAGAAGTGGATGTAACTATCTTAGTTGTCAGGGAGTTTCGCAGAGTTACATGCAAACTAAACTAAATGAATATTGATCAAAGGAGGAACCGAAAAATGTAACAAATATCTCCTAAAGGCTGCTGCCTCCACATTAAATGCATCCCACCTAACTTTCTGGCCGCATTAATGTGGAGGTGATACCTGAACAGTAACCAAGCAGCCTTATAACCACCAAGCGGAGGATCCGGGACGTGCTGGATGGGACAGAAAGAAGTTCCCAGAAGGGAACTTACACGTGTACGGTGAAAATAGAACGGGAAAGTAGTATATAAGGTGAAGTCGAAATACTCTGTGGGGGACTTTTTGAAGAAAAAGGAACGGAGGAGCACTAAAAACTAGGCCAAGGGAAAGAAAGAGAACATCTGTCCCTCATTACCTTAAAAATTCCTTCAGCTGCGCCAGAACTACGTCTTTTTCTATTCACTGGAGCTAGTTCTTACGTCCACACTCTACAAATTTTATTGTCCAGGGTCCAAGACAATTTGAGTCCCTACAATTGGCGCCGTTTGTGGGAAGAGATTGATCCGATCGTAGGAAAAGACAAGTGCAACAACTAATGGCAGAAGGAGCACCACAGCAGGTGGACACTAGTCCACATCAAGCGGAGTCTAAGGGACCCCAACATGGCACACCGTTGGTGATCCGTGAACGAAGGGGAGATCGCGAGGGAAGTGTGCGAACAACCCGCACGGAGAAGAGTCGGACTCGAGGGAAGAGCCATGTCTCCCATGCGAAGGACGATAGGGACATGCAGCGGGAGATCGATACGTTAAGACGGGAATTACGTTACAAACGACGAAAGCGAACGACGCAGGACTCGAAGCAAGCCTCCGATGAGTCAGACGATACAAGTTACAGGCGACGGTCCAGAACCCCGCCCAGTAAGCTTTTCTTCCTCGGTAAAGAGCATTACAGTCGACGGACGTACAAAAGTCCACCTCAGCAGGGCTTAGGGAACGAGGCTTTGAACAAGGCGCTGAGTCAAGTTTCCAAGTCGCTGTTCACACGACGCATAGAGGACGCAAGCCTTCCTCGGAGGTTCCATCAACCTACGTTCACCATTTATAATGGTCAGACGGACCCGGTGGAGCATGTTAGCCATTATAACCAGAGGATGGCCATTCACTCTAGGGACGAGGCCTTGATGTGTAAGGTTTTTCCCTCAAGCCTAGGCCCGGTGGCGATGAAGTGGTTCAACGGCCTGGAGGAGAATACTATTGATTCCTTTGAGAGACTCGTCCAAGCTTTTGGGGCTCGCTTTATTACCTGCAGAAGGGTTGTCTAGACCTTAGGGTCGTTATTATCCATGTCTAAGCGAGAGGGAGAAACCCTGAAAGCATACTCTGACAGATATTGGGAGATGTATAACGAAGTAGATGGAGCCAACGACAGGGTGGCTATTAACACCTTCAAGGAAGGCCTTCCAACCGACCATGAGCTGAGGAGTTCCTTAACCGGTAAGCCTGTTACCAGTATGCGACAGCTTATGGACAGGATTGACAAGTATAGAAGGATAGAGGAAGACCAGATACGGGGTGGAGGAAAGACCAAGGTGATCCCTCAGGAGAGGAGGGAATTTAGGTCGGATCGGTATAACAACAATCGACCTCGGAGAGACTTTGTGGGGCAGTCACGATCTGCTAATTCCTAGGCAGTTAACGTTGTGTTCCGAGAACCAGTCCAGCGGGTTCTAGAAAAAATACAAAACGAGCCTTTCTTCAGATTGCCCAATAGGATGGCAGGGGACCCTGTGAAACGCAACTAGAACCTCTACTGTCAGTACCATCAGGACCATGGGCATATAACTGAGGACTGCAGAAACTTGTGGGACCACTTGGAAGAGCTGGTCCGAGAAGGGAGGTTGACCAACCTTCTGCACCATACCAGTGCCGAAGAGGGCAGGTAGGGCCGACGTTGAGAGGAAATGCCTCTTCAGAGGCCCCCCTGGGCACCATAAATGTTATATTTGCAGCCCCTGGAAGGACAGGGTCTTGTCCCACCAGAATACTGTCCGTATCTCATTGCTCGGAGGGGAGCTCGGATTCAGTGCCAAAGAAAGCGAAGCTGAACACCTCACTGGTACTAGGCTACTCAGAGGAGGACAAGAAAGGAACTATACAGCCGCATGACGATGCTTTGGTGGTTACACTGAGAATTGGAGGGTATGACGTAAAGAGGGTGATGATTGATGAAGGGAGCGTAGCTGAGGTGATGTATCCTGACCTATACAGGGAGTTGGGTTTGACACCCCGAGACTTGACGGCCTATAGCTCCCCGTTGGTAAGCTTCGAGGGCAGATCGATCATTCCGTTGGGTATGATTAGATTACCTGTGCAGACAGGTTCCGATGTGGTGGAGGTGGATTTCATCGTAGTTGACGTTTTTTCCCCCTACACGGCGATTCTAGAAAGGCCTTGGTTGCATACCCTAGGGGCTGTCTCCTCCACTCTTCATCAGAAGGTGAAGTACTCGTCAAGTGGTCAAGTGTTAGAAATATTGGGAAACCAGGCCATGGCAAGGCAGTGCATGGTAGCGGCCATTCAGCATAAGCCAGAGATAGGTTCGTCGGCCAGGGCCGAGGATGAATTATAGTAATTAAAAGACCGAGGAACCTTCTCCAGCACTACCGCCGGGGAAGCTGAGTATGAGGAATTGGAGAGGGTGACTGTCGGTAATGACCCGGATAGGTACTTCTAGGTTGGAGCGCTATTACCCTCGCCGGAGAAGGAGCAATTGGTTGAGGTCCTAAGAAAGAACATAGACGTGTTTGCATGGAATGCCTATGAAGCCCCAGGGGTTGATCCTAACTTCATCTGTCATCATTTGAATGTCAATCATTCGGCTATTCCGAGGAAACAGCCACCTCGGCGTCCGTCCAAGTTACACGCCGAGGCTATTAAAGACGAGGTGGACAAGCTCAAACAGGCAGGGGTTATCAAAGAGGTGTTTTACCCTCAATGGCTAGCGAACACCGTTGTAGTGAAGAAGAAGAGTGGGAAATGGCGAGTATGCGTTGATTTCACGGACCTTAATGGCGAGTATGCGTTGATTTCACGGACCTTAATAGAGTCTATCCCAAGGATCCTTTCCCTATGCCCCGTATAGATCAGCTGGTTGACGCAACAGTAGGTCACCCTCGGATGAGTTTCCTAGATGCATTTCAGGGCTATCATCAGATCCCACTGGCACTGGGCGATCAAGAGAAGACAGCTTTCCTCACTCCCAATGGAAATTACCACTATAAGGTAATGCCTTTTGGCTTAAAGAATGCGGGGTCAACGTACCAGCGGATGATGACGAAGATGTTTGAGCCACAGCTGGGCAACAACATAGAGGTTTATATTGATGACATGGTAGTAAAGAGCAAGGTAGTGTCCGAACATGTGACGGACCTCATCAGCACTTTCGAAGTGTTAAGGAAGCATAAGTTACGACTGAATGCCTCCAAGTGCTCCTTTGGGGTTTCCTTTGGGAAGTTTTTAGGCTACATGGTGACCCACCGAGGAATTGAAGTGAAGCCCGACCAGATTAAAGCCATAAATAACTTGCAACCACCTAGGAATCCCAAAGAAGTTCAGAGGCTGACTGGGATGACCGCCGTGCTGAACAGATTTATATCCAGGTCAGCAGACAGATGCAGACCCTTCTTCCTTTTACTCCACAAATGGAAAGGGTTTGAGTGGACGGAGGAGTGCGCATTAGCGTTTCAGCAGCTCAAGGAATATCTATCTCGGCCGCCTATTTTGTCTAGCCCTGAAGTAGATGAGGTTCTTTTTGCCTACTTGGCGATAGCCACCTATGCTATTAGTTTTGTTATGATACGGGTGGATAATGGCGTACAGCGGCCAGTGTACTATGTGAGCAAATCACTTCATGAGGTTGAGGTGCGATATCTGCCATTGGAGAATGCCATTTTGGCAGTGGTGCACTCTACCAGAAAACTTCCCCATTACTTTCAAGCGCACACTGTGGTTGTCCTGACTCAGTATCCACTTAGAGCTGTACTTTGGAGCGCTGACTACACTGGCAGGGTTGCTAAATGGGGCACAATACTTGGGGCTTTCGATATAAAATATATGCCTCGTACTTCCGTGAAGGGTCAAGTTCTCGCTGACTTGGTGGCCGAATTTGCCGAGGGCCCTAAAGAAACAGTTGCAAGCCCACTCGGCATGGACGGAAAATCTGTTGGCCTTATATCCACGCAGCATCTCACTCCTTGGAAGGTGTATGTGGAAGGGGCAGCAAACCAAAGGGGGTCGGGGTGGGACTGGTCCTAGTATCTCCCGAAATGGCCGTCGTCGATAAGTCTTTAAGGTTGGGATTCCCAACCACTAACAATGAGGCGGAATATGAAGCTTTGTTAGCAGGAATGACGACAGTTAAGAAGCTTGACGGAAAAACGGTGGAGATGTTCTCGGATTCAAGCCTGGTAGTGGGCCAAGTCAGAGGAGAGTTGGAAGCCCGAAACGCCAGAATGCAGAGTTACTTAAGCCGAGTTAGGCGTATGCAAGCGGATTTTGAATCTTTCGAGCTATCCCACATCCCTAGAGGTGGAAACGCGCATGCAGACTCCTTGGCTACCCTTGCTACCTCCTCGGCCAAGAACTTACCTCGGATTATCGTTGTTGAAGACTTAAGCTCACCCACTCCAGTAACGGAGGACCCTATTCAGGTCAACCAGATCAGTTCAACGCCCAGTTGGATGGATCCTATAACGGTATACCTTGAGAAAGATATACTGCCCGAGGACAAGTTGGAAGCTGACAAGATAAAAAGGAAAGCTCCTCGGTTCTGGCTGTCCGAGGACAAGAAGTTATACAAACGCTCCTTTTCGGGGCCTTATCTGCTTTGTGTACACCCTGAAGCAACAGAGGCACTTCTAGAAGAGCTGCACGAGGGGATTTGTGGGAGTCACACAGGAGGGAGGTCTTTGTCTCATCGAGCAATTACCCAAGGGTACTGGTGGCCAGGCATGCAAAAGGAGGCTCAAGAATATGTCAAAAAATGTGATCAGTGTCAGAGGTTCGCTCCGAATATCCATCAGCCTGGGGGGGTCCTTAACCCTCTTTCTAGTCCGTGGCCTTTCGCGCAATGGGGCTTAGACATCGTTGGTCCTTTCCCTAAGGCAATTGGGAATAAGAAATACTTGCTAGTCGGCACGGACTATTTTACAAAGTGGGTCGAAGCGGAGCCCCTGGCTAATATCAGGGATGTGGATGTCAAAAGGTTTGTTTGGAAGAACATCGTCACCCGATTTGGGGTTCCTCAGGCCCTTATCTCGGATAATGGTCTTCAATTCGATAGCAAGGCCTTCAGGGAATACTGCTCCGACCTGGGAATAAAGAACAGATATTCCACTCCAGCTTATCCACAGGGAAATGGTCAAGCCGAGGCTGTCAACAAGGTCATTGTGAGTGGGCTCAAGAAGAGGCTAGATGACCCGAAGGGAAGATGGGTGGAGGAGCTGCCACACGTTTTGTGGACCTATCGAACAACCCCTCGACGCTCAACAGGAGAGATCCCCTTTTCAATGACGTACGGGGCGGAGGCCGTGATTCTCCTCGAAACGGGTTTCCCCACGTTAAGGACTAGCACCTTCACCGCAGATGGCAATGATGAGCTTTTGGGAAAAAGTTTAGATCTGATAGATGAACGACGAGAGAGGGCGATGGTCCAGTTGGCCTATTACCAACACAAGCTGAAACAAGGCTATGATGCGAATGTGAGGCTGAGGCCACTAGCTCCAGGAGACCTAGTATTGAGGAAAGTTGTGGGGAATACAAAAAATCCGGCTTGGGGAAAGTTAGGGCCCAATTGGGAAGGACCATATCGCATCACATCTGTGGCAGGAATAGGGGCTTACCATTTAGAAGATCTAGTCGAGAAAACTGTGCTCCACCTTTGGAATGTAAGCAACTTAAAGAGGTATTACTATTAACACAAACGGCTCTGTCATATGTTACCTTTTTTAGCTTAATTGGAGCTCTATTACTTGTATTCCTTACGCAAACTAGAAAACTAGGTATTGGACAGAGCCAAGGCATTGCATGGTCCTCAGACCCAAGCCTCTGGGGAAACCAGATACTTCAGATGAAAAAACGAAGTGTTAGATAGAACCAAGGCATTGTATGGTCCTCGGACACCAGCTTCTGGGGAAACTAACCACTTAAAATAAGAAAACTAGGTACTGGACAGAGCCAAGGCATTGCATGGTCCTCGGACCCAAGCCTTTGGGAAACTAGATACTTCAGATGAAAAAACGAAGTGTTAGACAGAACCAAGGCATTGTATGGTCCTCGGACACCAGCCTCTGGGAAAACTAACAACTTAAAATAAGAAAACTATGTACTGGACAGAGCCAAGGCATTGCATGGTTCTCGGACCCAAGCCTCTGGGGAAACCAGATACTTCAGATGAAAAAACGAAGTGTTAGACAGAACCAAGGTATTGTATGGTCCTCGGACACCAGCCTCTAGGGAAATTAACCACTTAAAATAAGAAAACTAGGTACTGGACAGAGCCAAGGCATTGCATGGTCCTCGGACCCAAGCCTCTGGGGAAACCAGATACTTCAGATGAAAAAACGAAGTGTTAGACAGAACCAAGGCATTGTATGGTTCTCGGACACCAGCCTCTGGGAAAACTAACCACTTAAAATAAGAAAACTAGATACTGGACAGAGCCAAGGCATTGCATGGTCCTCGGACCCAAGCCTCTGGGGAAACCAGATACTTTAGATGAAAAAACGAAGTGTTAGACAGAACCAAGGCATTGTATGGTCCTCGGACACCAGCCTCTAGGGAAACTAACCATTTAAAATAAGAAAACTAGGTACTGGACAGAGCCAAGGCATTGCATGGTCCTCGGACCCAAGCCTCCGGGGAAACTAGATACTTCAGATGAAAAAACGAAGTGTTAGACAGAACCAAGGCATTGCATGGTCCTCAGACCCAAGTCTCTAGGGAAACTAGATACTTCAGATGATGAAACAAATTATTAAACAGAAATTAAGTCGCGAAAAGTCCTCGGACCACAACTTGGTGGAAGTTAATGCACGCCATGAAAGTTAGCACTTCTTAAATAATATCTATGTGATTATCCTTATATGCCAAGGCAAGTTCCATTAGCGTCATCTCAAAGCATTTTAGGGTGTTCAATACTTCCAAGGACAAACTATTCGAAATGCTATCTCCACTTTTGTTTGACTCTCAATTGGCATAGATAAGACTAAATTTTCTCTCGCAGTGTTAAACTTTGCTCTTCTATAGCTCAAGGTAACGTAAATGTGAAAATATATTCATGCAAGAAACTATACGAGAAAAAGATAAACCCATAATATCTTATACAAATAAAAAAAGGGAACTTTCCCCTGCATACATCAACTATTTGTTTAATTTTATTTGCATCTTGGGAGGTGGGACGTTGGCCGTTTCCTGAGGAGGAACATCCTTCTCTTTCTCTTTCTCCTTTGAAGCCTCCCCAGCAGGCAAAACAGTAGAAGCTAAGTCCTTTTCGAAGCTTTGAGAAGCTTGCCCATCCTTAGGAGCCTCTGCGACTTTGGTTGAGGAGGTCCCTTTTTCCACTTCGGACACTTCAGGCTGTTTCTGCTGACTGGTTGGGAGAGGATTCTGACTCTGAGCCTCTTCAGCTGAGCCAACCGCAGTAGAGGAAACCACTTATTGCTGAGGAGGAGTGCTTGAGGCTCGTATGGCCGAAGGAAAAAAGATGTTCTCAGGACTTCTCAGCTCTAATGAAGGCTCGATCCCCGCACGGTTGAGAACTTCTTCCCAAGTCTGAGCACAGTATGCTCGGCACATAATTGGGACCTCTTTTCTGAACCTTTCCTCGGTCTCGGCCACGCCTTCGTCATACCCCTGCTGTTCGGCCTCATCCTTTGCCTTCTCAGCCTCGGCTCTTGCTTTTTCAGCCTCATCTTTCTCCTTTTCAGCTCGAGCCCTAAGCCTCTGAGCTTCTTCCAGTTGATTCATCAACAGCGATACCCTTTCCTTAGAAGCTTTTAGTTGATCATTGGCCTCCTTAAGTTTTTTCCCTTGGTCCTCAGCTTGCCTTTGAAAGCTGGACACGGCTAAATCAGCATTCTTTCGAGCGGACTCTTCGTCTGCCAACCTTTTCTTCAGCGCCTCTACGTTTTGCTCACTGGTGGTAAGTGACTTGGTAGCTTCAACTCTAAACCACCTCTCTTTGGCCCACTGGTCTTGAAGATTATTGGTCACCTCCTCTAGCCTGAAAGTGGTTTGGACAACCTATATATATATACGAAACGAGATAGTCAGAAATGAAGTAAACTGAAAAGCAAGGGTAAAACGGGAAGGATGATATACCATGCCCAGGTGCCTTTTTATATTCATGAAGAGCTCATCGTTCTTCATCCTTTTGAGCTTTGCCATATCCCGAGGAAGAATGAGGGTTTCCTCTAGGGCCGAGGCGACATTGCACCCAATCCCACCGTTGTATTCTCTGATGGATGCGTCTGCCCTTAGGGGCTCACCACCGAGCATAGGAGCAGGAAGCCAGGCTTCAGGCTCCGAGGGCTGAACGGTTTGTTTGGCACCTGTTCTGACAGCCCCCCGAGTTGTCTTTCGCTGTTTTAGAGGCTGCTGGTCCTCACTTCCCTGGGTTGAAGGAAGTCTCCCAACATCCACCACATCTTTGCCTTTCTGCTCCCTCTTTCTTTTAGGATCACCAGATTCGGCCCCCTGAGGTTGGGAAGATTTAGGAGGGGGAGGAGGAGGGAGAATAGTCTGGGGTGACCTCCCTGGAGTTTCTTTCCCAGACTTACCTTCCATGACATCCAACAAACTTCTCTGGCTCTTTCTCTGGATGCCCATGTCACCAGAAATCACTTCAGGAGATTGGAGTCGGTTGAACACCTCAAATCCGTCCGCAAAATCCGAGACCGCTTCAGCTTCTTCTTCCTCTTCTTCTTCTTTTTCCTCCTCCACTTCCTGAATAGCAAGACGTGACGAGGAAGCCCCTACGGAAGTAGCCACTTCAAGTAAAGGCTAAGAAAAAGGGGCGCCTTCAGGGATGGGAACGCCCTCAGGAACTATGAACTTGTTCCTTTCGTAGGCTACGCTGATTCGGCGTAGCCGAGGATCTTTTACTCTTATTACACACTTAGGCTGAGAAAAGGAGGAGGAGATTGGCTTGTACCGGAGGATAACGTGTGCTGCCCTTATTTGACCGTCGGACGGATTTATGTATATCTCAGACCTTAGAATTTTATCCAAACTCTCCCTATTAATAAGTCTGGGTTGAGGCTTGGTGGCGCACCTATCTGCGAAATCAGCAAGACAGTAATGAAATTCCCGCCAAGAATAAAGTTAACCTAAATCAAGAAGCACAAATTAAGACGCAAAGACATTCGGACGAAGAACCCCCACTTGGCTCGCCCTCTTGAGTCGGACAGGGTAAACCGTCGTGCCATGCACCAGAAAAAATGAGAAAGTCATCTTTCAGACCCTTGTTTGACGAAGGGAGACACTGGATTAACCTTATCTTGGGGAACCTGGACTTAAGGTAATACCCCGCATCCTCTAAGTGTTGGAGGTTGTATACCCAATTCACATCGTGATGGGTAAGGCCCAAGTTTAACCTCGCATTAAGGGCTTCTATGCTCCCTAATACTCTGAACATGTTTGGGGCACACTGTGTGGGGGACAATCTAAAGAACCTAAGGTAACTGCTAGTGAGATGACCCATCAGAATAGTCATTCCTCCCTCTATGAAAGCAATCATGGGGATGACTACTTCCCCCGTTTTTCTTTTATCGTACCATTCCTCCGCGGAAGCGTACCTCATGCCCACTGTAGAAGGAATCTTATACTTGGCCCTAAATGTCTCTATTTGCTCCTCGGAATTAACTAAATCCTTAAACCTACCCATTTTTTAAGAATTGCGAAGAGAAGTTAGAGAAGATAATGGAAAACTGAGGAGGGTCAAAGAAACTTACAGTTATGAAAAATAGACTCCTCGGACAAACTCCAGGTATATATGAGATCGTTGAGAAGAAGGAAAGAGGAATAGGTTCAGCGAATACTCGATAAGATCGTGAGATTTTTTGTGTAACTGAAAAGAAATTTGATTTGAAAAGCTCTTATTAAGGGCGTAGAAATCGTAAGCGGGAAAAATCCCGCTCATAAGTTTCGGAAACCCCCCACCGTTAGATCCGCATCCTACAGAAACGTGGAGGACTGAGAAACTGCCATCATTTAATGATGGCGTGCTCCTGACGCCGAAACGTCAGGGACGTGTCTTGGGCAGGTGAAAAGGCAGTCTGAAACTTAGAAGAGCCCAACGCAGGAGTTAAGGAGGTGATGTCAAAATCTCCCTTTTTTCTGAGGTGACAAAAAGTGAGATTTTGAGGGGCTATTGTGGGGCCAGTTGCCCGAAAAACTAACAGAGCCCATAAAAGTGGGCTTGTGGCCCAAAGGCCCAAACCGAGGACACTCATCCGTCCGAAAATACTCCTTTGTTTGAGAATACTTCTCCGTCCGAGGACACTCCCCTGTCCGAGGATGAAATCCATTCCTCAAACCAGCTTTAGAAGTGGATGTAACTATCTTAGTTGTCAGGGAGTTTCGCAGAGTTACATGCAAACTAAACTAAATGAATATTGATCAAAGGAGGAACCGAAAAAGGTAACAAATATCTCCTAAAGGCTGCTGCCTCCACATTAAATGCATCCCACCTAACTCTCTGGCCCCATTAATATGGAGGTGATACCTGAACAGTAACCAAGCAGCCTTATAACCACCAAGCGGAGGATCCGGGACGTGCTGGATGGGACAGAAAGAAGTTCCCAGAAGGGAACTTACACGTGTACGGTGAAAATAGAACGGGAAAGTAGTATATAAGGTGAAGTCGAAATACTCTGTGGGGGACTTTTTGAAGAAAAAGGAACGGAGGAGCACTAAAAACCGGGCCAAGGGAAAGAAAGAGAACATCTGTCCCTCATTACCTTAAAAATTCCTTCAGCTGCGCCAGAACTACGTCTTTTTCTATTCACTGGAGCTAGTTCTTACGTCCACACTCTACAAATTTTATTGTCCAGGGTCCAAGACAATTTGAGTCCCTACAGTACCAATTGATTACAGATTATCTATTAAATCGCAAGTTCAACAACTGGATTGTTTCGTAAAGTATGTCAAACTCTCAATTAATGAAAAGGCTATTATAAGATTGAGATTATATTATCTTTTCGTGTGCTAAAATGATTTTTATATTATCTTTTGGTTTCTACCAAATCATAATAGATTACCTATTAAATTACAAGTTCACACGAGCTGGAATATTTCTTCAAGTCTCTCTAAAATGAAATTCTTAGCTAAAATAGTCCTCATATTATTGGTAGGGTGTTCATGTTATCTACCAGTTATTTCAAATGATCTTTTACTATAATGACGGTTAATAAATGATGGTTGGTAGGTACTATAGAGTCACGTCAGCAGCTATAGTGTCTATCTTTCAATATGAAATTTTACTAAATTACATTCCCACGATACAAAAGAATTTAAAGCCCAGACAAGTTGGGAAAATGGGGAAATTTTATAAATAAAATATGTTCCAAATACTCTAGAACCACATGATATTCAAATTTTGAGATAACTATCAGATGAGGTTGTAAAATAATTCAATAAAAATTCTTAATTTTTTAGAACTACATGATGTTCAAATTTTGAGATAACCGTTAGATGAGATTGTAATATGTTCAGAGATTAGATATTTTCTATCGAAAAACATGACTGGTGCAAAAATATCTCATAATTTTTATTTATGTTTTGCAGCCACAATGCTTATTATTTTATTTATATTTACATTTTGAATGCACTTGCATAAAAGGCTGGAATGACTCCCAAATGATAAATTCATGAATTAAATAGAAATGAATAATAGGGAATTAAGTATCAAGTTTGTGGTTTTCGTTTGATTAATAATTGGTAATAATTGAAAGCATGTATAGTTTTAAATTTTCATAGAAACTACAAAAAATTCTACATCTAAATAACTAACATAACAAATGGTCAATTCCCACAATTCTAATTTCCATTCAACCGTTGTTTTAAAATTGACAAAATATCTTTTTATCGCTTTCACAATTTTCCTGATTTATATTTAATATTTTTTTCCTGTTCCTATGACAACACTTTATTAGACAAAACATTAGGCACTTATATTAAAAAATAATGTTACTAGGGTCTCAAAAAAAAAATGATAAGGAGAAGGGAGAATCTCTTATGCCACATACAAAGACCATTAGTCATGTAGTAAACTAATGATTGAAATGGCACCTTCTTTGGTTGTAAGAATAACGTGTGAGATGATTTTAAATATTCATGTATTTCATTTTTATATTTAAAAAGTTCATCTACTTAATTTACATATTCATCATGGATGGTTTTAAATTTACATTTAACTTTGCATTTATGTATTCTTATGCTTTAATTTACATATTTATAACTAAACAATAAAATTATGAAGAAAATAATTATGGCAGTTCTTTTTTCTACTCTTTAAAAAGTCACAAATTTTTTGTTAAAAATTTGTTTATATGTCCTCATGTTGATTGGAAGATCCGTAACACTAACCTTCAGTAGCAGAACAAAATTCCAAAAGAAAAACCCACCTAATTAACCAATGACTCAAAAACCATATTCAAAAAGGCAAGAGCACCATATATATTATAATATATATTTTAAATTACATCTCCTTTTTGCGCAAATCAACTTTAGATTTCATCTTGGTATCAATTAATTGACCTAACCACTAAATACATTTTATTTAAAAAGTAAGGCCATTATTACTTCCGTTACAATTAAATCATTAATTGATTGAGACTAAAATAAATCAATGCCTTCGTATTCCATTGAAACATTAGAGGGGAGGGGGAGAACCTTTCACATACCACCAATGTAACCACATCTATAACTATTTAAGACACCCATGATCTCTATTTCTATTTCATAACCATACCATACAAATTACAACTACCAACACAACGTACTTTGCAACAATAGAAGTAGAATTTCCAGCTACAAGATATTGGAAATAAAAAAAATCTCCTTATGTACAAGGTATGTATACTACATCTCAAAAGTATTTATTTTTATTTCATAAGATGAATAAAGATCATTAGAGATTTTAGATATGCTTAGTTATATAAAGCGTTCAATTTCATTACTCTATTTCCATTCTAACAATAGTCCAACTCAATTGGGTCAAACTAATGGCTATATTATCAGTTCCAAATATGAGTTACAATCTCATCAAGCAACTTTCAGATAAAAATGAGAATTGGAAGGTAAGAGGCAGACTTTCCAGAATGTGGGAAGCTGTCAACCGAAAAAATCTAGAACTAATAAGTTTGGACATGGTTCTTGTAGATGAACAGGTTAGATTTGAATTGAGCATCTATTTTGTCATATTTTCTTTACTCGACTTGCATCTTAAAACTAAAATTGTCACTAACAAATTGCTTATTTAAGTACCAGGATGACACAATACAAGCAACAATTCAAAAAAAACAATGTTAAGAAGTTTCAGCCACAACTACGAGAAGGACAATTATATTCGCTGTCCAATTTTCAAGTAGATACTTACAAGGAAAAAGATAGCTATCGGCCTATAAGCAAAGACAAGAAAATAAACTTTCTACGTACAATAGTTATTGAGGAGCTAAATGAGGCTGAAATTACTATCTCTCAGCATAAATTTGAATTTGTTGATTACAGAACAATTGTGGATCACTTTGACAATAACAAACAAACAATTGACAGGTAGCCTAAAAAGTCTCAAATTTATTTTCAAATAATTACGTTTCAAATTACTTAATCAACTTTATTTGCTGCAGACATCATTGGAAAAATAGTTGGTGTTGGACCACTAGAAAATGTTCATGTTCAAGGATCTACTGTCCCAATGAGAAATATAGATATCATGAATCCAGAGTAAGCTTTTAGCATGTACATATGGATTCATTGCATAATACTACTTCAAACTCTTTATCACTTACATATTTGTTTGCCATAAAGAAATCAAAATAAGAATTACTCTCTGGGGACCAACATCAAATGAAATTGAGGACAATTTTTACACCGACAATCCAGGACCCTTTGTCATAATAGTGACATCTACTATTGTCAAAACATTTAGAGGTAATAACTTCTTTTAAACATATCTTTTCTTTTACATAATTAACATATTTTTATTAAATACAGGGGAACACTATTTGTCATCTACAAGTACAACAAAGTGTACATCAATTTAGAAATACCTGAAACTGCAACATTGATTGATAGGTATTTAGATTTTCCATACCATACTTTTATTCTAATTTATTATTTTAAAAATAATCTTGATACTTTTATTTAGTACAATACAATCTTCATATCAAATAATTATTCGCTATGTTTTGCTTTAAATCTTCTACCATCAAAGAAATGTGGAAAAAACTGAAATTGAAGGCATTCCTCTACAATTCAAGCAAGAAATATCAGTTGAAAAAAGAATCACACAAAATAGAGGAACAATCAAGCAAATAACATCCTTGGAATGGACGTCAGATGATTAGGTAATCAACATTTTTTCCCAATAACGTTAGACCAATAATATATGTAGTTCTCAATAAGCTAAACACTAAATACATTTCTTTTGTATTGTAGGAAAATGTCTTCACATGCCTTGCAACAATTGAAAATATTGAAAAAAACTTTGGATGGTACTATATCGGATGCGCAAAGTGCAACAAAAAAGTTAAATCTGAAAATGATTTTTGGTGCAGCCATTGCAAAAGTAACTCTAATTTTCCAATTCCAAGGTAAAATATAAATTACCAATTTTAGAATCATTCAATATATGTAAACATAAAAAAAAAAAAATATATATATATATATATATATATTTATCAAAAAAAAAAATGAAACAAATTATATATTTATACATGCAGGTATAGAATTCAACTCAACGTTGATGATGGAATAGAGCGTGCTGTATTTATTTTGTTTGACAAGGAAGCTGAAAAATTACTTCACACAACAGCAAGAGAACTATCAAACAAATATGCAATTGTAAGAGCATACAATTAGCATATATAATCTTTCGTTTAATTTGAAAAGAATATACAAAAATACATTTAATATTTTATCAGATGAATGCAAATTCCACCCTACCAAATGAAATAGAGAAGCTCATTGGAAAAACATTTGTGTTCCAACTAAAGCTTAACGACTATAATTGGAAGGAAGGATGGGAATTATATACAATTGAAAAGGTGTTTGACAACATTTCAAATGACGAAACGGCAATGAAACTTGATCATATCACAATAGTAAGCTATCAACTATTAAAAACTTAAGCCCATTTGCAAATCCAAATATTATGTTTTAAACCACATATTATGTTTTAGGAATCACTACAAAATGATGAAATCAAGGAAGCTTCAGATCAGACTTTTGACAAAAACACATTTGAAGTATTTGATACAAAACCATCCATAGGCGCAAATAATGATCCAACTGACCCACCCAAAAAAAAAACCAAATGATGATATCACAACAGTAAGCTTTCTACTTCTACATTTATTTGCAAATTCATTCAAAAAAAAAAAAAAACTACTATGTACTTTAATAAACATTCTTTGGTGTAGGAAGCGTTGGTGAATTATGAAGTCAAGAAAAAGGCATTCCAAACTTCTGAGAAAAACAAATTTGAAGTACTGGATACAAAACCATTAACAAGCACAAATAATGATGAAAAAAATATCAAAACAAGGACACAATAATGGTGCCATCCCATCAATGAGCTCTGCCTCTAATGTTGAAGATGCGGAACCAAGTGACGATAACATTTTCCTTCGAGATCTAATCAATCGTCGAAAAGCTACAACACACAAGTCGTCAAAAAAGAAGAAGCTTCGAAGACGCAAATGATATTGGACTTTTACATTTTCTTCCCTTTATGAACTTATTTCAAGGTTCTATTATATCTTCATATTGTCCCAAAAAAGTCAAATAAAAGACTTTGCTTAATTAATAATAAAAGTTTTTTTTTTATTTTTTTATTTATTTTTAATAGAAGATAGAATTTCTACTCTAGCCTAATCTAAGTATATATGTGTGTGAAGCTCCCTCCTAGAGATTTCAACCTCGCCCTTGCCCCCCACACTCCACAAGCATTTATACTTGTGGAGTGACCACCGCACCAAGGATATGCGGTTGTAATAATAAAAGTTTTTTGGAAAATCAAATTGGTGTCCAATTAAGCACAACCACTAATAAAATCAATACCACCCACCACCTATAGCTACTCCTATTACATGAAATTCACTCATTTAAGTTTAATTACAAAGTGACCTTATGTTTCCAAAAACCATAATACAATAAAATTTCCTCATCCTATTTATAATACTAATCTCTATCTTTAAAGGAATAGAATTTTTTTTACAAATTCACATAAGCTGGAATATTTCTTCAGGTACTATGGCATATTTCATGTTATCCACCAGTTATTTCAAATGATCTTTTACTATAATGACGGTTAGTAAATGATGGTTGGAATGTACTGTGGAGTCATGTCAGCAGCTATGGTGTCTATCTTTCAATATGAAATTTTACTAAATTACATTCCCACGATACAAAAGAATTTAAATAAAATATGTTCCAAATATTCTAGAACCATATGATATTCAAATTTTGAGATAACTGTTGTTGACTACACATATTTTTTACATAGGTTGCCAGTGTACTCTAATTATCACAATTGGGTATTATCTTAAAAACACCCTCTTTCTTTTTGTATCATTGTATGCAAGTTTGTGATTTTTTTTTTCCGAATAATTTCGGTTTCCCACAAAAAATTCTACATCTAAATAACTACCATAACAACTGGTCCATTTCCACAAATATTTAATTTTCATTCAACCGTTGTTTTAAAATTGACAAAATATCTCTTTATTGGTTTCACAGTTTCTCTTATTTATATTCAATATTTTTTCTGTTCCTATGATGACACTTTATTATTAGACAAAACATTAGGCACTTATATTAAAAAAAAAATATTGCTACAGTCTTAAAAAAAAATTATAAAGGGAAGGAAGAATCACTTTTGCCACATACCATGACCATCAGTCATGTAGTAAACCAATAAGTGAAATGGTACCTTCTTTGGTTGTAAGAATAACGTGTGAGAGGATTTTACATATTCATGTATTTCATTTTTATATTTAACAAGTTCATCTACTTAATTTAGACATTATTAACTAGACAATTAAATAATAATTCAATCAAAATTAAAAACAAACAAAAATTGTCTATACATATTCATCATGGATGGTTTTAAATTTACATTTAACTTTGCATTTATGTATTCTTATGCTTTAATTTACATATTTATAAATAAACAATGAAAATTATGAAGAAAATAATTACAGCAGTTCTTTTTTCTACTCTTTAAAAAGTCACAAATTTTCAGTTTTTTTTTTTTTTTAATGATTTCAGTTTGCTTTGCTATTGCATCGACCCATAACAAATATGACTTTAATTTTGTTTAATGACTCCCGAATGATGAATTCATGAATTAAATAGAAATAAATAATAGGGAATTAAGTATCAAGTTTTTGGTTTAAGGAGGTTGGACGTAAATAGGTTTAAGGAGGTGGGAATTAAGTATGTGATATAGCGATGGTAGCATCACCAAAAATTGTAAACAGGTTGCCCAATGCTCCTCATAATTACAAAATATCCAAGTGTGTCCAAGTTCCAACTAACCTTCATTTCACTATCAGACAAAGTTAACATTAGACAAACTTAACTTGATTTAACATTATGTTATTAGATACATCCACTAGATTATAAACTAAAAGTTGATGGCTGGCAGGGCAAAAGCCACCTAATCATTTGAAAAGCCCCAAAGAAAATGGAAAATGAAAAAAATAAAATATGCCAAAAAAAAAAACAAAAAACCGAATGACAATTGAACAATCAAACATAATTTACAGAATTTAAGACTAACAGGGAAGGGTATATGAAAGGCTTCTATTAAAAAAAAAACCCAAAAAAATTAATTAAAAATAATTGCAAATAAATTCAACAATCACTCATCTATACAACAATCAAAACACTATAAATTACAAAACAAAACAACAACAAAATACACACCAAAAATAGCATAGAAATACACTCTCCACAATCACAAAAATGAGCATGCAACATGAATTACCGACAGAATTATTGCTCAAAATATTTTCCAATGTTGGAAGACAATCACCAAAATTTTTAGGCAACATCAAAATCAGGTACACAACTTTAAATTCAAATCTCATGTTTGTTACTTTCACATGAACTCGCCACTTTTTCCCTACTAATCACGATCAACCACATCCAAAATTGTGGTACAAAATATTGAAATATTCTATTTTCTCTTTTTATTAACTTTTTACTATGACGTAGTGCGCAATTCTATAGTTATCGTTATATTTCTAAAATAAAAAATATTTATAGCTTCATCAATCAAATATTGCAATTGAAAAAAAAAAAAAACAATTTATACACTCCCTAGGGGCCGAACGGATGTAGAGTTTTTCTTTATGGCTACGGCCCTTCACATTAAAGTTTCCCGCGTTACAAAATGTTGTATTCCAAAGTCATGACATGAATGATGTTACATATATATATACACATATTTTTTCTTCCTCATTACAATGTATATATATATATATAGATATATTTTCTTTCTCATAACAATGTTGGTCCGTATATCACAACTTTCAATTTCCTCTTTTTATTAACTTTTACTGTGAAGTACTGCGCAATTCTATAGTCATTGTTATATTTCTAAAAGAAAAAATATTTATAACTTCAATCAAATATTGCAATTGTAATGATAATAATGTTTACGTATAATTCTTAGTATATGATTATTGTCATGTTTTGTCACCAGTTCATTTTTTCTAATGCATTACATTCTTAATATGTCTTTTCGTTTTTTAAAAACAGCTGCAAGCAATTCAATCGGCTAACCAAAAGGAAAAAAGCTCTTCACCACATCAACCTAACTGGACTACTCCAAAATCCATTATTCCTTCGAAACGATGAAGAAAAACTCATTCATCAATGCTTTAGGGCTGCAAACAAACAAGCACTATTTTGGGTTGGAGCTCACAAATATTTTGTACAAGATCAAACTAAAGTGGGAAAACAAATCCTTCTTCAAGCAAACATAGAAGGAGACAAAAATGCAAAGTATGGACTCGCAATTGCATTGTTATGTGAATCAAATGATGAAAGAATACAATTACTATTATCAATTCTAAACCAACCAGATGGAAAACAATTGCTGCAAAACTATCGCCAAATCCTTCGACATACAATTTTTGGAACAAACAAATTTCGCATTCCAAAAAACCAAGCATGCAAGAAAAATGGAGTGGGTCATTGGGATCGTGAATGCCCTTACCCATATGGAAATGAAGAATTACATATAACATGCAAAATGTGCTCAATTGACTTGGAAATGTACAAATTAGCCAATCAAATTTGGTAGAAATTATGTTTCCAAAAAGCATAATACAATAAAATTTCCTCATCCTATTTATAATACTAATCTCTATCTTTAAAGGAATAGATCTTTTTTTATTATTAAAATTTATTTTAAAACACTTGAAACAACTTATTACACTCCTCTAAAATTTTCACCTAGCATGACGCTAACTTTGAATTTATAAAATTCTTTCTATCTAATATTAAGTTAATTAAATTTTACTAACTTGAGAAGATGGAATATCATCTCTTGACTGACTACAAGGCCAAACATAGTTGTATCGTTTCCACATCTAATTCCAAGACAATACCTTCTATCATCACGAATCCTACAATATATTGTTTATAAATATATAATGCAACTTAAGTAGTAACACATTCAAAAATATTTCAAATAATAACACAATTATAAAAAAAATAAATAACCACGCGCAACGCGCGGGTCCGCGACTAGTCTATATATATATATATATAAAACCGAAACCTTTGAAACTCTCACAATTTTCCATATCATTACTATTTTTTTCTTTTTATTTTAGATTCTTTTTATTTTAGGTTTTATATCTTATATAGAATCCACCAGAAAAATAATAGACAAAAGTTTGAATTTTTATTAATATCAATAATATTGAAAAATGTATACAAACTTGGAGGCCTATTTAAGGGCTCCATAAAACTTGGTGGACAAGAAAATATACTCTAAAATAAGCCCTAATTAATACCTAACCATAATAGGAACCAAATTGACCTAAAAAAACATTAAAAGAACCTAAAAATAAGGAAATAAATCACCTAGACCTAAAATAACGTTTTTTGCATAAAAATACAAAAATTAAATAATTACAAAAATTAAATTGTAAATTTTATCCTACATCAACTTATCACAAAAATCATCATCTATTATTATTATTATTATTATTATTATTATTATTATTATTATATTCTATATATCTATATATATATATATATATATATAACTGAAGCCTTTAAAGCTCCTACAATTTTCCACGTCACCATTATTTTCTTTTTCTTTTTATTTTAGATTCTTTTTATTCTAGGTTTTATATCTTCTTATATTTATTAGTGTTACAATAGTTTAGTTTAAGTAAAACTCTATTAGATATATTTTGTTGACCTATCACATCATTATTATTATCTATATATAATATAAAATTGAAGATTAAAAATTAATTATAATTTTTTAAGATACCTCATGTTAGAATTAAAAAAAAAAAATGACTCACTTTAGGTTTGAATTTTTTTTTTTAAAAAGGACTCACAAAAAAAAAAAAAAAAAAACTTTAGGATTAAGAAAAAAAGAGAGAGACTCCTGGTAGGACTCTCTCTTCTCTCCTTAAAACCCTAGCAATTATCATCTCAAAACCCTAAACTCAACTTCACTTTAAGATTAAAAAAATAAGAAGGAGAGAGACTCACGTAAAATAAAAAAAAAAAAAAAACGTATGTTTTGTCTTTTTTATTTGCTTTCATATGTGCCTGAAATTTTCATTCTATCTTATTGTTTTATTATGTTTAGAATTGATTTTCTTCTAAGTATTTGGGTTAATCTCTATATTTTGATAGTGTTTTTATGGGTTTGGTTTTTGGGTTGAAATCCTAATAATTATTTTATATTGTATATGGTAGATGAAACATCTTTATTTTTTGGAAAAAACTCAAAACTACAACTGTAGGGTCCAAATTTGTTGGGCCAGGTGTCAACTCTTTGTATTGTGAGCTCAACAAATTCCCAACAATAAATTTGTAGAGAATAGGTTAAACAACTGGGCTGGTTATGGATTTAGTAACGGTTCATACAAGCAAACCAATGTAAAAAGGGATTCAGACTAACGTTTAACAAAAATCTCTTTGGTCCGAAGAGGCTTAAGATTTAAAAATTTAGTGAATACAATTTTTTCTCCCATTTCTCCAGAGGCTTCTGCCCTTTATATATCCCCCTCCTTCTTCATCTTAACCGCACACTTGTTCTTCATCCAAGCGTCCACTTCAGTATACGTCATATCAGTCATCTGCTTTAGTAGGCCTTGAGTAGTGGTAGCTGAGACTGAACTGTTCAGGTGTCTTCTCCACATAAATGCGGCCAGGAAAGCTGCTGCAGTGCATTAAATGCGGTGGTGGCAGCTTTCCCTTTGAGATATTTTACATCCTCCACGTCCCTATTCGCGCCCAGGATTTGCTCTCCTCCGCGGATTCAGTTGGGAAGGCCGCTTTTGCCCTTAGCACATTTGATTGATTCAGCACCATGTTGATCAGACGATGGGACCTCTTCGGACAGTGAGGAAAGTCTTCGGACGTATCCCAGTATTCATCCCCAAGCATATATCCTCCAAATGGGCACGGCCGTGACCTCTTGCTCTTCTTTGAACAGGTAATGGTATATAAATTGGGCCCCGAGCCCAATTCGTAACTTTGGGCTTGCCCCCACAGCAACCTATGTCTTCCAGCCCAAGGTGTGGTAAATTTTTATATGTTCTTACTTTATTGAGAATTTTTATTTGGGTTCATGTGATTTTTTGTTTTTTATTTAATTTTTGATTTTTGTTTGATTAATTATTTGTTTGGATTAATTTCAATTAATTATTTGTTTGGATTCAATGTAAAAGATAATAGAATTAGGTGTTATAAATTTGATAATGTTCCATATTTTGAATTGTTTATATTATTTAGACTCCTGGTAGGACTCTCTCTTCTCTCCTTAAAACCCTAGCAATTACCATCTTAAAACCCTAAACTTAACTTCACTTTAAAATTAAAAAAATAAGAAGGAGAGAGACTCAACTAAAAAAAAAAAAAAAAAACGTAGGTTTTGTCTTTTTATTTGTTTTCATATGTGCCTGAAATTTTCATTCTATCTTATTGTTTTGTTATGTTTAGAATTTATTTTCTTCTAAGTATTTAGGTTAATCTCTATATTTTGATAGTGTTTTTGTGGGTTTGGTTTTTGGGTTGAAATTTCTAATAATTATTTTATATTGTATACGGCAGATGAAGCATCTCTATTTTTTGGAGAAAAATCAAAACTGCAACCTATGTCTTCCAACCCAAGGTGTGGTAAATTTTTATTTGGTATATTATATATGAATTTTTTGAATTTGAAGGGTTTTGTTTGGTTTTGAAGTAGAATTTGGAGATTCTATAAAATTTGGAAGGTTTAAGTTTTGGGGTTTTTGGTATTTGCGTCTTAGTAGGTTGATTTTAATTCTTTACCTTATATGTTTTTACTTTATTGAAATTTTTTATTTTGGGTTCATGTGATTTTTTGTTTTCTTAATTAAAGTTTTGATTTTTGGTTGATTAATTATTTGTTTGGATTAATTTCAATTAATTATTTGTTTGGATTCAACGTAAAAGATAATGGAATTATGTGTTATAAATTTGATAATGTTTCATATTTTGAATTGTTTATATTGTTATTAATACGACTAAATAAGATTTGTTTTTATCTTTGTAGTTTATATCGGTTTTGAGTGTGTGTATATATATAACTTTTGAGAATTTTACTTTATTAATTTAAAAATTGTAAATTACTTTGTAGGTTTCAGTAACTATGCACCTGCAGTGAGACATTGACAATATAAGCATATATATATGGTATTAACATTTTATAAAAATCTTTCTTACAACCTAATAACATTTTACGTCAGACAACACTTCTAAACTATAGAAAATCATAGAAGTTAAATATTTATTCCCATTGTATTTTATTTAATTATGACAGATCCATTGTTTTTTAAACGCTAACTAGCAAAATGTCTATAATATGCATATTATTAACCCAATTTTCTATTTCTAAATTTCTTAGATTTTATTATATCAATCTTTTTTTCTTTTAAATTCTTGGTGGGCAAATCAGTCTCTCACTAATTCTTTTGCCTTAACGTGATGTTGGTTAATTGTTCTTTTATTTAACTATCCCGTGCATTGCACGGATTAGCGACTAGTTTTGTTAATGTTTAAGTCTTTGGTTGGTATCTACAAAGAATAAAATTCAAAGGGAGAGCCAATATAATGGCCATAATAATGGAAACAGGAAAGGCAAAGCAATGGAAGATTGGCAAACATTGATTATTGTGGTTGGCACATAGAGAGATGAGTACATTGGGGGGTGGGGGGATTGGATTTGTGGCGACGTCTAGAAAAGGCCTAAGAATTTTTGTCGGCAGTATTAGTTGCAGTATTGTGATAGTACGAAAAATATTAAGTTCCTATTTGTGAGGGAGGTTATGATTCAAGCAAGAAAGATGGGTTTGCAAAAATTAGATTTTGTTAATCACTTCAAAGGAAATTAAGAGCCTAATTACTTGTAGTTTCTAATTTGTGGCAATGTGTAACTATATTGTAGGACATAAGAGACATGGGGCATAAAGGGGTGAGAACATGTGTTTTCGTTATTCAAAAAATTTCTAAGGCATGTTTGGTAGATTCTAAGAGCATCTCCAGCAATGTAGTCAAATTTTCACGTTATTTGGGGAGCAAACAATTTTACCTACTTATTTTTCAAATACATTTTTCAACTGACTCTTTATCTTTTCTCTATATCCTATTTTAAATATTATTACTTCATTAATTTTTTAATATTTAATATTGAATATGTTTTTCTTTCTAATATCTCCCCACAGACCTAATTTCTTCCCAAACCAAACTCTACCCATAGTCCTACACAAACTCGAGAGAGAGAGAGAGAGAGAGAGGAAATCAATCGATAGCATGCTTCCATTGCCACTATCATCCTTGCCTTTTGTTGTCGTGCTCATCCACCCTCCAAGATCGTCGCTCCACAACTTCTCCACACAACTCCACTACCTAGATCAAAATTCTCCCCTCCACTCTAACGGCCTTCCTCCCATCTCCCTCTTTCTTTGTTTTTATTTTTTTTGCCTTTAGCCCAAGTCAAAAGAAAAATGGAAGGTTACCGTTTTGTTACGAAAAAAGTTTGAGACAGAGAGAGGAAGAGGAGTTAAGGTGCACAAAGAAAAAGAGAGGTTGAATATTTTAGTTTTAAAAATTCATTTGGAGAGCAACCATAAGACTATGATTTTTGTGGATTTGCTCTTCGAAATGGAGAGGAACATGGCTTTGAAGAATCTATTGGAGATATGCTATAATGGTTGTGGGGGGGGGGGGGTAAAATCAGTACTGGCCCATTTAGCTAAGGCCTAAGATCAGCCTGAGTAGCCAAGGCCAGCCAATAAAAGGGAAATAGACCTCAATCTCGGTAAGAGTGAGCTTAGCCCAAAAACACATGTATTGGAACAAAGAAATTATTGTTCAGGGGAAACCCTATAGCACTCGGCCTAGCGCCAATTGATGAGATAGTGAGGGATCGACAAAGAATTGACCAAGCTAAGGTCGGTAGCCGATAGTTGTTAGTGCCTTTGGATAACCCACTACTGAACGCTATTTGGCGTCTGGAATACTCAGAAGAAATGATGATTCCTTAAGATTCTGATGAAAGTGGAAATGCATGTGAATTGGTGAAACAATAATGATTAAAATCCCATTAACGAAATACTTTAAAAGGGGAAGAAAGACAGGGAAGAGGGGGATTTTTTTGGCTATTGGAGAAAACAGGAGGAAAAACAGAGGGAGGAGAGGGAGAAACACAGAAGGAAGGGATTGTGAGCAACAAGAGAGGAAGAATAACCGTGAAAATGCGAGGTTTATAGGTTTAGAGGTTATCAAAAAAAGATACTTCTTGGACTATCTAGTTGTTGCTTGGAGTCCTACCCGTAAGATTGTTAAAAAGCCCACAAATAAATAAATTGAGAGCCCAAATCCTTCGCTTAGTCGCTTTGTCATGGAAGGTTTGGGGTCCACAATGGTAATATAATATTTATTTCTATGGTTTCTCAACCAAAAAAAAAAGTTATTTTGTTATTTTTTAATGTTTTATTATATGGAATAGTAATTTCTTATGAATAGCTATTATTTAAAGTGTAAAATAATTATTATTCTTTAAAGGGGTTGTAAATTTGTAATAATTATTTATTAGTAAGTGTAAGAATATCTAAAATTAATATAATTTCAAATATACAAACTTTTTTTTTTGATAAAAAATATATAAATATACAAACTTTTGATATGCTAATTGTAATTATAATTTTTTTTTAAATCACAAAAATACCTCTTTTTCTCAGAGAAATTATACCCTAAAGTTTGGGGAGTTTTTCTTTAAATTTTATATATTAAAGTTTCATAATTTTGATTTTACGGCATGAGTTTATATTTTGTATTAGGTAACGTTACATAATTTTCATCAGGTAACATGTTATCATTTTATTGTACGAACCGAAAACCCGGCAATAAAAAGGATTTTTCCTGTAGCAGAAGTTTCTCTCTTCCTCCTTCTCATAGCAGCTGGATTGTGAGAGTGAGACAAAGAGATAAGCAGACCCAAAAAAAAAAAAAAAAAAAAAAGCTCCATCTCTATCTTTTACAAATAATAATAATATTATCTCTCTCAATCGGACGGCTATAATTATCTCATCCTCTTTCCAGAAAACGTTTCGAAGTCACGGAGTTATGCAGGCGGATCAGACGGTGATAAGCTTGAGACCAGGCGGCGGCGGCGGCGGCGGCGGTCTACGTGGCACCAGATTCCTCCTCCCTCGCTTCGACTCTTCTTCTTCTTCTTTTTCCTCCGATGCTCAGTCTCTCCGTCTCGCTCCCACGCTCAAGGTCCCCCCCCTCTCCAAAACCCTAACTTTTTACATACACTACACAGAGTTGCTCTTTTTTCACATCTATGTTTGATTTTATAGATATCTACGTGGATTCATGCATTGTTTCATTTTACGGATCCGAGGTTATGATTTTTTTTTTTTTCATTGTTTAAGGTGCCACAAAATCTGAGACCAGTTTCAAATTTAATGGCTTTTTTGTTTTTGTTTTTGTTTGTCAGATCCAGAAAGTAATTCAGTGTTTTATGTTTAGTGTTGTTTTGATGTAGTGTGTAGTCAGACTCAGAGGTTGTCTTGTCTCTGTTATATTGAATTAAGTGATGGAGTTGTAGCAATCGGCGGGCTTTTGAGGACGAGGGGAAAACTGTGGTTCAGTTATTAGAGTTTTGCCAAAGGACCCTCTTTGATTGGTCTCGTTGTTGGGGTTTCTCGGATTGTTCTTCCCTTACGGATTTTATTTCTTCTATTAGAATAGATTAGGGGCTGTTTTGTCTTGTTGTTTCTTTTTTCCATTGTTCACTACCGTGAACTCTTTGTATTTCTCTTGCTTTTCTTTTTATTAATAATTTCTTCTTACTTATCAAAAAAAAAAAAAATTACCTTAGCTAAACCTTCAACCTCTCAAATTCAAATTCATTTCACTTTGATTTCAAATTATTAATCACGTTTAAAAATATATATATATACACACTTATTAATGTCTTGTTACATTTGAAATCTCTAAGATTGGGCCTAATTTTGACGCTTTTTTTTTTCCATTATTTATTTTATACCTCAGATTGTAGTGTATTGTGATTTGAAATTTCTCTTATTCATAAAAAAAAGTGTATTGTGATTTCAATGTAAAACTTTTTTCCAACATATTTCACAATTGCCGAGGTGACAAGTTGTGAATGGTAGATGATATAGTGATGTTAGTGGTGGGTCTAGATGAAAACTAATAAAACTTGCCAACTCAACTGTTGTAATTATAAAAGAATGTTGTGAAAACTGTTGTGTATGTAGTGTCACTCATAAAACATATCAAATAATGGATTCTTTAAATTATATACAATTTTAAAATTCGGTTGTCCCAATTCTTAGCTGGGCACTCAAGTGTGTGTACCTGCTGTAAATATGGACAAACAGCGATATGTGGGTTTAGGTGGGCATGCAATGAGCAAATCATGCCCATGAAGAAACTACATTACATGGAGAGTTTCATGCATCATTAAGAACACTAAAGCACTAAGCATAATACGCACATAATCTTCCCAAAATTGTAGTTGATTTTTAGATCTTTATTTTCTTAAATCTTAATACAATTTATGTTGATAGAATTACTTACCAAGAGTTGTAGATTCTTCAGTGGTATGAGTCTAAAGGGGTAGAATAATTGAACTATTCCAGTATGAGGGCCGTTTTGAAATATCCATTCAGTTTGGTCCAATGAATATTGCTAGAATAAATGATAGTTTACTGTTTACCTTTGTAGTGCCATGATTGGTCAAAATTTGTAAAATAATATTACTTTAATAATTATTATTTAAATTGGCACTGTTTTGAAACTATTTGGGGATCAGTTTTTTCACTTAAAATATAGTGGAGTCATCTTAATCATGAAATTGTGTTCCAAAACATGATTAAAAAGTAAAAAGCTAGATCCCCAAATAACTTCAAAACAATTCCAATTTGAATAATTAATATTAAGACTATATTATTTTTCAAATTTTGCCTACATATGTGGAACTTTACAATGAATGAGTATGGGTGCATTCTTTTAGTCTTGCATTTTACAAGATTGTTATTATTGATTCTTGAGGAAAGTTGCTTTCTGGAATGAAATAATCATGCAAGTCAAATTTGGTACTTGACAGCATAATCTATTTGTTATTGCATATTAAACCTGTCTTCTAGCATTACTTGATTTTTACTTGTCAAAGTCAGAGCTTATCTTTGTATGTTCAGATTTGGAGTTATACTGGACTTCTAGTTAAAATCTGCAATTATCTATTTATTTTTCATGAAATGTGAATAAAGGACATTTTATCTGCCAGTTTGTGTGCAATTAGATGAGTCACTTGTATGCCTATTGATGTGGCTTTCTATACTGATGCTCTGTTCTGTTCCAAACTTGTATATTTAAAGCTTAGATGTGATTTACATCTTGTATACATCCTGTGTACTTGATGTTCATTTTTCTTCTAATGCAACTTATTACTTATCAAAATGAAGTTCCAGATTTGCCATAGGGTTATAATAAACTTTCGTGCCATTTTCACTCTTTGTTTGTTTGCCTTTATGTATGTTTTTTCTGGCATATTGCTATATGATGAGTCATTAGAAAACTGCATGGTCTACATAATGACTTTGAATTGCTGTGTTGTAACTTGTAATAGAGTGGAGAGTTGCAGTTTGAAGATCGTGATCGTGTCCGGTACACCCGAGACCAACTGTTGCAACTTAGGGAGGTACTTGTCACAATGATTATCCTACTAGTTTCTTTAACTTCAATTAGCAGAAGACAAAAATTTGGCAAATTCTTTTAATGTGTTACTTTATAGGAAACTCAGCTGCTGACCATCATGTATGACTAACAGTCATTATGGTTTTCCAGTGGATTTGATGGTTGTATGTAATTATTTCATCTTACTTCTTGCCTAGGTTGCTGCTATCCCTGAAGATATTTTGAAGATCAAACAAGAAATTGAAGCTGAGTTAGCTGGCGAGGATCAAACTTGGGTTCATTCAGATGCCAATGTGAGTTTAGCAAAAATTTTCTGATATCATTATAGTTTGTTTTATAAGTTCTTTACTTCTTTATGGTTGGAAAAATAGTCTGTATGGACCTGTCATTTCTATTGCAGAGAAAAATGTACATCTTATTATTTTTTTCAAACAAGTTTTCTTGTGTGTTGGACTTATTTTTTGTGATATTTCACTATTTTGTCTTCTTTCTTTATTCGTAGCTGTTGGGAACTATAATATTTATTTATTCTTTAATCTTCTTTAGTTGCAACCTCAATCCCAAAGTCGTTATTCTGAGTCAGACAATCGTGACTGGCGTGGCCGTTCTGCTCAGCTCCCTGCCTCTGGAGAGGAGAGACCCTGGGAAGCAATTCGAGATAATAAGGAATATTCTAACCAATTTGAGTCAAGGCCACAGGAATTGAACAATGGCCAATATGTCCAAGGGGTAACTGCTTACATATTCTTCTTCTTCTTTTGTTTGCTATATAGCAGAGAAATGTGTTTGTGTGACTGTGTTCCTTTTCCTGATCTTCTGATGTCAACTGTTTATAGAACTTAATAACCTATGGAGTATGGACATGAGCTACTTCTTTATGTGGAATATTACTTCATCAATTTTGCTAAATTTGTGATGGGGGCCCAATGATATTGGATATTGGATATCCAAGATTGATAGTGTAGAATCAAGCTCTATTATTTGGTCCCATCTTAATCCTTTTTTTTTTTGTTTTTCATGTTTTGTGGAGTTGATATTGGATATCCAAGATTGATAGTGTAGAATCAAGCTCTATTATTTGGTCCCATCTTAACCCTTTTTTTTTTTTTTTTGTTTTTCATGTTTTGTGGAGTTCTTGAAGTGAAGTTGAATTTTAAACTTTGTTTTATCTTAATACTTGACTTTCAGTTAGCATCATTCTGACCTCTTGTGCTAATCAGGCTGGGCCTGCTCCTACCCTAGTTAAGGCTGAAGTGCCATGGTCTGTTCGAAGAGGGACTCTCTCTGAGAAAGAACGTGTCTTGAAGACTGTGAAAGGGTAATTGATCCTCTAGTCACCAATCCAGTCATATGCTTCTATGATTTATGACATTATCTTAAAATTGTTGCAAGGAAGTAAATATGGATTATTTGCTTGAATTCTCCAATTAGTGGAAATTGTTTATTCATCATGTGTAATTTTTTGGAACTGCTTGAAATGCTATATGGATGTGTCATGACATTTATTTTTGCATTTATGTATTCTTTTTCAGTATACTGAACAAATTGACCCCAGAGAAGTTTGATGTTCTGAAGGGTCAGCTGATTGACTCTGGAATTACAACCCCAGACATTCTAAAGGTTCTAATTGAACAAGTCTAAAATTCTTTCATTTGCAAAGTTATTTGTCATTTTATACAGTTTAATGAATTTGAGGGTTCCATTTATATTGCAGGATGTCATCTCTCTGATATTTGATAAGGCTGTGCTGGAGCCCACATTTTGTCCCATGTATGCTCTTTTATGTTATGACCTTAATGAGAAGCTTCCTCCATTCCCATCTGATGAGCCTGGTGGGAAAGATATCACTTTTAAGCGAGTGCTCTTGAATAATTGCCAGGAGGCGTTTGAAGGTGCTGACAGCCTGAGGGCAGAAATCAGGCAGATGGCAGCCCCCGAGCAAGAAATGGAACGCAGGGATAAAGAACGGTTGATTAAGCTGAGAACTCTAGGAAACATACGCCTTATTGGGGAGCTTTTGAAGCAGAGGATGGTGCCTGAAAAGATAGTCCACCATATTGTTCAGGTCCTTTTGGAGTTCTTTCATTTGGTATTGCCTTTTTCTTACTGCAATTGGAATGCTCCCTAAAAGAATTTTTGTGCGTTGTATAGGAGCTTTTGGGACAAGAAGGTAAAACATGCCCAGCAGAGGAGAATGTTGAGGCAATATGTCAATTTTTTAACACCATTGGCAAGCAGCTGGATGATAGCCCAAAATCTCGGCGGGTCAACGATACTTATTTCGGCAAGTTGAAGGAGCTGACAACAAACCCTCAACTTCTTCCACGATTAAGGTTCATGGTTCGTGATGTTCTTGATTTGAGGGCTAACAACTGGATCCCCAGACGTGAAGAGGTTAATTTTCCATTTTTTTGTCAACACTATTTCTTCTCTTCTTCTTCTTCTTCTTCTTCTTCTTCTTCTTCTTTTTTTTTTTTTTCTTTGGTGGGAGTGGGGGTTGAAGCGAGGGCTTGTTTCCAGCATGTTGCTGATGCAAGCATTTTCAATTTATTTTTTATGTTTAAGATATTAATTTTTAATTTTCCTTATAATTTCTCTAATTTGGCAGGTGAAAGCCAAAACCATCACTGAAATCCATTCGGAGGCAGAGAAGAATCTAGGGTTGCGTCCTGGTGCTACTGCATTCATGAGAAATGGCCGTAATACAGGGGCACTTGGGGGTGTGAGCCCTGTAGATTTCCCCCCTAACAGACCAGGTTCTGGGGGTATAATGCCTGGAATGCCTGGGACAAGGAAAATGCCTGGAATGCCTGGGCTTGATACTTACAATTGGGAGGTTCCTCGATCCCGATCAATGCCAAGGTCTAATGGTTCTGCTTCGATCCAGTCTGCCAGACACGTTCAGTCGCCTTTGATCGGCAAAACACCCACCCTCAATTCAAAGTTTTTACCACAAGGTAGCGGTGGTATTGTTGCTGGTAAAACAAGTGCCTTGTTGCAGGGTGGTGGTACACCTGTCGAACCAAGTTCTCTTTCAGGAATCAAACCTGTTACTCAAAACCCTAAGCCTGTAGCTCCTGCTGCTGCATCAGTGGTACCTTCTCCTGAGAAGCCAATGGCTCCTGCTACAGGATCAATTCCTGTCAATTTTCATAGGAAAACTGTTTCCCTTTTGGAGGAATATTTCAGTGTTCGAATGCTTGATGAAGCACTACAATGTGTGGAGGAGCTAAAAGCCCCTGCTTATCACTCTGAGGTTGTTAAAGAAGCAATTTCCCTTGCACTAGAAAAGAGCTCACCGTGTGTGGAACCCGTCATAAAGCTTCTTGAGTACTTGCTCAATAAAAATGTCTTAACTGCTAGAGATATAGGAACTGGATGCCTTCTTTATGGCTCAATGCTGGATGACATTGGCATTGATTTGCCGAAAGCACCAAATAACTTTGGTGAGGTTCTTGGGCAATTGGTTCTGGCTGGGGGTTTAGACTTCAAGGTTATAAAGGAAGTTCTGAAGAAGGTGGAAGATGATAGCTTTCAGACAGCGATCTTTGGTGCTGCTATGAGAATCATTAATTCAAGCCCTTCTGGACAACAAGTGGTGGCAGTGCAGGGAGCTGATATTCAGGATTGTGAGAGTTTGCTCCCTTGATTCAATTCAGTTTTACATGGTCGTCATGGGAAGCTGCCCAGCATTTTGTGAATTGCAGAATGCAGATATTGAAGAGTAGCTAATTTTGCTTTGCATACCTTTTTTTTGAAAAAATTTCTACCCCTATCATTAAATTAGGGAACTGAAATTTTATTGAGTTGTATATTTTTTTGGGGTTCTATTGTGAGTTTGTTTATTAAGTGAGAAACAAAATACCTTGTATTTTGCTCGAGATCTGGCTAATTCTTTTGTTGGATGTTCGAGATAAACAGCGCCATATGTGACCCAGTTGCATTAAATTTTGAATTCATATGTACCAAGTATTTTATTTTTGTAACTGGCCACTTTGTAAGGCCCAAATTTTCTCTGTGGATAACGAAGACATTTTTGTCTTTAGCTTCAATAAACGTCCACCTTATCTTTTGAGAATCTTTTATAGTATTGTTTGAAGATTTTCTTTCACACTAGCCATATTAAAAAGCTTTCATGGTTTTTGACATTGTAAAGGTTAACTTTTAATGGCTTTCTTGGCCTACAACTTCATTTGCCTGTCACCAGTGCTTGATGACTCACGAAGTTGGAATAAGAATATTAAGAAGCAAGTGCTCAAGGGTAATGTAGAGAAAGCAATTCTAACGTATATAAATATGCAGGAACTTGGTTACCAAGCTGATAACTATACATTTCCCATTTTACTGAAGGCAGCTGGGAATCATTCTAGTTCTTGTATTGGGTTTGCACTCCACGGTGTGACGATAAAAACGGGATTCTGTGGTCATGCCTTTGTCCAAACTGCCTTACTGAACATGTATTCATCTCTTGGTTTCATTGATGATGCTTGTAGAGTGTTTGATAAGATGCCTGTGAAAGATGTGGTTGCTTGGAATTCAATGTTAGATGCGTACACGTCTAGTGGCCGGATGGACAATGCAACAGAACTTTTTGATTCGATGCCTTTGAAGGACCTTTCATCTTTCAATATCATGGTCTCCGGTTATGGAAGCGTAGGAAGAATAATACCTGCTAGAAGTATCTTTGATAAAATTCCTACCAAAGATACTGTCTCTTGGAACTCAATAATACTGGCATATACTAATGCCGGAGATATGGTTGAAGCACAAAAATTATTCAACGAGATGCCAGCAAAAGATGTCATAACATGGAATACAATGGTAAGAGGCTACATACACAATCAACTTTACGCGGTGGCTGCTGATTTGTTTGAAGAAATGCAGGCTGCAAATGTAAAGCCTGATTTTCTAACGATGACTAGTGTTTTGTCTGCCTGTGCTCATCTGGGGTCACTTGAAAGAGGCACCAAAGCACACATTTATGCTAAAAATCAGTGTCTTGACTCAAGTCCTCATGTCACAACAGCATTAATAGTCATGTATGCCAAGTGTGGAAGCATACTGAACGCCTTAGAGGTTTTCTATAAGTCCCAATTTAAAGATATTTACTGTTGGAATGCCACAATTTCTGCACTCTCTTTGCACGGCTATGGATCTGCTGCTCTTGAACTTTTTGACAAAATGGTAGAGAGCTGCATAATGCCTGATGACATTACCTTCATTGGCCTGCTTAGTGCCTGTAGCCATGCAGGCTTGGTGGAAGATGGATGCAAATTATTCAATAGCATGGAAAAGGCCTTCGGAATCACTCCCAAGAGAGAGCATTATGGGTGCATGGTTGATCTTCTGGGTAGAGCAAAGCTTCTTAACCAAGCATTTCAACTCATACAAGCCATGCCATTTGAACCGGGGCAGTCCATCTTGGGTGCTTTGCTTAGCGCCTGTGTCATTAATCGTGACCTTGACACCGGAGAGAGAGTAATGGAGCTATATTTTGACAATACTAGTCAATTAAGTGATGGAGAGTTTATGATGTTTTCTAACTTGTATGCATCATGTGGTAAATGGGAGGAAGCTAAGATGTGGAGAGAAAAGATGAATGACTCGGGCATTGCTAAGACTGCTGGGTGCAGTATTGTCGAGCTTAATGGGAGATTTCACCAGTTTTTGGCTGGGGAAATTGGCATTGACTTAAAGCCTTGAACGGGGTACATGTGCTGTAGCTGCAATAGTAATAAATTTTGTGCTAGTTGAGTATAGATATATTACTTATTGTTACTTGTATTGATTTATGTGGTCCATTGGGTTGAACTGTGAGAGCTTTTTGTTTGTATTGACGTGATTTTCAACGATTAGGTATCTACTTAAGATCTTTTTTTTAAACCTTGAGAGGGGAATCACCATAATATATAAGTAGGGAGGTTGGTCAATTGGTAAAATGCATGTAGCGTCCTTACTAGAACAGGTTTTTTTTTTTTTTTTTTTTTTTTTTGGCTGTGAAAATTTAGGGTTGGGAAGATTTACCGGTGAGAAAACACTAGGATAAAGTAAATTATGAAGAAGAAGTTTACCAGGACTGTCAAAGGGTGTGTACTGGAAAAGTAGATGTAGAAGTTTCAAAGCTCTTTAAGCAGAAAACGTTAAAGGTTTGACAATTTTGTAATAAAGAGTTTAAGGAATCTTAAAAAGCTGAAAACAACTTTAATACTAAAATTGAAATTATTGCTTTACAATTCACACTGTTTTTTTTTTTACTAGATCGAATTATAGTCCAACCTAGTCTAAGTGTATATGTGTGTAAAGTTCCTTCTTGGATACTTGAACCTTGGTGTTTGCTCCTCACACCTCACAAATACTTATATTTGTAAAGTAACCATCGTATCAAAAGTGTGCAGTGGTACAATTCACATTGTTAACACTTTATAAATCTGTCCATTTGTCATTGTTGGAGATAGAGGCTTGTGTAGAATGTTTTTGCAATAAGCTTTATTTTGAAAACATTTAAGTGTTTTGAGTATTTTGGCAAATTACAGTGAATAGTACTTTAAAGTTCTCAATGCGTAAAGCATGAGCAATAAATTATTGTTTAAGGGCTCAAAATTACGACTTTAGTCTTAAAACTATTTACAACCAACTTTCAAGATCCCCTAAAAACTCTTTAGTGAACCTATTAAAAAAAGAAAAGAAATTTTGGCAATTTTAACTAAAAGAACTTTAAGCCTTTTAAAACACGTTTGAATCCTTCCAAAAGAAAAACAAAACAAACTCATATAAAAATGTGTTATACTATTAAAGATCTATCGTTATTGTTCTAGTTACTTACTTCCTACTTGGGTTGTCCATATCCAACCGACCCCAATGAAATTGTCCGACTTGAATCCATCTGATCCAAATTTTGACCGATTTGATCATTATGGCATTTGACGGAGGTTCTCTGAGATGAAAATCTGACAAAGTCGGTTTGAATCTTGGTTTTGGATTTTTTTTTTATTTTTTTATTTGGCCTTAAATTTTTAACAATATTGTTAGTGGTAATTTTTGCAAAACAATGTAAAAAAATAGCATCTCGAGTTTCTAAAACTCGAGTTTCATGATAGAACTCGAGTCTTAAATGCTCGAGTTACAGAACTGGCAAACAAAAATTATCTACGTGGAATCCACGTGGAACTCGAGTTTATAATACTCAAGTTCCTTTGTTTTTCAGTTCTGCGTTCTCAACTCCAAATCTTTGTTTAGATAGTTTTGCGTTCTTTGGATCAGCGTTTTCCAGTTCAGATCGTTTTGCGTTCTTCACTCCAAATCTCTGTTTTTCTTCTTTGAATTTGCGTTTTTCAAATCGTATTTTTCAAATCGTGTCTTCTTCTTCCTTCGGATCTGGTTCTTCAGATCTTTAGATACTTCTCAAGTCTAAGAAACTCGAGTTCTACGTGGATAAATTACTCCATCTCAGCACTAGAACTCAAGTTTTTGAGGCTCGATTTTGTCACCAAACTTGAGTTTCAAAGACTCGAGATGCTAGTTTCCTAAATAGTTTCAAAACCTTGCTAACTAACGATATTCTCTCCCAAAATTATGCTAACCTGCAAAATTACCTCCTTGGTTTTAGCTTTTCTTAACCTGTTGAAGCCGATCCGACTGATATCCCCCTCTTCCTTCATTTTCCATCAAATTCACTATCCAAATCTGGCAGGGATCTTGAGAACTCTGACTAGATATGGAAGAGATCTTGAGATCTCCAGCTAGATTTGGTAGAGATTTGGATATCTTTGACTAGATCAGGCAGAGATCTTGAGTTCTTTGACAAGATCCAGCAAAGATCTCCTCTTCACGTTGTTTTACTGACTTCGATTGACATTCAACAATCACCTATTGAGACTCAAGCTGTTTGATTTACTGTTCCTTCGGAGTCAACAATGGGTTCCATTCTTCCCTAATCGAAGTGATTGGGTTGAGTCCGAATTGAGCACAAACCATGAAACCAAACCTAGAACAACTAGTGGGCACCCATACTTCCTAGTTCCTACAATATTGTCAAATTGGAGTGTCATTATTCAATATTTAACTTTGTGAAGTCATCTTTTATTTATTTACTAGTATTATTTCATTGCGATGCATGGCGTTGATGAAGATTTATATGTAAGCTACTTTTTTAAATAAATAATTAAATAAGTAAATAGTTTTAATAAAAGAAATTGCTTTAAATTCTTATTGTTTAGAGTTTGGACTTTAACTTAAATTGGTGCTTATTGTTTTGCTTCTTTTTAATAAACTTCCTTTGGCAGAATAACTTGTATGCAAATTCAAAAGTAAAAAACAATAAGTAAGATGAATTCATTAGATTAAAACGTAAGCATAAGTTGCATCTTGGGGGAAAAAAAGTGAAAAAAATACAACATGAGGTGTATTGTGTGGGATTTAATTATAGGAATGACTTTAATGGTTAAATTAAACAATTGTTTAAATATTATCCCTTAATTTGAGGAAATATATCATAATAAATAATATAAAAATTAATTTATTAATTAGTTATTCTTAAAATGCTGATAATAGACTTTTAGTTGGAACAAAAGTCAAAATGTATTTTTTTTTAGAAAGAAAACATGGGTTGTTGTTTGGAGTTTAAGTTTAGAATTTTTTATAATAGACTTTTAGTTTGAATAGAATTTAAATTTGTTGAAATATTTAAGTTTAGAAAATTTTGATAATAGACTTTTATTTTAAATAGAATTTAAATTTGTTGAAGTTTAAATGATAAAGTTTTAACTAAATTAAATAATTGTTAAATATTATCCCTTAATTTGAGGAAATGTATCCTAACAAATAATATGAAATTAATTTACAAAATAGTGAGAGTAGCCACTTGACGCAACCACGGCTTCTAAGTTCAATTTTCATTGTATAGTATAGTATATGATTATTTGTTCCTAAAATGTTGATAATAGTCTTTTCGTTGGAGTAGAAGTTAAAAGGTGGCTTTTTTTTTTTTTTTTTTTTTTTTTTTTTTTTTTAAAGAAAGAAAATGTGGGTTGTTGTTTGGGATTTAAGTTTAGAATTTTTTTTTTATAATAGACTTTTAGTTTGAATAGAATTTATATTTGTTGAAATATTTAAGTTTATAAAATTTTAATAATAGACTTTTAATTTGAATAAAATTTAAATTTATTGAAGTTTAAATGATAAAGTTTTATCTAAATTAAACAATTGTTAAATATTATCCCTTAATTTGAATAAATATATCATAACAAATAATATAAAATTAATTTACTAACTAGTTGTTCTTAAAATGTTGATAATAGATTTTTAGTTAGAGTAGAAGTCAAAACATGGGTTTTTTTTTTTAGAAAAAAAACATGGGTTGTTGTTTGAGATTTAAGTTTAAATTTTTTATAATAGATGTAGGGTCAAGGGCTCAAATTATATATTGGGCCTTGGCTGAGAACGTGAATGGTCCGAGGAGGAATAAATAGTTATGAGGGATTCCAGTTTATAGTCTCATAAGTGAGGAATGAATGGAAGATGGTCCGAGGAAGAACACCTCCTCGGATATGATGAATGTAGCTCAAGTATGTATCCCAACGATTAGAGTGATCCACCAAGAAGCTTCAGTGATAGGGATGGACCCTATGAACATACGAGAAGGAGGGAAACCCAAAAATATCTAAGGAAAAGTTGCTACCACCGCATTAAATGCACTGCAGCTACTTTTCTGGCCGCATTTATGTGGAGAAGACCCTTGAACAGTACTGCCTTGGCTACCACAACTCACAGAAAGTCAAAGAGGATGTTTGATGGGACAAGCACTCAAGTAAGGGCTCAAATGATCAATAAGTGTAGGATCGAGATGGTTCAAGCAGATCTATATAATGTAAGATACCCTCCATGAGAGGGAGATCGGAAAAATAGAGAAAGAATGCTGTAGCAATCAAAGTTATATTTGTAATCAGTTTAATTGATCTGTATGAAGATTTACCTCCTCGGACAATGAATTCATTCAATTCTTTTCTCCTTGTTCTTGCTTGATCATCTTCTGAATCCATACTAGCCATTGTCAAATTCATTAGGGCCTAGTTCTTTGACACACTCTCTACAAATTTATTGTACTGGGCTCATTGAGTCTACATCCCTTACACTTTAGGCTTGGACTGCAAAACGTATCCTTACAATAGACTTTTAGTTTGAATAGAATCTAAATTTGTTAAAATTTAAATCATAAAGTTTTATCTAAATTAAACGGTTGTTAAATATTATCCCTTAATTTGAGGAAATATATCCTAACAAATATTATAAAATTAATTTATTAATTAGTGTGAGTAGCCATTTGGCACAAACAAGGATTTTTAGTCCGAATTTTACCTATACTATCTATTAGAGGATCCCCTTCTATGGACTAGACTTTTATGTGATTCAAAAATACCCATAAATCATATGTTTAATAAGGAAAAAACTTGAGGACAATCCGGTAAAAATATATCTCCAATTCCACTTAAAATGCCTACAAAATAGGACACTCTCCTACTAATCCATGTCTTCAAAAAATATTTATCCAAAAAAAAAAAAAAAAAAAACTTCTTAGTCCACTTTGTATATTTCCTTCCAAACCATGTTCCAACTATTTTTTTTTTACTTTATTAAGTCTCACCAATTTCTTTTATTTAATTTTTGGATTGTGTCATAATCTAAAAATTGAGATAAATGGAAAATTACGACACTAGATCAAAAATAAAAAAACCTCATCACACTGTAAAGCGCGTGTGATGAGGTTATATAATTTGTTACACCACATTTATGCGTGTGATGAGGCTATATAATTTGTTACACCACAACCCAATAACTTGTTATAGAATTCATATTTTGAAAATCTCACTGTTAAATTACATGTCTTATATGTTTTTAACATTTATTCTAATTTTCATGTCAATTGGATGTTATTTACTATTCGATCCATAAACTCATCTTTTTTGCATTATTTTAAATTACAAAAACTTGAATTTAAACAATTGATTAATGACATGATTATTAATTTTTTATCACCTTGTAATTTTGCAAGCATGGAGAATATATGAAGATATTGTAATCTAACGATGGATTTGTCAAAATTCGCATCCAATCAAAAAAAATTGAGTGGTATAATATTACTTAAAATTATACCAGGTGTAATTCTATAACTTTGAATGATATATATATTGAGGCCAAAATGGACATGTACCACTGTTAGAGAAAATATGTATGAATCTACCACTGTTTGCGAAATATTTAGCAATGTACCACTTTTTTTAAACGCGATTTTGTGACCATGGAACTCGAGTTACATGAAAAAATTTTAAAAAAATTTCATGGTACTCGAGTTCATGAAACTCGAGTACCATGGAAAACTCAATTTTCACAAAATCGAGTTTCAAAAAAGTGGTAGATTGGTAAATATTTCATAAACAGTGATAAATTGCAAAATATTTGAAAAAAAAGTGATATTTGGCCATTTTTACCTATATTTGTCAAATATATATATATATATATATATATTTTAGTCTAGCAAAGAGGCTAGTACTTCAGGCAAGGAATTATAGAATTACCAGAGTCAAAAGAACAAAGGCCGTTAAACAAGGAATTAAAGAATTATCGTTGAGTGAACCATCTACCTTCAAGTCCACGGACATTGTCCTTACTAGTTCTTTGGGAATTGTGAGTTGTGACTAATTTACTCTTCCCAAATGAACCAAGACAAGAATTTGGAGCTAAACTAAACTACTAAAAGCCAAGCCAAGGTACAAATGAACCTAGGCCCATGTTGTTATTTATTACTCCACCTCCACTAGATACTTCATCCCCATAAGGGAAAGAAAAAAAAAAGTTTTGAAGGAAATATTTAATGAAGGATTTTGACAGCTTAGAAAGATTATGTCTTGTTTAGTACAGCTCCATATCCAATATAGATCTGAACAGAAGAAAAAAAAATTGTCCACACAAAAAAAAAGGGCATAATTTTTGAGTACTTCTAGTACCTCGTATATTATGTGTTAGATTGTGGCTATTTGCTTGATGCTTTTACATAGATCTGTCATTTTTTTTCCCATCATTTATAGTCTATTACGTGAACAATTGTGGTGCAAGTTATGTCATTTTATGTGATTTTAGAATTTTTCATCATATATCTTTCAATACCCAAAAATTTGTAATTAAAAAAGAAAAGAATAAGAAAGTAGAAAGTATCAATAGAGAGACAAAGAGATCATGTACAGGTTACTCAAGAGTCAAGAGTGGGCTGCACTAATGATTGATGATATAAATCTGATGGTTTGATGGGCATTATTTTTGATAGGGGACAGGTCAATTTGATTAAGCGATTAGCACACAGATCTCCAATTTTTTAATTAAGCTTTTCTAAAAGAATTCAAGTATCTGATTGATCTTTCTCTATACACCTTTCATTATAAAATTGCTTCTAAAGATTTGGTTCAATGTACAAGATGATTTCATGCTCCTTTGACTGTAAATATTGAACCCACACGCTTATACACACACATAGAGGGAGAAAGATTCCTTGCTAAAGAATTAGGTACCTTCCAATTGTTTTATCGTACTCTTCACTCATATATTATAAACTAACAAGTTGTATTAAAAAAACTAACAAGCTGTGATGTATAATACCAACACAAAGTAGATCTTATCCTTATTGAACCAAAGTTAAACTTTAACACCAACTTTTTTTACCCATTATAGAAAAGCAATAGTTAAATACAATTTTCCAATTACTTTTAAGGCCTAATAAGGTTTGTCCCTAGGATTAAACTATTCTTTCGATACTCTCATGGCCTTAAATGAAAGCTATCCAAAAACAACCATTCTTTTTTTCTTTTTTTTTGAGAAACAAAAAAAAAAACAACCATTCTTATCGTTACCATCATTTCCAAGAAGAAATGTGTGTAAACCAACTATACCCGCCTACCAAAGTTGAAAATCCCAACCGAAATTTATTGTAGAAAAAAGTTTAGAAAAATGAAAAATCATTTTGGCATATATGGATTCCTTTCAAAATTCACAATGCTTTGGTCTTTGTTTTAAAAAAATAATAGTACTATATTGCTACAATATCAATCTTCTATCATTACTTTCTTATATTATCCTTTTTTTTTTTTTAATAGATTAAACTTTTATTATAAGAGGATTAGATTGTTTAAGAGTTCTTAGAAAACTCCATGCACTAGAGTTTCTTTAATCTTAACGGCACTAATAGAATGCATGAGTTAGATGCTTCCACGTCACTCACATTTAAAAAGTAATATTGAAGAAGTGGTAACCAAAAATCATCTTATTTTCTTCTAAAAAAAAAAATCCTCTTATTTTGACTATATTTAGAGAAATGATTTTGTACACCTATGTTACACCCTCTTTCACATAAATGTGATTTTTTATGTAGACTGTAGTAAAAGAGTATTGATTCTATTGAATAATAATAATTTTTTTAAATTTTTTTTTTAGAAAGAGGATAGAATGGGGATAGAATTTTTTTAGTCAAATTGTCTTTCCTTGTCGCTGAGTGTGTATAGATATATTTATTTAATTTATATAATCTTCTTTATATATACATATTCTATTATCGTCAATAACACACACACTCTCTCTCTCTCTCTCTCACATTAGTGCTAATTTCACATTCTTAGGGAAGGCAAAATGCTTCCATCATAATCGTCCCTATCCCTGCCTTGCACTGGTTCTTGTGCTGTCTTAATAAGGTAAGGATAGGGCACTATGGTTCGCCCCACCCTGTGATGTTGACATTCTTAACTATGTTTATTATTTATTGAGGCTATCTACAAAATTCTATCATTGTTGAAATTCTCTCCTAATTTTTCTTAATTTCCAAGTCCATACTCAAATTATAAAATCTTTAATTTGCAAGCAACACAGTAATCAAGATTAATTTGCAATGTCCGTCCTATCGTTCAAAATTAGTTTTAAATTCAACAAATTAGTGGGCACATTAATATGTCAAATTAATTGATTAATTCTCATTATATGCAAATTAACCCACTAATTTGTTAATTTTAATATTGATTTTAGATCATGGGGTTCGCAATGCAAATTAATTTGAAACAGAAGGCTGAACACAATTTTTTTTTTTTTTTTTTAAAGTTAGGGTGAACATTAGTACATTATCACTAATGATCCCATAATTCCAGATAAAAGCTATAATTAATTCAACACGTCAAATTTTCTCCCAAAAAAAAAAAAAATTCAACACTTCAATTAAGTCTCAATCTTCAATACTATCGCGCACCCTTGGCATGATGATCATTTCACAAGTATAAGTACTTGTGGGGTGTTGTGGGCGGCAAGGGCCGGGTTTGAAATATCTAGGAGGAAGCTTCATATATATATATATATATATACTTAGATTAAACTAAAGTAGAATTTCTATCTTGTATTAAAAAAAAAAAAAAATTCTTCAACTCTCTCTAACATCTAATCTAAAAATTAGAAATGAGAAAGATGTAAAGTGTCACTATAAGTTCCTTTAATAATGAGGATTCCATAGACAAGCACGATGGCAAGGAGAATTTTTTTTTTTTTTTTTTTTTCATTTAACAATTACAACAACCGGGGGGGGGGGGGGGGGTGTGTGGTGGGAATCAAATCCTAATTCTCCTCGTGAATAATAGCAAGTAATGCTACTGATCAAGAGCTACAGAACTCTTGACTTCAATTAGAGTTTGATGTCATTAAAAAATTTTACTGGAAATTTGGGATTATAATGTATAACACAATTTATAAGAGTTTGATTCTCATAATAATTTCTTGCTAATGTAAAGATGATTAGAAGAAACAACAAACATCAAAACATACAATAGGAGATATTAATGAAACTAGAGGGGAAAATCATGCAAGTCTAAGGAGGTGGGGTTGGCAGTTTTAGAATGTTTACAACACATTATTAAGTGAGGTAATTAATCACGTGTGATCCATCCATTTCACACTCACCCGTTGGAATAAGGGAGCTTAAATTTATGTCTTAGAGTTTCTCAAGAAATCCAAAAGATCTAAGTAGAATATTTTTTATATAATTTTATATACATATTTTCCAACTACAAGCTTGCCATGGCCAGCACATTATAATCTTCATTCATTCTTTCAATTTATTTATTTTTTCAGTTGATTTGATTATAGTTTAAGAAATGAATTGGGGACTTTTATATACCTAACATTTGGATTTGGTAATGATTGTCAACCAAACTGAATTTGTTTTTATAAGCATGCATGCATGTTACCCGTGTGTGCTTGCAATATTTTGCTTTGTAACATAAATATATATTGCAATCTTCTTAAGGACTACTTGAACCTTTAATATTCAATACACTCAGTAGAGATAGGGCAAGAATCCTACAATTGGGAGGTCATATTAGAAAGGAATAAGTTGTATATGACTCAGGATTTGAAGCCTACATCTTATACTTTAATACATAAATATTTAGAGACTCTTTTATATATATATATATATATATATATATTTTACAAAAAGAATAAGCTTTGAATGTAAGGCCTATTTTTAAAAGCATTTCACCAAAGTAGCTCCGTGACTCCGTCCATGCAAACCCACTTACTACATCTACATGTTCACAAAATATTAGCGAAAAGTACATGATGACACATTGATAATTAAGATTTTTCCCTACTCAACAATTTATTATAATTCCCTTTTTTTTTGGTTTTGTTTTGTTTTATTTTTATTTTTATCTTTTTCAATGCTAGTAAGAGCATCCCATTACTATGAGGAAGTTTGTCTTGTTCCCAACCCAACTATTTTTATTTTTATTTATTTATTTATAGCAGTGTATATCGACTCTCCAATTACAAGGGTTTCGCAAAATTTTTCATAGCATGGTGAGTCTAGATAAATACCAATAACTTGTCAAATTAGCTTTTGTAAAAAAGTGTTGTAAAAATTATTGGGTACGCAGTATTACTCTTTAACTCCCTAGACTTTAGGGTTTGAAACTCGGATGCCATGTACTCCCTGAAATAAATCCATGTAATACAAATTTACTAATACCTCACAATCTCTTCTTGCTTGTGTTGGTCCTTGGTAATTTTGTTTGGTCCAGAAGCTAATAAAAGTTATTTATGGGATCATTTAATTGCTGTTGCAAGAGGACCCTTGATATTAAACGAAATTTATGTTTGTGTCTTTTTTCTTTTCTTTTCTTTTTTTTGACAATTTTTCTCAACCTTTTTAGGTGAAGGAGATATTTTGATGCATTCTAAATGTTAACTGCTAGACAGAGACATTTATAAATAAGTAAATAAAAATCTTGGCCAAAACCAAACGTCAAGAGTCGCTTAGGACTTAGGGTTTCATTGATCCATTTGTCTCTCTTCATGTTTCATACCAACCTTTGTTGTTGTTGTTGTTTTTTTCAACGAAAACAGGAAAAGAATAGCTAGAAAATAAGAAATAGGCTTCAACATAAAGAGGGGAAATTTAACACCTATAGTGAATATAGTAATTTTGAAAGAGAGCTAGAATAAAATAATTTTATAATTTTAATTAATCGCAAGTTGTGATCATCTAAACTCTAGAACAATCATTGAACTAGAGAATTTTGGATACTTATTTTTTCCATCTTAATTTCACTATGATTTAGACATTCAACTACCTTTGTAAACATGAAGACTGAACGTACGTAAAGTATTGTAATGTTATTCACCGAAAAAAGAATAGTGAAATGTTTTTAACTTAATTTTGTGTTTGTTTAAGTTTTAAAAAGGATTTCTACTCTCTTCTTTTTCACCCATTTTTCTGATGACTAATTGTTAGTGCACATTTCTTGTTACACACAAAATACACATAAGTTTGTTTTTAAAGTCACAATTTCAGTTTAGAAACAAACTTGTATGTACTTTGTGTGTAATAGCTAGAGCAGTGTGTAATAAACATTGTCTTTCTCTGATATAGGAAGCCAACAATCTTGCCATATGTGAACACTTTATGTCTCTGTACTTATGAGTTTGGTTCCGTTTTCTAAGATCCACATTGCTCCACCTATACTCCAAATGTGTGAATATGATGTCCCAGTCTTACACTAGCATTTAGGAATGTGTTACTGGGGGAAGTACTTTGCCTTCAAAATTTTATACTCAAAAGTGATTTTGTCCAAACCTGTTTAGCTAGTAATATTTTATACTCAAAGTCAAAAGTGATTTTGTTCATTTGGAGTAGCCACCAAACCTGTTTAGCTGGTAATATTTGGTACTCAAAAGTGATTTTGTTCATTTTGGAGTGGCCACCAAACCTGTAGTTTAGCTAGTAATATTTGGTCAAAAGTCTCAAAATCTTTGAACCCTAAGCCACTCCATTCTTTCTTTCAACATAATCTTTCCCAGCTCACCCAATGGATTCCTCGATCTCCAGCATTCCCCACCAAAATCTACCTATCATATATGGCATTAGTCTCCTTGATTGCATATTGACACCAATAGTGATTTTCAAAAAAAGACACCAATAATTTGAAAACACTTTTGACTATGTGGAGATGGCTTGGGCCATCTGCTTTTACAAAAATTCTCTCCCTACTTTACTCAATAATTTTCTCTATTTTCATTGCTTTTATAGCTGTTCACTGCTATTAACATCTTTTTCTTTTTTCTTTTTTTATATTTTGCTTATGCAATTTGCTCTTTATAAATCTTAGGAAATTCTTTCTTATAAAAAGATTTTTAATTTTTTTTTTGAGTTATAAAGGAGTTAATAGCAGTGATAAATATGATATCACTGCCATTAATTAACTCCTTTTTTAAACTTTTTTTTTTAAGTTTTAAAACAAATTCTTTCTTAAACTTTAACAAATATAAAACAATATCATATTCTTTATAAATCAATTATTTTACACTTTGGGTTTGGTCAATGAGTGTCAAAGTGTATTGGACATTGGTTGATTTTGAGTTTTATTGCAATCGAACATTTTTTTTCTAGGGAGTCGCACAACTTTTAGTTAAATAATTATTTGTTTTTTATTTTTTGGATATTTTTTGCTGCTTTCCAATACAACATAACCCAGTCAATAATTTATCCTTAATGATTGCAGTTGAGCACCTTCTACCATTTTCCCAATACCTTTTTTTTTGTTTTTTAGGTAGAAACATTTTCCTAATACTTTATATATGGTGTCTGTTGACTTTATCTTTGTGTGACGTGTACAACTTGTAACCTTTGTGTTGCCTGGTTAGAGCATCACCATTACGTCTCATATAAAAAATGTCATTTTGACACATCAAAGATCTATTTTATTATTTTAACACACAATTTCATAATTCACCATTTATTATATCTTCTATTCTTTGATTCTAAACATTAAAAATAATATATCCACATATTAAAATAACATTAAAAAAACTAAACAATATATAAAAAAATACAAAATAAAAAAAACCATTTCAACTACTCACCGCCACCCACACCACAGCTCACCGCCACCACCACCATGGCCAACCACTGTTACAAACCCATCACCATAACCCACAACTCACCATTATTACAAACACACCACCATAACCCACAACTCACCATTGTTACAAAAAACAACCCAAATGCAAAACAAAACCAAAATCAACCCAACCACATGCAGCAAACATAAACCAGCAGACCACAATACCACCGGCCTAAACCACCACTAAAATAGATTGTTATAATTAATACTCAAGTGGTCCTTATTTTTATTTTTTATTTTTATTTTTGTCCCGTCACAGTTTAAACGGGAATATATATCAACTAAACAGACCCACATATTTCTGTTGCTACCTAGAGTTCCAATACACGATAGGTTTCCATTTTACGCAAAAAAAAAGGATAGATTTCCTTAGTCTTTCTAGACATTGTAGTTTCATTTTCCTGTCTTTCTATCTGAAATCATTAAATTGTCTTTTTTCCCAGCGTATAACAAATGAGGACGTAGGAATTGAATTCTTTCTACTAAAAAATTATGAAATTGTCCTTACACGTTGAGATATATTAATAAAGATATTAAATTCTTTAAAGACTTGATCACTGGTATAAACCAAAAATTATAAAGACAATAAGGATATATCACATTATCATATTACTAAAATATAAATACATCTAATCAGACAAGATAACACACCATATTTTAGATTTTAACTTTTTTTTTTGAAAAATAATTACAATATGCTGCGAACCCCGCAACTCGAACCTTTTTTCCTCTAGACTCCCAAACACTTTGTGTATGAGAAGGTGACAATTTAGCTACAAGGCCTTTGGCTAGATTTTAACTTTTAAGTAAAAGATTTATATGATGTTATTAAGTGCAATAGGATGCATTAAGTTTTAAGTAAAAAACTGATATGACAATATATCTTATTGGGTGGTGTAAAACCAATATTTTACTAAATTTTGGTATGCCACATATTTGATTTTACATGATGAATTCAAATCGGTTTACTAAATTTTGGTTTGTGACAATATCTTATTAGATAGTGTAAAATATTAGTTTTACACCTCATTCTTACCAAATTCGGAGTCATTAATAAATGGTAGTTATATATTAATAAATTCATGATGAATTCAAATCGTCTATACCATTTTTTATATTTTCCTTTATACTCCACTAATTTTGGTATGTTACATATATATATATATATATATATTTCATTCTAAATTTTAGTTTTATTTTTTTGATAATTTGATAGTTATAACGGGAATGGAGAATTTGAACCCAAGATGTATCCATTGTAAACATGCAAAAGTACCAACTAGTTGAGTTACAAAACTTTTGGTATGCTTTAGTCATTTTATAAGGAAAATAAAAGGAACACATGAGAAATTGTGATGAATGAAAAATTAAGTGGAACATCAAAAGTGATACCAAAATTTGTATTTGTATATGATAGGAATACATTGGGTTGTGAACACCTGTTAATGTAGTCCCGTCATAATGTTTGTAATGTCTTTTTTTTTTTGGTAAACATAATGTTTGTAATGTCTTCTCTTTTGTTTTATTCTTCTTTTATCACTTTGATGGGTCTTTTATTACAATCACGTACAAATTAAGTTAACACTAATTGCACAAAGCTTGATAAATTTGGAGCAGACAAGCTTACAATGAAAGATGAGTCATCCTTTTGTCTCTTGGCACCCAGATAAGGTTACGTACTTAATGTCTATTTGGATACAACTTATTTTGCTGAACTGAACTGAATTGAAAACTGAAAACACTGTAGTAAAATAATTTTTAAATGTACTAATAGTACTGTGAGACCCATTTTTAATATATTTTTTTAATAAAGTGTTCATGAACAGTGCGTAAACCGTGCGCGCACTGTTTATGAACAGTACGTTTAGTCCCTAAAAGCAGGCGCAACTACGCAAGTGCAGAAAAAAAAAAAAAGAATAAAAGAAAAAAAGAAAAAGGAAAAACGCTAACGTTAAATGGAAAAGTGTATCCAAACCCAGCCTTAAAATGGGAGAGACGGTCCAATCCTTGAATTGCTTAATGTGGATTGAAATATCATTATCCAAGAAAGATGAATCAAATCCTTCAATTGCTTAATGTGGATTGAAATAACATAATCCAATCAAATGTGTCTCAATACAGAGTTGATTATACATGTTTGGACTGGCATGCCCCAGACTAAGCAATCGGAGAAATGATACATGTTGATTGCAATTTGCAATCGCTATCTTAATTACTTACACGTCGTTTTATGTTGCTTGCTGCCGACACTGTCATGTCACTATAAAGTGAGAAGTGAGTATCACATAACTAGAACATCTCCCATTGAAGAGCATGTGCTGCATGTCATACAAGCTCCTCACTCCTATCATATCATCTTAACGATCTTTCTTGAACCAGCAAGTCGTTTCTCTGTAGACTGAATGAGAATTGAATTCTTTGTTGCAAGCCGCTTCCATCGTACTAGCAATCTAGCATTAATGTTTACTAGTATCTAACTTTATGCATATATATATATATATATATAATTAAAAATAATCGTAATTAATACACACATCTATATATATATATATAATAATATGTGAAGTTGAGAAAAACTTAAATTATAATTTCAAATTAGAGTTTCAATTTTATGCCATGTGTTTTAAATTATTCATTCTTAAAAAATTTTATTTTTTAATTTTAGAATCACATGTGGGAAAAAACTAAAGAGCCTAGAATAAATGGATCGTAAAAAAAAAGTATTTCACAATAATACATAATAATAAAAAATATGGACAATTTACATTTTATACCTAATAAATAATAATATCCTTACAAAATTTTTTAAAGAATTAACAAAATGTAAAAATGACTATTATACTATTGCAATTATATATATGAGAATTATATTATGCATCTTATTGTATATCTTTGAGTGTATCCATGTATATGCATGGGGTTACAAGCTAGTGTATATATAATATATATGTTTCTATCTAATTAGTAGCAAACTATACATATTCATAGTATTACATTAATGACTTATCAATCTAAGTTATTTTAGTTACACAAAAAAATGGCTCATAAAAGTAAAATTATTTAAATTCTCCCTTCTTTTAATTATATATATAGAGTTAGATTTATGATTAGGTTTTTGATAGTTTATTTATATTGAACTCCTCATTTATTATACTGAATTAACTCATTTGGTATAAAAACTAAAAAATTTAGATGGGATATATAGCGCAAAATTAGATTCTAATTGAAATCTAATTGAATTTTCTCTCCGTTTTGACTTTATATATATATATATATATAGTTATCGTATTGTGATTGAGGCACAATATTGTACAAAATAAATCTAATAATAAAATTTTATTAAATTTTTTTTACTATAAATTAATATATTATGATTTATGCACTACACAAATCATAGGAATGATAAATTTATATAAAAATAATTATCTCACCACTCACATTTATTTTGTTTTTACTTGTTAAAACTTATACTAGCTAGTTAGAACATTCATATTTTATGAGCTAAAATAGCATTTCAACCCAAATATGTCTAATAAATATAAAAGAACACCAACATTGGATTATCAATCTGTTGGCCAAAATGATATTTTGCTACTTTGCTTCTCCAAAAATTGGTAACATTGTATCTTAGCCAAACCGTTTCTTTCTTTCTTTTCCTTTTATTGTACCCGATATTCTCTCTCTCTCTCTCTCTCTGTTGCTCTTTGTCTTAGTGAACTCTCTCTTCCCCATGATGCAAGAAAGTTCTAGTGAGACTGACAACCTAAACCACTCCGGCGAGACAGAGACATGGAAGCAACGCCAAATTAAGTTGATCGCTAATCTTGCTACCTTATTGATGACCCAATCTGCTCTAACAAGATAGAGACACATAGAGAATCATAGCGCATTCAAAGAATTAAAGCTTTGTCGCTAGGTTTTTGAGTTGGTATTTGAGTCTGTTTGAGAGAGAGGGGTAGATTATAGATTACAATTTATTACGTGAATGGCGGATTTATATCTATTTGTGTGTTTCTGTATATTTATATTTATTGGAATTTGTGTAGGCTTTCATTTGCATTTTGCAGTGATTTGTGCATCTTTCATTTTTTATCGCATTTTATAATGATTTGTAATTGAAAAAAAAGTAGGAAATAATATTTAAATAGAATAGAGAAATAAATTAATAGTTGGGTTTGTGGATTGATTAGGTTAAAAAAAAAAGGAACAATGCACTAGACTCGTTTTAAGGGAGTCACTTGTCCACTTACCCATATGTCATTATAGTAATAGGTCCATTGCATTGGAGACATTGGACCCAAGCTATCTCATCAAATTTGCCTAAAATGTAGGCAAATTTTTCCAGCATTGATGCAAATGTTCTTAGAATTATAAACATGATAAGGTTTAAGTGATACCGTGATAATGCAGTGATAATGATATATATATGATAAAGATTAATGCTTCTAATCAACCCTTCCACTTACCTTTTAAAAAAACTAGCCTCATCACACATGCTTCGCATGTGCGATAAGGCTATTTTTTTTTTTTTTTTTTTTATCTTAAATGTAATGTAATTTTTCAACTTGAATTTATCCATTGTTAGTGAGGTTATACAAAAAATGAATTTTCAAGAAACTAAAATTTAAGATTTGAAATAGAGTAAACTGCTAGGTTTAGTGTGTGCTAATTTTTAAGGGAAAAAAAATCTATCAAACTTGCATGAGATATATTTAAATAGAGAGTGTGTTAATTTTTAGGAAAAAAGTTTATCAAGTAGTTTTTTTTTTTTTTTTTTTTTTGAATTTTGTTGAATTACAATTTTAACCCCATTTTTTATTTTTTAAGAATAAGGATTATCTAATTAGATTAGAGATATTTTTGACATTTTTTGAAGCCATAACTAATTTTCTAAATTCTCTTAATACATAAAATTATAGAGATAAAAAGGGAAAAAAGAAATAGATAAGGCCCTGTTTGGTTTATTTTTTTTGTTCACTCATCACTCTTCACTTAGTTTTCATTACCCATCACTAATCACTGATCACTGATCACTGATCACTCAAAAATTCTCAAAATACTCCCAACCTTGTTTGGCAACTAATCCCGAATCAGTTTTCTGCTTAAAAACTCAAAAAAAACTCTCATTTTTATGGGACCCACGGACTGACACTGCGCAGTGCGCATAGAACGGTTACCCGCAGTTAACCTTCAATTTTTTGTTTGCATTTCATCTCTCAAAATGCCTATTTCCTTACACTTACTTTCACACTTCAGCTTTCAAACCCCAAAGCTGCCGACCACCCTTGAGCTCACCTCCTCCATCCTCACCCAACTGCACCGCTGCCATGGTTCCTTCGTACATCATCTTCCTCATTCCTCGTCCCTGAAACCGAACTCACAACGTGCCGCTACACTTCCGTCCTTCTGCCTCGTCCCTGAAACCGAGCCCAGAAATCCACGATCGCTCCTCTGCTCCTCAAGGCTGATCGGCGGTGGGTAAGGGCACGACAAATCCGACGGCTTCTCTGAAGATTACCAGCACTGTGTGTCAATTTTTCCCTCATTTTATATATGCAATTTTCGGAAAAAATGAGAATAAATTTGCTGGGTATGCCATGGTGTTGAATAAATTTATTTCTTTCTTGTTGCAAGCTTGTTTATGTCCTGGGTTTTGTTTTCCATGTGGTATTGTGGATTCGTAAGGGATTTCAAGTGGGAAGGGAGTACTATTGGACCCCTTGACTCATTTTATTTTTTAATAATCTTCAATGTCATTCAAATTGGAGATCTGCTTTGGTGATCAGCAACAAACTAGAGCAGCGGAGCTTGGGTTGTTCAGAGGCCGGAGCTTGAAAGATCATAGATGGGTGTGCAAGATCGGAGTTTGTGGATTCAGTTGGTGTTGCTGTGGGTTTGGATAATGAGAGGTGAGCTTTGTTGTTTAGGGCGCTGATGGGAGAGTGAAGAGGGTAGGAAGGCATATGACCATTGGTTAAGCGTGCGAACTGAGCAGGTGATGGGACAAGACACTGCCATGGGGCCCACACGGGTTCAGCTATTTACAAGTTTGCCACAAAACTCATATTTCAATAACTTGAAAACAACCATTTCTTGTTTCCAAATTTCTTAACTCAAATCTCAAGTATCTCAGTTTTGTTAACTGAGTTAACATCCGAAAAAAAAGCCAAACAAACATCATCCATGTGGGGCCCACAGTTTTTGAGATATGAGTTAACAAAACTCAGTTTTTTTGAGATATGAGATATGAGTTTGGCAAAATCCAAACAACACCTAAGTCTCCCTCTTTTTTTTTTCTTTTTTCTTTTTTTTCTCAAAAAAAGTTTCTCTCTTTTTTAAGGTAGAAACATAGAAGTCTTGATAAAGAAAAAAGAAGAAGTAAAAAGTAAAAACATGGGGTGAGTGGAATATGGGAGAGATAGGAGAGTTAAAGTCATGGAATAGTAGTGGTTTTTTAATAGTAGGAGTTTTTTATTTTTCAAAATAAAAAAGAGAAGATTTGGAAAGAACAAAAAAAAAAAAAAAAAAAACATGAGATTACAGTAAGGATAAAGGAAAAAAGAAAAAAAGTAAAAAAAGAAAAACACGGCATAAGTGGAATACGGGAGAGATATGAGAGTTGAGTTTGAAAAACCAAGTGGAAAAGTGATTCTATTTTATAGGGAATTAAAGATATACTTTTACGGAAATGTCATATTTAAACCTAACTCGTAGGGATTTTTTTTATCCACAAAATTGAAGATCTCAAACAAGAGAAACTTTTAAATCATATCATATTATATATAATAAAAGTTAGGCTTAAACGCTGTGGTTGCACCAAGTGACGTCACCAAATTGCAGAAATTTTAATAAATTTTTAAATTTTAAGAATAGATATATACGTATTTTTTGGATAAATATGACAAATCAAGTAATGAAATAAAGTAGTATTTGATTTACAACTATAATAGTTGTATTTATCTAAAATGTTATCAACAAAACCTAAAATCAATAGAATAGAATTACCTAAGAATAGAATTTAAATGAAAAAGAGAGATAAAATACGTAAAAGAAAAAAAAAAGATTGAATTTGAATTTTTTTTTCCTACATTTCTTTAAAAAATGTAAAAGGAAAAAAAAAAAAAAAAGATAGAACTTGCATTTTTTTTCCTATGTTTTATTTTTATTTTTATTTTTTTTATGGATAAATTTGCATCTTATGTTATCTTTTTCCTAATAATAAAGTAAAAAAAAAAAAAAAGTATTTGAGTTTCACTTAAATTACTTCTTTTTGTTCATATCATTTTCTTCACAACTTAAAATTCTCACTACATATACAAACAGTTTTTTGGTGTTTCATTATTTCTACTACATACTTTACAATTATTTGTTATATTCTTCATTTCTCCTCTCTCTGACCTACCTACAACCTTGTAGGTAATTTTTTTTTTTCTTTCATCAAATTGAATAAATTTTGTGTATTTGTTGCCTTTTTATTATATATAATATGATTTTTATTAATAAGTTTTATAGATAGGCTGGAATTCTATGTTTGATCACACCTTTAAGTGTCTAGCAATATATTTGTATTTTTTAATTTCTTATTACATGATTATTTGTTGTTGACATCAATATTTTATAATGAATTTAATTTGTTATGGCTTTTGTTTGGTGCTTTGTTCTATGTAATCTACATTCTTTAATTAAAAGAAAAATTTGCTGTCAAACATGAAATTGGATACAAGAGAATCCATCCGTCCAAATTTCTATGTAAGTTTATCTTTACTTAACTCCGTTTTTTTTTTTTTAAGTTCAAAAATTTGGATATTTTTTCATTAATGAATTGAGGTTTTGGCTTAATTTTGTTTTCAATTGTTTCAATTATTGAATTCATTATTTTTTAATGTGTAATATTAATATGTGTTTTTTTTTAATGATAAAAAATAATAATATATGTGTTCTTAAAGGCTAAAACACAATACAATTACAGACATTACTTTAAGTTAGGGTGTTATATTTATTTATTAGTAAGTTAGAATGTTACATTAAATTAGAGTATTATATTTTTATTTATAATTTAGAATGTTACATATGGATACATATGCTGGTTTAGAGTTGATATAACTTATAACCATTTGAATAAAATCAACACAAAAACAAATGATTTAAATATCAAAATAAGAAATAAAAATTAAATTTCTTTTAAGTGTACAAGTGCCATTTATTTTTTAATCTTAAATTTTGAATTAATTATTTTTTTCATTTGATTTGTTATTAAATTTAATTATATTATTAAAATATTTTTTATTAAGCCGTGTATTAAGGGCATAATACGTATAAATGAAAACAATCTTATCAATTTGCAATATCACCGATTAGTTTAGGTGAGAGTGCACCGACAAAGGATAAAACTGAAAGACAAAAAAGTCAAAAAAAGTAACATGGAAGTTGGAAAAACTGGAGGTTTTTTACGCGGTTAATCATGTCACATTCGGGCCGGCCCAGTTTAAGGTTGGGAATTATTGAGCTTCTGCTGTCACTGTAATAAAGAGTAAGAGACAGCGTCTGACAATGAGAGAGTGTGTGTAATAAATTACTCTGATTACAATCAGTTATACGCAAAGAGAGAAAATAAAATATTTAAAAAAAAAAAAAAAAAAAAACAACAACAACAACAACAGCCAAAGAGAGTGTGTGTTTTGAGTATTTGGAAAAAAAAAAAACATTGGCCGCACACCACAGTTGATCACATTCACATTCAACACAATAGTCCATCAACAGTCACTGGAATCCCCAAGGCTTCAAATAAAAAGTCCCCTCTCTTCTCTCTCTCTCTCTCTCTGTCTATTTTTCTCTATTCAATTTGTTGTTTTTTGCACTGTTGAGTCTCTCTCTCTCTCTCTCTCTTGAAAATATCTTCATTTCTGTCTCTTTGGTTCGTTTCTTCTCTCACCCATTTCCTCAAATTTTCTTCTTATAGATTTCATTCATTCCGTGAGGGTTTTTGAGGCTTCTAATCTCCAACCCTTTACAGACAGACCAATCGGGCGTTTTGTGAGTACGCCCACACCTCTACTTTTTTTTTTCCCCTGTTGTTTTGTTTCGATGGAGGTTTATAATTAATCTAGACGCAAATTTGGCATCTGGGTCTTTCATATTTTATGCTTTGGTGTTGTTTTTTCATAATTAGATTTTGAATTAACATATTTCTCCAAAAAAAAAAAAAAAGATCTTGAATTAACATGTGGGATTGCTTCAACCTTTTATTTAGATACAGATTTTTTTTTTTTTTTTTTTTTTTTTTTAAGTTTGTTTTGTGGGTCTTGAATGTCTATGAGCCTTTTCAAATGATGGGTAATTCTTGTTTTGGAACTTAGATCGTTGCTAAATTGGGTTGCATGGTGTGGGCATGTTGTAATGGTTTTTGATCTCACAAGTCAGGTTTGATGTATTAATAACTTAATCTTAATTCTTATATGTTTAATTTATTTTAATTACCAGAAAGTGACAAGCTGTTATTTAGCCCGTCTAGTGCAGATTCTTTCTGTATACAGTATCAATTAGGATTCTGAATTTTGTTTGAACTTTTATTATATTATATTTTTAATTTTTACATTTTGTATATTCGGTGGGGGTGTTATATTGGCATGCTTTTATTCCAATTTTTAACTAATAGTTACTTATCATAAGCAGAAGCTATGGTTTATGGTTTCAGGTAAATATGGGTATATACCTCAGCACTCCCAAAACTGAAAAGTTCTCTGATGATGGTGAGAATGATAGGCTTAGGTATGGTTTTTCATCAATGCAAGGTTGGCGCGCAACCATGGAAGATGCTGTGAGTAATTTAATGAAAGCTTTGCTCTTTCTAAATTACGACATAAATCCTGTTTTATTACAGATTAACTACTACTTTCCTTGTTTCTATATCTGGTTAATGTGATATAAGTGGAATTGGGTTAACTATAAAGTGATTGGGCATGAAAATATACTGCACTGTATTATCCACTGTTAATTGTAATCTCCATTATCCAGGTGTGATAGAAAATATCAATACAATATCCATTATCTCCTCCTCTGTATACGTTTTTTCTCTTCTCAAATTTTGTTATCCCAAATTCGGCGATCTGCCACATGATTGTCACTGAGAAAGGGGAGAGCAGGGGGTTGGGTATGGGGGATAGGGGGTCGGACGCATCCTCGTCATAAAAGTCAATGAGCCCCAAATGATAGAGGAAGCAAATGTACTCAAAAATTCCAAATTTGGAATTTTAAACATTTGTAAGATTAAGAGGGTAGATTTTTAGGATACGTTTGTGCCTTTTTCTCTTGTTCATCTTTTTAACAACCAAGACCAGTACCTGAAAATGGTGAATGTTTGAAGTTTTTGAAATGGGCTATGACTGAGAAAAGTTCTGGCATCTTTTTAATTATCATTTTCTGTTTTAAAATAATTTTGGTGACAAATTTTTTATGTGCATTATCTTTCATGAGGTAGTTGCAGCTGTAAAATTTGTACTTTTTCAACTAGGCTAATTGCTATACAATCTGTTTAGTTTTCATCCTGATTACAGAGAAATGGACTCATTTGTTTTATATTTGGTAACATATTGCACATCAGCGTGAATCTTTCCCCTATTCATGTTTCTTTACCTCTCCCAGATCCTGCAGAAGCGAGAGCCTTATGCATTGCATATGGCCGTTTTAAGATGTCAACTGTTGTCATGAGAAATTTGTGGTGCATATGTCAGATACTTGGATTTACATTTCGATTGAGTGTGTTTGTTACGTGTGTATACACACACAGACACACCCATATTGTTTATGTATGTTTTTGAGGGCTTTAAGTTTATTGGATGCAGTATACCTGTACCAGTAATGTTTTGTTGTTATTGCTTCATATTTGTTGATAATTTATGAGGTAGCTTCTATAGGAATACAGAAATAAATATTTATCTTTGTGACTTGTGATATTCACATTATCTGGACTTATTTGATTTATCTGTTGACTTAACTTTATTATTATTATTGTTGTTATTGTTATTATTATTTTTATAGATTTACCATTAACCTGTTGGTTATTATGATTATTATTTTTGTTAGCATGCTGCGTTCCCTGATCTTGATCCATCCACTTCATTCTTTGGTGTTTATGATGGCCATGGAGGTAAGAATTGGCAAGTTCAAGTACTTGAATCTATGATAGATGGCTGATTCTACTAATGTAATAGGGACTTGTATGTTTGGCATCATAGTCAATTTATCTTTGTGTTACTTTCCAGTTATTAGTTATGCTGTTATTAGGAATAGTATAATTTGATTAATTAATCCACAAGTGGTTGATTACGTTACAATTTGAAGGGGATTTCATCAGATCTGATCTGCCTTTCTTCAGTTTCCTTTTCAGAATTCTAAATTGTATTTTCTTAATTGGAGGATTGTCTAAACTTTTGTTGTATGCATTAATCGTGCAGATTGGATGCAAATTTATGTATGTATAAAATTATAATATAATTTTAAACATAATATATTTGGTTTTTTGGTGCTATTCTCAACTGGTTGCTACTGGTTTCATTATGTGTGGTTAGTTATGGTTTGTTGTTTCTAGTTTCAATCCCAAAATCTTAGAACTGTGAAAAATTGAGCTCTATTTTTTCTCTTTTTATTAACTTTGATTTAGCTTCAAATATATGTGCATGCTTTTGCTTTTCCAGTGAAGGGCAAGAAATTGTTTATTTAGCAGTTCATTTGTATGTAAGATTTCTTGCAGTATCTTTAGGCTTTGTCCATTATAAATATATTTTCTGAAGCTGTTTGAGAGCTCATATCTGGGTCAGCAAAGTTAAGGAACTAACACTGCTAGTTTGTCTGTATGTAATTTATATAATCATTTTGAGTCTATAGGTGAAAATGAAAAGATGTGTGGTGCTTAGAATAGAGTCTCATCCCAGTGTCCAGAGCAGCAGGCTTGATTCTACCAAATGGCATGGATTTTAGGTCTTCTCAAGGTTCAACACGTAATAAATATAATTCTTATATCTAGAAGGATGAAAGTCTTGTTTGTTGTGCTTCTCAAGATTATAGATTATTAGCCTTGAGGAAAACTGATGTTCCACGATTCAAGCTTTAGATTCTTGGGTGCTTGGGCATTTCTATTTGTTATGCTTTTATACTTCCAATTTGCTTCCTGTTAGCAATTATCTTATCTTTGTGTAATAGTAATTAAGAGAATTGTACTCATGTAAAATCCAATGGCATTTCAGGTAAGGTGGTGGCAAAGTTCTGTGCCAAGTATCTTCATCAACAAATGCTTAGGAATGAAGCATATTCAGCTGGAGACATAGGAACTTCTGTTCAGAAAGCATTTTTCAGGTTAAATAATTTAGTTTTTTGAGTTTTAGGTTCCTTTTCATCATTTCCTGGTGATTATTGTCACATATATAATAATTGTCTATAGTGGTCATACAATCTGCTGTTGTGCTTCATAATGTCATACCCAACACTGTGCTCCTGATTTTTTTATATAAGTAATTGGTTTTGCAAATGCATCATTAGAATTTTGGTAGCATAATATATATATATATATATATATATGTTTAAATACTGTGCATGTGTGCCTGCCTGCTTGCATGCACACATCTGTGTATGTACTGTCAATGAGTCTCACAATCTCAATTTGTGAACTCTTGACTCAAATAATTTAGACTCATCTCAATTTTTGGATTTAACATCAGATTAGTGTAATTTTATGACTTGAATACCTAAATACTTCCTTGTATGTAATTAAGTTTGTGTGTGTGAGATATAGAATATAATAAGCTCATTATTTAGGCCCTTTACCAATGGCTTTCAACTTTTTTATGGGTTTATAGCTCCATTGTCATGCTGCTACCTTTGCACTCATGGTCTCATTTTGCGGTTCCAATTATTACTATTTGGGTTATGCAGAATGGATGAAATGATGCGTGGACAGAGGGGTTGGAGGGAGTTAGCTGTTTTGGGCGATAAAATAAACAAGTTTACTGGCATGATAGAAGGGTTGATTTGGTCTCCAAGGGGCAGTGATAGTAATGACCATGTTGATGAGTGGGCTTTTGAGGAGGTAGGTGCAAGAATCAAATAAATTATCAAAGTTATTGTCTTCTGCAGTCAGCATTGATCTGGTTGATCCATTTTTTGCTTTTATCTTATTCATATTTACATCACTCAGTAAATGGAGCTGATTCCCATTTCACATTTAGGTGTGACCTTCTGTATACATTCTTGACCTTTTTTATTTATTTATTTATTTTAATGAAACTTAATTGTTGACCTCATTTCCATTTCGCATCTAGGTGTGACAAATTCTGTATACATGCTTGTGTGTATGCATACTACATGCACAAATGCTCTCATCTACAAACATATAATTTCTTATGTGGTACTCTCATGAGGTGAAATCGAATTTGTAATGTGATACATGATATACCTGTATTACATCTATCAATTTGTTCATCATTTGATACATAGGGATGCAGAGTATTTCATTTGTTCTTTCATTTAATTTTGAGGATGAATTTTTTTTTTTTTTTGGGGAAATTCTTAGTAGCAATCATCTTAATCATAAAAGTGCGGTCATCTTTGTAAATGAGTTTATAGGATATATGTATCAAAGACAGATGACCTATTGGGCCAATGTATAATGTGGTTCTTTTGGTGTATGGAATTTGAGAAAAAGTAATTAATTTGGCCATATCTTCTTTGTGTTTTAAACACACTTTTTACCAGGGGCCTCATTCTGATTTCGCTGGACCAACTTCTGGGAGCACGGCTTGTGTTGCCATTATTAGAAACTACCAACTTATTGTTGCAAATGCTGGTGATTCTCGTTGTGTGATATCTAGGAAGGGTCAGGTAATTTTATAATTTACAGGAGTTCTTCAGCATGTTTGTTGCTGATTATTAAAAACCATTATTATTAGCCATGGATGTTTAAAGACATCTTCTAATTTGAACTCTAACAAGTATACAAAGATTATATCAAAATTATTAGACAATGATAATATGCTAAATACTGGAGCAAATCCCAAAAAAAAGTAAATAAAATGAAAGCAGTTCTCTATTCAGAATTTTAATACCTGGTTCTTATTATGGCTTCTGATTCTCTCTCTCTCTCACTGGGACCTGTGGCTTCTCTTTTTCAGGCATACAATCTGTCTAGGGATCACAAACCTGATCTTGAGGTTGAGAAGGATAGGATTTTAAAGGCTGGTGGTTTTATACATGCAGGACGAGTCAATGGCAGTTTAAATCTTGCTAGAGCTATAGGTATCTTATCAACATGCATGTGAACCTCTAAAAGCAAGCTTTGAAGCTTTAAGTCGATCTTTTGATATTTTGCTTTAAGCTGCCGGCCTGTGCTCATACCTTAAGCTGAAGTGAAATTGTGAAACTTGTGGACGTGGTCTGTGGAGCTTCTTCAGTAGAGGCAGTTAGATACCACTAGTACAAGCCCAGTGCTATCTTTTCTTCAAATTGAATATACATGCATGTATATGCACACATGTATATATATGTATGGGTCATAACATGTGTTTCTAGAGAGAGAGTGGGGGATGTGTTTTATGAAGTTTACAGATTGATGTAGTTTCCATTTACTGCAGGTGACATGGAATTCAAGCAGAATAAATATTTGCCTGCTGAAAAGCAAATTGTAACTGCCAATCCAGATATAAACACTGTATGTATATCCTGTCATAAGTTGATGACATTTTTAATTACATTTTGTGTTTTTCTTTGCAATATGGTCACTTTGGAGATCAAATCTCCAACATTTCTACATGTTTTGCATTATTGCTTTAGCATCTCTCTTATTTTATTCAATTTTATTTTTCCCAAGATTGAAACTTCATAAACATTGGTATTCAATTGATTATTATTTTTTTCTCAAGGTTGAGCTTTGTGATGATGATGATTTTATCGTGTTAGCATGTGATGGTATCTGGTAAGCATCTTACGCTTTCCCTTCCAGATTTGGTTTTGAAGTTTGTCAAATCTTTTAAGGAAGTTGGGCTCACTAAGCCAATGTATTTTATATGTGCTTCCAAATTATTAAGACATGTTAGCTACTAATAATGAATTTAAGCTCCTCTTGTTTGAAACAGAACCTCTTGAAATGGAATTTCAATTAATGAGGTGTATGTTATTGCAATTGTGATTTTGATGTGCTAGATTAATGTAATTGTGGCTGTGTAAGTAGTTGGTACACGCTCTTGTTGCATTATATTGGTTACACTAGAGGAAAACATGCATGGCTAGCCCAATGGATACACAATGTCAATCGAGGTATGACAGAAATTATTTTCTTCTCTCTATAGCTATATAATGAGAAATCATGGACATTATACAAGGTGGGTGGGGAGAGAGAGAGAGAGAGAGAGTCTTTGTGCTTTTGGAAAGTTTTAAATTGTCATCAAAAGAGTATTAACGTTTGATGATATTGTTATGACTTGTAAGGTTTCTTGAACCATAACTACCGCTGCCTTTGGCCAAAATTTATTCCAAGTGATGAGACACAAAAAAAAAAAAAAAAAAAAAAAAATTATTTCTTTTGCTGAGAGACAGATTAATGTTGGTGGATTGTAGGTTGCATTTTTCAAAATTCTACATTATAATTGAATCCCTCTGAGTGGATGTTTAGATGGGAGCAAAACATAATATAGGATACAATAAGGAAGAGAATTAAGCTAGGTGCATTATATCAATGTAGATTTTCAATATCTTTTATGAATAATGGTTGCTGGAAAATTTTTAGTTCCATGCTATTGATTGACCAGTATTACAGTATATTAAAATTCTTTTTATTATCCTTAACTTAGTTTCCACCTTGCTCTAATTTTAAGTTCTCTTAGGGTTTGTTTCAATAGAATTTATTTTGCTGAAACTGAAAACTGAAAATACTGTAGTAAAATAATTTTTAAATGTGTGAATAGTATTGTGAGACCCATTTTTAATGAAAAAGTTGCTGAAAAGTGATATTTGTGGATCCATGAACAGTGCATGGGTGCACTATTTACGGTTGAAAAGTCAACCTTTGCGGCTACTGTTCATAAACAGTAGCCGTAACAGACATCTTTGCTCTTGAAACGCGTAGAAAAAAAAAAAAAAAAAATAGAAACATGAAATGACTAAACGCAGACGCAAGATAAGTTGAATCCAAACACATACTTAGTAAGGCCTTTTTTAAAAAGAAAATCATTTATATATATATATATATTGTATCTGTTGATTTTATTTTAATAACTTGGTTGCTTTCAGTTTATACAAATTTTAATTTATGATGTTTACTGTCCTGTTAATTCCTTTCAGGGATTGCATGTCAAGCCAGCAACTGGTAGATTTTGTTCATGAACAACTACGCACGGTGAGTGCATAGGTCTCCTCTCTTTTTAAACACTTGACAATGCAGTTTGATTAATATTCAGCAAGTCTTACCAAAAATAAATAAATAAATAGAGTGAGGGATAATGACCTATCAATGCATGATTGTTAAGCTAATACTGAGTTAAAAATTTGAGATCACAAATGTTCGGTTTCAAAGAAATTGTGAGAAGAAACAGCAGTTCAGTTTTGTCTGTGCTTTGGTTATGGTAAGAATTTTAAGTACTGACCTGCCATTCAAGTGGTGCCTGAATAAAATGTTGCTCAACAACTGATTAAGGAATACTATATATATTTGGCTAGTTGATCCAATGGGACTATATATGCCTTACAATTGTAATATTTCAGCCTGTTTGACGCTGAAAACTGTTACTCATGCAGGAAAACAAGCTTTCTGTGGTGTGTGAGAGAGTACTTGATAGGTGTTTGGCACCATCAACAGCTGGTGGTGAGGGATGCGACAACATGACCATGGTCTTGGTGCAGTTCAAGAAACCCATTCAGTCCCCTCCATCTGTGGATGAGCAATCCTCACCATCCAAAACAGCTGACCCTGAATCAAAGTAGCCGCAGCAGTCTATCCACATATCAGATCCTATACTGCATAACTCTCATTGGAAGAAGAAATTACGAGAATCCCCTACATTCTTGATATTGAGTCCTTGGATCTGTAAGTGTAGATGGCTCTGTAAGAAAATGGAAGGATCAAATATTAAGAGAATTCGTTTTTGGCTCTGCGTGTTTAGGTTTGAGAATTCAACAATATCACTACTTAAATAACATGTACAGTTTATTAACAACCGCATCTCTGAACAGCATCTATGCATATATTTCAATGATGCTATACAAGACAGCTGCTTATGATTCAGATTGATATGAGCGAGGAAAAAATGGCATTACTAATGTGTGATTTTCTTTCCAGTTTATAAACACACACAGCTTTCAGTTCATCTCCCACTATGCACACCCAGTAGGAAAAAGATAGTTGAGGTTGCTTTGGCTGGACAATGCTAGTTGCACACAATTGCAACTATACATGCATAGCTGTTGTGTACTCTAATTTTCTTTAATAATTATTTCATGAATCGAGTATATGCATTCTTTCTATCATAGTGTGTGGATTTCACAATCGAATAGGATATACTCTCATTTTCTTTTTTTCTCGCATCTCACATGTGACAATGTTGCAAATACTCATCCTAAAAAGAAAAAGGAGAATGATTATCCTTCAATTTGCAAGCTTCTACTTTTTTCAAGTAATTACTCATTTGGAAATTGCTTTTTATTTTTGGTGGGCTTTTTAACCGTCCAAAAGTTTGTTTTGTTGGATAAATGTAGTAGAGCATCTTTGGTTTTTATCATTTTTGGGGGTTCTTATATTATGATCAAAATGAAAATTTAGGGCTTTGAAAATTATAGATCCTATTTGATAAGATAGTAATCTGGTTGTTTTTCTTTAGGAAAGCTAGGATGAATGTACAAAGAATATTCTTATGGTATTGAAATTGATTTGTCTTTATCAACAGGCAGAGCCAAGGTTTTCTCAAGCGGATGCAAACTCTAAGTAGATATATATATATATACGCGCACACACACACACACACCTGGATTTGTATTTCTTTATATGAAAAAGAAAATTCTATTTCAAATCAATAACTCATTACAATTGATTTTGACAAGTTTCACATTCTAAACTATCTTCCAAGTCAGCTTCAACTTGATGTCACTTTAAAAATAATTTCGTTGAGTATTGAGGTTTCTAGTTTCTTATTTGATGTCAGCTTCCGTTGAGAAACCTCTTTCCTTCTCTCTTGTGCGCGTGCGTTTGTTTCTCCAAAAAAAAAAGCTTCCCTTTGAGAATTTATTCATAACTTATTCAAAAATAAGAATTTAATAAATTTCAAATACTTCTCTGTCTCTGGTTAGGTTAAATTGATAGGTATTATGTGGAGGGGGTTTGGGGACAACATTTGAATAACAAAGGATCACTTTTTGTTTGGGAGAAGGGAGGGACCACATATAAAGAAAGTACATTAGTATACCTACTATAAGTTCTAAAAATTATAATAAGTTCTAATTTTTTAAATATATTCTCATATATTTACAATACCGAATATGTACATGTTTCTTTTGGTTCATTTTTTTTCTTCTTAAAATTGAGTTAAGAAGTGAGCATAAAAAAAAGGAAATAAAAAACCCTGTAAATAGCATAATTATGTTATTATATTTGGATAGTTTATCAAAAACCAATTAATTATTTAATATGACTAGTATATGTGTTTTTTTTTTTCAATTTTTGGTAGTATTTTCAAGAAAAATAACAATAATATTTTTTATTGTCTAATGCAATAATAATTTAAAATGATTTGGTTTTTGCTTATATAAAATCAAATATACATACATATATAGTACGCAGCACATACATACATACATATATATATATATATATATATATATATTTTTATGAAATTGAGATTCAAAATCCAATTAATTTTTTAATAATAAAATTTAAGGCGTTTTTGAGGGCAGTGCCCACCAAAGGTATTGTCCGCCTTGGGCACGTCCGACCTTTGGGTGGCATGTTACCCCGAAGGGCACGCCTCTACCACTACTACACTTTGAGGGTAGTGCCTATCAAAGGTATTGTTCGCCTTAGGCATGTTTTTGCAACGTCCAACCCTTTGGGTGGCATGTTACCCCGAAGGGCACGCCTCTACCACTACTACACTTTGAGGGTAGTGCCCATCAAAGGTATTGTCCGCTTTGGGCATGTTTTTGCAACGTCTGACCATTTGGGTGACATGCTTATACAACATCCGCACGGTTTTGTTACCCCGAAGGGCACGCCTCTACAACTACTACACGTGTAGTAGTGGTACACTCATGCCTTGGGCTCAAGCTTATAAGGCATGGGTGGGGCGCTTCTCTCTTCGATGTGGGACTCGGGCAAACTCATTCCCATATCGTTGATGAACAAAAACTGCGAGGACGTTGCACAAAAAACATGCCTCCGCGAAACAAACATTCTTGTTTGGTCTTCCCACCCATAAAAGAAATTCAAGATTAAGATATAAATATATATATATATATATATATATATATAATTTTGATGTTTAATATAAAAAATAAAATTAAACAATATTGATTTTAATAATTTATGTTATATATATTAAATTAATAACAATCTTTGACACAGTAAACAATCATAGTTGTAAATGTTTAATAGGTATTTAAAGCATTTCGTATAATTATAATATGGTATATGTATAATAAATATTTTAATATTTTTAATTACATCAATTACGTATTTTTCAAAATATTTTTATTTTGGATTAAATAAGAAAAGACTAGTGTTGAAAGCGCTCCCCGGAAGAAGTCATGCTTGGCTATGGGACTACATCCCTAATGAAGGAAGCATTGTATCCTTTGGAAAGGTTAGGATTCACAAGGATACTCGAAGATATTATTCTAATTTTGAAAGTTTTCATTCATTTCTTTTGTTAGTATTTCTTTGCGATGTATCAGAGTTGCTCTAACAGCTGCCAGTGTCGCATAAGAGAAAAAGAAGGCATTATGTCATTTTTTCTTTTCCCAATTGTATAATGTGATTATGAACAAATAAAGTCTATTGTTGATTTCTCTGAAAAAAAAAATTATTAAATCACTTATCAAAAAAGAAAAAGAAAAATAACATTACATTGAGATGATTTTGATATGGTTGGAAAAGTTAATTTGAACCTACTTTAGAATAGGTTGTGATTTGTGAATTATGATACGCAATGACATGATAAAAGAGATGTTACTACTAATAATAGTTACTAGGGATTCAAGTAATTATTAAATTATAAGGTTAAATCTTGTTGCACAATTTTTATTGTACAGTCCTGTGAAATCGTGTTTTAAAAATACAAAACAATATCGTGTGTAATCGTCATCGCTCCAATTATAATAGTGTTTTTTTCTCACCCATCTACCTAAAAAAACTAACTTTTTGAATATTAGTTGAAGATTACAAAACTAAGGAGTGACGTGTTAAGATTTCAAATTTGAAAGTCGGTGGAGTAGAGGAGTTGAAAAGAATACTATTAACATTTACATTCGGGTATCTAAAAAAATACATATTTTACACTCTAAAATGCTACTTTAATTATCTATTTTACCAACTCATTTAACAATACTCCTAACATCTTATATTTTATTTTTACATACAACCCAATAAAATAATATAAATTACTCTTCTGTCTCTTCCCTTTCTTCCTCTCTGTCTCTGTCTCTCTCCACTGCCAAGCAACCAAGCAACCACCACCACTGAACCATCAAACCAGCCATCCAAATTGCAAATCAATTCAAACCCAATGCAACATTGCAAATCAATTCAAACCCAATGCAACTATTGAAACAATACCGACCACCAAAAAAGCACCAACGAAACTCTAAAACCAACCCTAGATAATTATACATTATTATTACAATTTTTTAATTTTTAGGGAAAACAAATTACGTTCAACAAATTTTAGAGAACAAATTATACATTATTATATTTCAATTACAAAATGATTATTTATTCCCATGCATATTAAAACCAACGACACTTTACCACTACATTTCATATGCCAGTTGTGTTTTTCAATGAAAATCTTTTCTTTCACAATATCATAATTACAAATTGCTTAATAAGATAATATCAACATATAATTTATAGCATTTGAGAAAGAAACTAAAAAGTCAAAAATTGATTTCAACAATTCACTTAAAAGAGCATTTATTCAATTTTAATATTTTTATCAAAATAATTCAACAAAAATAAATAGTGTTAGAGTTGTTGTGTGATTGCGTGTGATGATTGAATGACGAGCACAAGCATAAAAGAGAGTTTCTAATGAGAAAACCCTGCATACTTGCATTATAAATAACCCAAGGTTTATATACTAGAGAATATTTTATTAGCACTAGACTAACCAAACTAATTTAAGATCAAGTTGCTTGTTCTACAAGTAAGCGACCTACACAGTGTTTCCAGCGTAACCAAGGCCGATTTCTTCTCTCTCTGAAACCTAAATTTGGAGCACACACAAACTCTGTGCAGCGTAGTTTCCATGGAGTTCAATTACAGAGCAATGGACAAAAGAGCCTCCACTCACATCCTTTTTTCCTCTTCAACCACTCAGCCTCGTCAGCCTCTTCCATTCAATGCCAACAATACCCTATTAACCGCAAACATGGCTTTAAACAACAACAAAGACATAGCATTGGCTCGGCAGCGCCTCCAGTTGGAAGAACAGGAGATGAGGAGAGCAGAGATGATAATGATGATAGATCAGAGAGAGAGAGGCAGAGGCTGATAAAGATGATGAACGATCTGAGAGAGAGGCAGAGAAAGATGACGATGATGATGGAGCAGAGAGAGAGGGAGATATCTTAAATAAAACAACTCCAGAAATCATCGGAAGTTGGCTTTTTTGACAAGTTCTACAACTGCATGGGCATGGCCAAGAACAAGTTCCTCCCTTCCTTGACGGTGAATCAGCAGCAGCACCGCAGCCCTACCATGCTCTCGGGTAATGTGGCAGCGATTCAGATACTGACTACTCAGCCCGTTAATCAGACTTTGTCTGAGGATATAAAAGAACCTCCTGTAGAGTACAAATTTCAACTTTCTATGCTGTTGTTGTTTTTTTTCAATCGCTTGCTTTGTCTTCATGTTTGTTAATTATGCCACTGTTCTGTTCTTTATCAACTTAATTAATCTGTCTCGGTAGTATTGGTGGTTATGAAGTAGTTAATAACTTATTGTATGATAAACCATCAAATCTTGTATTCAAAGATACGATTTCATGATTTCAAAATTGTAACTGAAATTATGTTTTGAACACACGATTTTCAAGTTTGTGTCTACGAATGTGTGCAACAAGCTGATGATCAGGACAATATGTAGTAAATTAATGATTTTTTTTTTAAAGCTTTAGTTTGGCCATGAACAAGTTCCCCTTCTTGGTTATGCATCAGCAGCAGAAGCAACTCCGCAGCCCCACCGAGATCTTGAGTAATTTGGTGGCGATTCAGAGACCGACTCGGCCCGTTATTCAGCCTTTGTCTGATAATATAAAGGAATCAGTTGTAGAGGATAAGGTGAGTGAAAGTCTCAACTTCTATGTTGTTATTATCAATTACTTTATGCTTTCACAACTATTATGCCACTGTTAAACAACTTAATAAATCTGTTTATTTTTTGATTTTTGTAATTGTTAAGTGTACTGTTTTGTCATACTCCGTAGTTAATAACTTATATTATAATAAAGCTTGTGTCTTTATTAGGGCTTAGGATTTGCATGCTATAATATTATTATTGATAATTCAATAGTTACAATGAGAGGGGGGATTTGAACTCTGGATGGCTCTCTTAGAAACACCAAGAGAGATGCTGTATACTGTGATATTATTGATCCATCAATTTTGTGAAGCTTAGGAGTAATTGTTCATTATTCAGGAAGAAATGCTTGCTCTTCTCACAAATTAATTATCGACTCATCATTCATGTGAAAGGAGGAAGCTTTGCTATCAAAATATTGAATATTTTTTTGAAGCTAAGGATGATGGTTAGGAAAAGCTAGAGTATTGATTGCCAAATATGGGAAAGCTGGAGATTAAGGTTGGATGGAATTTGCTATTACATATGGGAACATGATGAAGCATGTAATACTTAGTCAACACTACTTCTGAAAATATATCAAATTAAAATTTTAAAATTTAGTCTCTTTTTGAAAAGTAAAAGAAAGGAGATTTTTTCTATTTATCTCATATATTTTTAGAAGTGGTATTGGCTAGAAGGGTTTCAGGATGTTTCCAGGTGGTCCTTAGTTTTAAAGAATATGCGGAGATCATTGATGAGGTTTTGGTTTATAATGTTGCTCATCTCTGTTCTTGAATGATTTGTAAGCCTTAGTAATCAAGCAAGGCAAGACCATGAAGCTATATAAGGATAAGTCCTCTTAGTTGTAGAAAGCTAAGATTACCAAATTCATCAATAATTCTTTGATTCTTTTCTTCCATAGAGATCTTAATATTGTTTTCTTAATTGCCTCATTCTGTTTCCTCTCTTGCTTTGGATGCCAAGAGAGAAGATTATCTTTGGCTGACAGTGAAAGCACCCTTTAAACTGAAATTGGGAAAGTTTCCTAAATAATTAAGGAGTATGTCCATATTGAAATTTTTACTTGTGTTGATTTTGTTATGGATCATACAAACTTGATAGTCTGATTTTAACAATTTGCTGCCTTGTTCAAAAAATGGAAGGTTATGCAGACAAAGTGTGTTGACTTTGATGTTACTGAAAAGAGGAAAGCTGAAACACCAGTGGTTGCAGATGGTATTGACCCTAATGAGGCCGTTTCACAAAGTACTGGTAAGAAAAGACGAATTGAATGGAGCTGCTCTCTCTGTCGAGTAATAAACACAAGCAAACAAAACCTGGACTGGCACCTGAAAGGGAAGAAACACAAGGACAAGGTGGAATTGTCAAATGCTAGTAAGTCATCGTCACTAGAGGAGGAGAGTAACAATGATGAAGGGAAGGCCAATTTGGCATTGTTAAATGCAAGCAAGACACCAGTTAAGAGTGACAATGATGAAGGGAAGGCCGAGGAGGCATTGTTAAATGCCAGTAAGACACCCAAAGACAGTAACAATGATGAATTCCCAGTAGATGGAAGTCACAAGCATCACAAATTCTGGTGCCAGATGTGTAGGGTTGGGACTACTACTGAAGCTTCGATGAAAGAACATCGCAATGGAAACGAACACATGAATTTACAGCGAAAATAAGGAGGTGCCATCATTGCCTTATCCACGATATCAGAGGATGTCCAAGAAGTTGAAGACACAGCTGCCAAAAACTGATTAATATGAATAAAAAATTGGTAACTTAAATGTATTGACATGGGAGTTGATTTGGAGATAAGGAGTTAGTCGTATGTGGAATCCCACATTAACAAGGAGATGGGTGTCTTTATTATAAAATATTAGTTGTCCGGCATTGTGCGTGATAATTTTTTAGATAAAATATTATTTTAATTCCTAAACTTTATAAATATATATATATATATATATATATATTTTTTAAGTAATTTTATTATATTTTTCATAATCTTATTTATAACATTTTTTACCATTATCATATATTTATTAGTTGATAATTTGTATAAAATAGACATTAAATAAGATGTAGAACTATTCAATAATTTTTTTAAAGTCATGGTGTATGAAAATTATGATTATATATATATATATATATATATATATATTATTTCCCTAGTTAGAGTTTGATTAGTTTTAAGTTTAAATTTTGTATTATTATATTTAATTGTTGATTTTATTGCACTATAAAGTTTTAATGTCTTTTGTATAGTTATCTTGATTTTTTTTTCTTACTCCTCTTTACCACCTTTTTATTTTCCAAATAACAATTATTAATTGATGTTTGATTTCATTTCTTTTTTTTTCTTCATTCATTTATTCTTTATTACTTTGTATGTTTTCCTTGCTAGTTGTAAATTTTATGGTTATTAATAAGAAATGGATATCATGGATGGCTTGAATAGTTATAGATGTAGTTATGTTAGTGGTATGTCAAAGGTTTTTTTTTAATGGGGGATGTGACTGAATTTAAATGTAAAATAAAATGATATGAGAAAAAAAAAAAATACATAACAATAAACACTAACTTATCCAAATAATTCTATGTAATATAATAATAGTACATTCTTATATACTATTTTTAATTATTTATAATGCAATATAATAATATTTAACAATCAAAGTCATAAAAAAAATAAAATAAAATAAAACCCTTAAAACACAAAACTAAATCTCATCAACCAAAATAGAGCTCTAAAGAATACAAAACTTTATCAAGCCAAAGTAGAGATACTAGAAAAATAAAAATAAAAATCCACCAAAAAAATTAAGGGAGAAAGAGTGGAAAATAACCACTTTTTTGTGAGAGAAAATTATGTAAAGAATGGAAGAGTGAATTACAAATTTATACTAAGAGGCCAAAGGCTTTGTAGCTGAATTAGCACATCCTTATGTATAAAGTGCTTGGGCGTCTAGGAGAGAAATGATTCGAGTTGCGGGGTTAGCAGCATGATGTAATTATTTCTATAAAAAAAAAATTATACTAAGAGGATGATAATAAAAAGAAACAAAATAAAGGAAGATAAAAGGAAAGAAGAAGAGTGATATCAAGGTAGAATGTTTGGGGAGATGAAAATGTAAAGAGAAGGAGAAAAGTTGGAGAAATTGTAAATGTTAAAAAAAATGAGTACAATTTGATGAGCAAAATAAAAAATTACATTTTTTTTTAAAACAAAAAAGAGAGAAAATATAAATCATTTAATGATAAGGAGGATGTGGTTCAATTTCAATATTGAGTAAAATAGAAGAGAAGAAAAAAATAAGAAAAATTAAAAGATATAACAATAAACACTAAATTATCCAAATTATGGTATTTAATAGAATACTATTTTATTTTTATCTACTATCTTTAATTTTTTATAATGTAATCGAATAAAATTTAACAATCAAAGAGCAAAATAATAATAATAATCTATATATATATATATATATATAAAACCGAAACTTTTGAAACTCTCACAATTTTTCACATTATCACTATTTTCTTTTTCTTTTTATTTTTGATTTTTTTTATTTTAAGGGCTCCATAAAACTTGATGGACAAGAAAATGTATTCTAAAATAAGTTCTAATTAATACCTAACCATAATAGGAACCAAATTTGACCTAAAAAAACATTAAAAGAGCCTAAAAACAATGAAATAAATCACCTAGACCTAAAATAACGTTTTTTGCATAAAAATACCAAAATCTCTTCTCTCCTTAAAATCCTAGCAATTACCATCTCAAAACCCTAAACTCAACTTCACTTTAAGATTTAAAAATAAGAAGGAGAGAGACTCACGTAAAAAAAAAAACGTAAGTTGTCTTTTTTTATTTGCTTTCATATGTACCTGAAATTTTCATTCTATCTTATTGTTTTATTATGTTTAGAATTGATTTTCTTATAAGTATTTGGGTTAATCTTTATATTTTGATAGTGTTTTTATGGGTTTGGTTTTTGGGTTGAAATTCTAATAATTATTTTATATTGTATGTGGTAGATGAATCATCTCTATTTTTGGAGAAAAATCAAAACTGCAACCTATGTCTTCCAGCCCAAGGTGTGGTAAATTTTTATATGTTCTTACTTTATTGAGAATTTTTATTTGGGTTCATGTGATTTTTTGTTTTTTTATTAAAGCTTTGATTTTTTGTTGATTAATTATTTGTTTGGATTCAACGTAAAAGATAATGGAATTAGGTGTTATAAATTTGATAATGTTCCATGTTTTGAATTGTTTATATTATTTAGACTCCTGGTAGGACTCTCTCTTCTCTCCTTAAAACCCTAGCAATTACCATCTCAAAACCCTAAACTTAACTTCACTTTAAAATTAAAAAAATAAGAAGGAGAGAGACTCAACTAAAAAAAAAAAAAAAACGTAGGTTTTGTCTTTTTTATTTGCATTCATATGTGCCTGAAATTTTCATTCTATCTTATTGTTTTGTTATGTTTAGAATTTATTTTCTTCTAAGTATTTGGGTTAATCTCTATATTTTGATAGTGTTTTTGTGGGTTTGGTTTTTGGGTTGAAATTTCTAATAATTATTTTATATTTTATACAGTAGATGAAGCATCTCTATTTTTTGGAGAAAAATCAAAACTTCAACCTATGTCTTCCAACTCAAGGTGTGGTAAATTTTTATTTGGTATATTATATATGAATTTTTTTGAATTTGAAGGGTTTTGTTTGGTTTTGAAGTAGAATTTGGGGATTCTATAAAATTTGGAAGGTTTAAGTTTTGGGGTTTTTGGTATTTGCGTCTTAGTAGGTTGATTTTAATTCTTTACCTTATATGTTTTTTCTTTATTGAGAATTTTTATTTTGGGTTCATGTGATTTTTTGTTTTCTTAATTAAAGTTTTGATTTTTGGTTGATTAATTATTTGTTTGGATTAATTTTAATTAATTATTTGTTTGGATTCAATGTAAAAGATAATGGAATTATGTGTTATAAATTTGATAATGTTCCATGTTTTAAATTGTTTATATTGTTATTAATACGACTAAATAAGATTTGTTTTTATCTTTGTAGTTTATATCAGTTTTGAGTGTGTGTATATATATAACTTTTGGGAATTTTGCTTTATTAATTTAAGAATTGTAAATTATTTTGTAAATTTCAGTAACTATGTACCTGCAGTGAGACATTGACAATATAAGCATATATATATGGTATTAACATTTTATAAAAATCTTTCTTACAACCTAATAACATTCTATGTTAGACAACACTTCTAAACTAATGAAAAACATAGAAGTTAAATATTTATTCCCATTGTATTTTATTTAATTATGACAGATCCATTTTTTTTTAAACGCTAACTAGCAAAATGTCTATAATATGCATATTATTAACCCAATTTTCTATTTCTAAATTTCTTAGATTTTATTATATCAATCTTTTTTTCTTTTAAATTCTTGGTGGGCAAATCAGTCTCTCACTAATTTTTTTACCTTAACGTGATGTTGGTTAATTGTCCTTTTATTTAACTATCCCGTGCATCGCACGGGTTAGCGACTAGTAATAACTTAAAACACAAAACTAAATTGTATCAACCTAAATTAGAGTTCTTTAAAACACAAAAATTTATCAACCTAAAGCGGAGATGTAATAAAAAAGAAAAATCCACCAAAACATTGAGAGAGAGAGAGAGTCTTTTTGTGAGAGAAAACTATGCAAAGAAAGGAAAAGAGTGACAAATTTATAGTAAGAGTGAAGGAATAAAAAGTGACAAATAAAGGAAGATGAATGGAAAGATGAATAGCTATATTAAAGTAGAGGGTAGTAGGAAGATGAAAAGGTAAGGGAAGAAGAAAGGTTAAAGAAAGTGTAAATATTTAAAAAATAAGTGAATGTAAAAAGAAATTATAGGAAAATTGGAAATAAAAAAGAAATATATATATATAGATGTTAAAACCGACAAAGATGAATATGTAAAGTCAATAATCTATTTATATATATATTTTTTTTTGTAAAAAAAAGGAATAAATAATAATTATGTGGCAAATGATGTGTCGATAAGGTGGCGCAACAAGAGCTTCGCAGTAATAAATGCCACGCTTCAACTTTTAGTAAAAATATAGATATAGAAGTGTAGTGATATGTATTGAAAAAGAAATTGAGTTAGATGTGTGCACAACAAGTATCTAGATAATTCATTATCTAATTCATTAAAACATGTACCTTCACCTCATCAAGATAATGTTCAATTATTAATCTTAAAACTCCCACTAAATCAAATTAAATGGACCTTATTAATTAGATTAACTTGTGTAATCAAATTCATGAGGCACTTTAACCTATAAGTAGACTCATTCAAAATCATTTGTAACATAACAACGGGAAATTATTGTGTACTCCCGGAGTACCATAAATGCGTGCTCCCTCCTCTCACATGAATGGTGGGTCCCACTAATTAAATTCATGGTGGGACCCACCATTTATGTGAGAGGAGGGAGCACGCATTTATGGTACTCCGGGAGTACCTAATAATTTTCCCATAACAACAGCAGCAAAAATAACACAATACTATAAAGCATTCGGACGCACAAAAATAGAGGTTCTTGGCAAAGAAGGGTATTCTCCTTAAAGAAAGTGAGTGTTGTGCCTCACTCCAAACAAATATTGTGTAATTTGTGATATAATTGTGTAATTTCTCCCAAACAAATATTATCCCGTATTTTTAATTTTTCTTGTATTTACCCCAACAGATAGGACTTCCTTGCATCTCACATGTGACTACCTTGCAAATACACATCTTAATCATTCAATTTGCAAGCTTCTACATTTTCACGTAATTACTCTTTTAAAAATTGCTTATCTGATGAGTTATATGTTTTTCCTTAGAAAAGCTAGGATGAATGTACAAAGAATATTCATATGGTTGAAATTGATTTGTCTCTGTCATTAGGCAGAGCCAAGATTTTCTCAAGTGGATGCAATCTTTAACTAGAAAAATATATAAATACGGGAATTTCATTTTTTTTATATGAAAAAAAAATTTCCATCTCAAATCAAGAACTCATTACAATTGTTTTTGACAAGTTTTCCTTTAGCCTTTAATAGGGGTGTGCTCGGTTCGGTTTCGGTCGGTTTGTATGGGTATGGCCAACCGAAACCGAATATTTCGGTTTGTGAAATTCTCAACCGAAACCGATTGAAATGGCTGGAAATCCATCGGTTTCGATGTATTTCGGTTTCAATCGGTTTCGGTCGGTTTTCGGTTTTTCAAAGAGAGGGTTATTAAGATTTTCAAAACCACACTCTTTCAAACGATAAAGCAAAAACCAAAGCATATAAAATCACACTCAGAATCATTAAAGACCACAAGCTCAAAACTTTTCACACAATTCACTCTAAAGCAAAATCACCGTTCACTTGAAAAGAAAAATCACAGTATAAATGAAACAAAACAAACACAGTTTAAAGTGTAAAAAAAAACTCACCGATTATATGAGAATCAGAGATATATGAGTTAGAGAGACTGAAGAATTTGAGTGAAGAAAGCTTCTTCTTCCATTTTGTTCTCTGTGTGTGTGTGTCAAACAATCGCACCGATGATTCCAATGAAGGAAAAAGACAGAAAAATTTGAGAGAAAAAGTTGGGAAAGGGGGGGGCTGAACTGAAGAAAAGAAAAGGGAAGAATGAAATAGGGGAGGGGCATTTCCGAATCGCATCGATGATTCCAAGGAAGGAAAAAGATAGAAAAATTTGGGGAAGGGGGCGGCTGAACTGAAGAAAAGAAAAGGGAAGAGAAGAATAAAATAAGGGAGGGGTATTTTAGTATTTATGTCATCCTCTAGGGTTTTAAAAAATTAAAAGGCAAAAAAACAAGCGCCCCCGCGAAGGCTCGAACCTGGGATCCAGCGCCAGATCACAAAGTAGCGTACCACTAAGCCATTAATCAGCTATGTAATAGACTTACATAAATATATATATATATATATATATATATATATTCGGTCGGTTCGGTTTGGTTTCGGGTGAAAAAATCCAGCACCGAAACCAAAACCGAAAATTTCGGTTTTTAGAAAATGAAACCGAAACCGATCCGAACCGAAAATTTGGCAACGGTTCGGTCGGTTTCGACCGGTTTGTTCAGTTCATCGGTTTTTTGCACACCCCTAGCCTTTAACAAAGGTTAAAGGAAGAAGTTGGTAAATGGTCAGATCCTCTTTCCATAATCTTCCTTCTTCCGGCTTCTCTAACGTTGCTCGTTATATCTGTGGCCGTCGCTAGTAGTTTTCAGGTGGATGGGTTTAGAACTTGATTTGGGAGTAGCTGATACCGGTGATTTTGATTTTAGAACTTGGCTGAATCCGTGTAGTTTAGGATTGGAGTTTTGTGTTATAACACTTGGTAAGAGTAATAATATAGGCACAAACTATTTTACAACATTTTTATAAACTGCTGAAGTGGCTTTAGTATTTTACAAATAGCTATTTTAAGTAAAAATATGATGTTATTGATGAGCCCATATTAAAACTAATAAGAATTTGTCACATCAGCAATTTGTAAAAATGTTGTAAAATAATTTGTGTTAGTAGCATTACTCTTCTTGGGGAAGAGTAATGGTACCGTTTGGATTGTGCCAAGTTTGCTCTTGGTCTTCACTGAAATGGTACCATTTGGGGCTGATTTGGCAAAAATAAAATATGTCAGCATGGACATGTATCACTTAACAGCAAAAACTAATTGTGAGAGGTGAATTGTTAACTGAACCAAACTTTATGGTGTAAAATCAAATTTCTGAAATGTTGGGGTATAAAATTCAAACAACTCCAAACTTTAAGGGTATAATTTGCAACTTACCATATTCTAAACTATTTTCCTAGTCAACTTCAACTTGATGTCGCTTTAAATAATTTTGTTAAGTATTGAGGTTACTAGTTTCTTGGATAAGTGGTGTTTACTCTTATGTCAGTTTTCTTTTGAAATTTTTTTATTCATAACTTATTTATACTATATATAAAAAGATTTCTCTCTTTCAACTAGACTTTTATATGCTTAAAAAATACTTTCATTAATAAAGGGTAACTTCAGTTAGAAATAGGGTCATAAATATCAAATAACAAATTTCATTTTAAATTCAAAAAAAAAAATCCTAAAATTTAGCATTTTTTTTCCCTTCACGTTCATAAAAAAATGAGTAATACTACAAGCACAAACTATTTTACAACATTTTTACAAAATGTTGATGTGGCCAACCTCTTATTGGTTTTTATTTAGGCCTACCATTAATATTATTTTTTCATTTACCAATAATCACTTTCCACATCAACAATTTGTAATTTTTTTTGTAAAATAGTTTGTATCTCTAGCATTATTAAAAAAAAAATTACAATTACTGTTTATCTCTAAAGTTTATCTTTTTATTTGTTTGAAAAATAAAAATATATATTTCTAAATTATAATTGTAGGGATATTGAGCCTCGAAGTCCATCATAGGTTTGTATGATTGGGCCTATGGCCCGATCCGATGACACGAATTGTTCAAGGAGGGGGAATCTTTATTAGAAATGATTGTATGGTGTATAGAGGTCAACTTTAACCACGATGGTTCAAAGAGGTGTGCGAGGATAAATACCTCCTCGGCTGACAAATTCTAAGGTCTGTAAAGATTGACTAACGATCAGGGTAAAGCTCCAAGAAGTCTTGCGAAGTTTGATAGTTCTTATCAAGATGGCAGGCAGGGAGGTGTCCTAAAATATCTGAAGGGAAGGTTGCCACCACCGCATTAAATGCTGGACAGCTAATTTCTTGGCTACATTAATGTGGAGAAGACACCTGAATAGTGTAACATTGGCTGCCCCAATGCAAATAAGATTAGTAAGGGTGTCTGATAAGACAGGTACTCAAGTGGTAGCCCCAATTGATTGACAAGTGTAGAACTAAGAAGTTTCAGACGGAACTATATAATAGAAGAGACCCTTCACGAAGAGGGGACCGGGAGAAAAAGAGAGCAAAGACTGAAATCTGGAGGAAGAAAACTTGTAACTGAATTCTGAGAAGAACATATATATATGAACAAATCGTCCTCGGACTTAGCTGAGAACAATCTTTCATCATTCTAAAACATTTTTCTTTCCATTCTCATAACATTTGGATTCATTTAGTGATTGTGTGATCACTTCAATCCAGTAGTCCAACCCATTCTCTACAAATTCATTGTTTTGGGCTTTTTGAGTTTAAGTTCACCCACGTAGTGGGCTGGAAACTCAAATCTAGTTCCTACAATAATAAATGTAAATTATTAACATTTACCAAAAAAAAAAAAAGAAGAGCCTTATGTGCATGAGAGGCTAGTTAAAATATAATAATTTAATTTATTTAGTAGCAAAAGCCCAAACGAGTTTAATTAATTTACTAGTCCCTAACTCTTTATTAGCAAAAGCCCAAACGAGTAAAGCTGAAGTCAAAGGCAACACAAAATTGAAAAAAAATTTCTTTTTCGTTTTAGTTTTAACGTTTATCTTTCCCTCAATTCTCAGATATCTCACCTGCCAAAATTATGTAAAGATTTAATCAAATGTCAGAACACATTTATTTCTTACCTTTTTTTCAATTAAATAATGGTAGTACACCAATTTTTTTCACAACATGACCACACGGCGAGTAATAGTGACAGAATTGTGGCCTTACATTAACCTATTATTTTTGGATTCAAAACTTCTAAATTTTTTTAGAGAATTTTATCAAATAAATTTTTTTTAAATTTTAAATATTTTTTAATAATTTAATAGTCTAAATTTTACTAAAAAAATATTAACATGACAAAATCTAAATCTCCATATAAAAAAATAATTAAAATTTTAAAAAATTTATTATTAAAATACCCTAAAAAAATATAGAGATTTTGAATCCATTATTTTTACTCTATTACTCGTAATCTGTCCTGTGAGCGAATCTGAGCAAAAGTTGTGCTATTTTCCAAACGCTCTCACGCCTCTTTTTTCTTTTTCTTTTGTTTTTTTTCAGGTGTTATTGTTTCATACACTCATTTCGCCCGGCATGCCGAAATTTCGGCCGGAACCAAATCTTTTCCCTCCATCTACCTTCCTATCTGAAAGTTTTAGAGAGTGAATCATGTGAAGGGTGTGTGTGTCAAAGGTCAAAGATTACAAAACTGAAGAGTGACGTCTTAAAGATATCAAAGTTGGAGAAATGAGTGTAGTTGAGGGTCGGTGGAGTATCGTGCAGTTGTAGGAGACTAGGAATATTACTACTAATAGGAAAAGGAGTTTAGCTTTTGAGTCTGTCCCAAACAAAGAAACCAGAGCAGAGTCCCAAATCGAATAAGAGATGGACATCAAAAAATCTCTCTCTACTGACAATTAAATACTATAGAATCAAAGAAGTTGTAACAAGTACTGACACACAAAACTTAAATTTTCACTTCAAAATTTTCTCAGAGGCAGAGCCAAAAAAGAAAAAAAAGAAAAAAAAAAAGCACACACTTGTTTATTGTTTCAGCATAATCAGTGCCGAATATTTCTCTTCTTTGAAACCCTAAGTCAAAAACTTTGTGTCGTGTAGTGTTGTTGATGGAGTTCAAGTACAGAGCAATCGATGAAAGAGCCCACAATACTCAGATTCCTCCTCCTTCTTCTTCAACCACTCTGCCTCTGCCTCTGCCTCTGTCTCGTCCTTTGCAACACCTTACTGCTATCAATGGCAGTGTCAATGATACCCTAATGACCCAAAACGCTCTCTCTCTGACTCTGAACAGTAACAACGACATAGCTTTGGCTCGGCGGCGTCTCGAGCTCAAAGCAGAGGTGGAGAGACGTTTGATGGTAGAGATGGAACAGAGCAAGATGTCTTTGCTGAGACAACACCAGTATTCTTCATCACCATTTGGATTTTCCCAAGATTTTTACAACAACTACATGGGCATGAATCCCTTCTTGATGATGAATCATCAGCAGCAGCAGCAGCACCACCGCGGCAGCCCCGTTGAGGTCTTTGGTAATGTGGCGGCGATTCAGCAGCTGACGACTCGGCCCGTTACTCAGTCTTTGTCTGAGGATATAAAGGAACTGGTAGTGGAGGACACAGTGAGTGTTTCAACTTTCTTCTTGTTGCTTTCAATTACTTGCTCTGTTTTCTTGTTAATAAATTTGTTTTTTAATAATGGTTTTGGGATCTTGCTTTGTCAGTATTAATGACTTATATTATAATAAAGGGTCTGTCTTTGTTATGACTTTGGAGTTTTATATTGATACTATTGATATTATATGTAACACGTGCCTGATTGGGTGAAGTTTACCAAGGAGCACTGCTTCCAGAGTATTGAATATTTTTTTTGAAGCTTAGGACGATGATCAGGAAAATATGTAGTAAATTAATGATTTTTTGTTTTACTTAAAGCTTGATTTGGGATGCAAGGGTGCTTTTGCTTTCATTGCAGAAAGCTTTTCTTTACTGGCAATCAAAGCTTGGGGTAATAAAGGAATGTAAGAGTTAGAGATTAATGTTGGATGGAATTTGTTAGCACATATGGTGAACATAATGAAGCATGTGTTACTTAGCCAATTTTACTATTTTTTTTTTAAATCTAAAGAAAAAGGAACTTTTGTAAATTAAATCAGAGATATATTCAGTAGTAATCTCATAAATTTTTGGGTAAGAGGGTTTCCAGGTAGTCCTTAGTTTTGAAAGATATTTGGAGATCAGCAATGAGGTTTTGGTTTATAATGTTGTCTCTTCTATGTTCTTGAATGATTGTTAGGCCTTGCAATTGCCCTAGAAAAAAGCCATGTTAATCAATAGAAAGTATATACCGCTATATAATAGAGTTTAAATATAACAGTATTCTTATACCTCACCAAAAAAAAAAAAAAAAAACTCCCGTTTTATCCCTTGAATTCAGTTTGTTGTACCTCACAGTTTCATGTGACAGTCTTTTTCAATCAAATAGAAGTTTCACGATATGAGAGCCATGACTAAAAAGAAGTTCAAGCACTGTATCATTCAGTATATGCTAGTTTTGTGAATTTGACTTTTAAAGTTTAAACCCTTTCTTTGATATAACAAAAATAAATAAATAACACATAATCTTGCCAGAGACCAGTGGCAATATTGGTGCTTTATTATGCTAAAATTGTCATTAATATTTTTTGTTTCTGTAAGTTTTTGCTTTTTGGTTGTGGCAATATGTAATTTTTATTGCCAAGGGTTCAAGTTAGTTATACAGAAGTAAAAGAATTAGTGGTAACTTTGATATGAAAATTTCCACTATTGCCCATTCTCTCTGATAGTTGTATTTTATTTTTGGTGTGGTTGGTTAAAAGGTCAATCCGATAGTGTTGGTTTGTCAAATTGAAATTGTCTTTAGTATCTTATTTTTGTGCTAGTTTTTCATATGAAAAATAAGTCAGTTTTGCTTGTCATGTTCAAAATTCTTGCATGAAAATAATTGTCAATGATCATTTTGGTGTGGTAAATCACCCTTATTATCTTCTCTTTTTTATATGTTGTCTCCTACAAAATAGATTTTTTTGCAATGCTCTTTTTGGACATATCAATTAGGGTCAGTTAGGCTTATGAGCTATTGATTTTAGCTTATTTGTTATTAGAGCTCAAACTTGATAATTTTGTCTTATGGGTAAGCCATATTGTGGTCCAAGCCAACCTCTTGATGAGGTTTGGGTTCTTAGGAAATCTCCTGTGCTGCCACCACCTCCTCCACTCAACACTGCTGCCACCACCACCACTACCACTCCCTCCCTCACTCCTCCCACTTGTCTTTTTAGTTGTCTAAAATGCTCCAAGGTAGCATATGATATCGACAATAAACTCATAGCTTGTTGTCTATGGGTTGGCCTATACCTTTTCTCCCTTCTATTTTATAATGACATTACCTGTGATCAGGTGCTTACAAAAAGAAAATGAAGAGCTTCCTACCAAATCAGGTGAAAGTTCATACTTCTTTAGCTTGGCATTTTTATTGGATTTAGTTCCTAGACTTGAGATTCACTTGCCAGGGTTTTATTATGGATTGGGTAGCCTTCGTATGGTTGTTCTGTTTACTTGCTGTGGTGGAAAATATGGGTAAAACTTGATTAAATAAATGGTGTAGGTGTCTATCTTATGTTTGTGCGATTTAGCCCTCTAAATTCTGCAATCAACATTCTAAACCTATTTCAAGATTAATTTATAGTTTTTCTTATGGTCGAAATTAATTGCTTAATGGGAACTATCTACTCTAAATTAGGGAGCATTTTATGCGTGCTCCCTAAACTACAACAGTTCTACAATGTCCTAATTTTAGATTTAGTTGCCTACTAATCTGATCATTGGACAGTGGATTGACCTTGTGAATTAATGTAAAATTAGGAGGGTGTTGATTACATAGGGTGATAGCTGCAATTGATCCTTTTTATTTTCCACTTAATATTGCATTAAGGAATATGTCCATAATGGAATTTCTACTTATGTTGAATTTGTAATTGATCATGTAACTTGGTAGTCTAATTTTAGCAATTTCATGCCATGTTCAACAAAATGACAGGTTATGCAGACAAAGAATGTCAACTTTGTGGAAAAGAGGAAAGCTGAAACACCAGTGGTGGCAGATGGTAATGATTCTAATGAGGCCCCTTCACATAGTGCTGTTAAGAAAAGTCGAATCGAATGGAGCTGCGATCTCTGTCAAGTAATAACCACAAGCCAACAAACCCTGGAGGGTCACCTGAAAGGGAAGAAACACAAGAACAAGGTGGCATCATTGAATGCTAATAAGTTACCAAAGGATGAGAGTACTAATGATGATGAAGGTAAGAAACACAAGAACAAGGTGGCATCATTGAATGCTAATAAGATACCAGAGGACGAGAGTGCTAATGATGATGAAGGTAAGAAAAACAAATTCTGGTGCCAAGTGTGCAGGGTAAGGATTAACAGTGAAGCTATGCTGAAAAGTCATTGCCTTGGGAAGAAACACCAGGCCAAGGAGGCATTGTTAAATGCCAGTAAGACAATAGAGGAGAGTAATAGTGATGAAGAGAAGAAACACGAGGACAAGTTGGCATTAGTAAATGGTGGCAAGATACAAGAGGAGGAGGAGGAGGAGAGTAACAATGAAGGGAAGGCCAATTTGGCATTGTTAAGTCCAAGCAAGACTTCAGATGAGAGTGACGATGAAAGCCAAAAGCATCACTCCTGGTGCCAAATGTGCAAGGTCGGCACTACCAGTGAAGCTTTGATGACAGAACATCGTCATGGGAATGAACACATGAACTTACTGCGAAAAAAAAGAGGGGCTATCATTGTCATATCCATGATGCCAGAGGATGTCCAAAAAGTTGAAAAAACAGCTGCCAAAAACTAATTCAAATAGAGAACATACTGGATTAAAAAAAAAAAAAAAAAAAAAAAAAGAGAACGTACTCATGAAAATACAGAAGTGGGAGATGAAGTATGAACACAGATTGCAGAAGATTCTATTTCTTTCAGTTAGCCTTTTTTTTTTCTTTTTTTCTTTTTTTTTTTTTTTTTTTTGTTTCAAAGAGAATATAACTTGCACTGCTTGAGGTTTTCTTTATTTTTCACATTTGTCCTTGGTCGTTGGAAGGTGGGTTAGTGTTGGGCAGGGGAATAGAAACCTCTATGTATATTTTTATCTTCTGCAATCCTAAAGCTCATATTTATGCCTTTTTTGTTGGGCGGGCAGTCATATTTTTTGGTTCAAAACTACTGAAGTATTAGCAAAACTAAATTGAGAATATTTAGTGTTAGCTAGGCCTGGCGAACACAGTCCTTATGCATATTTTTATCTCGTATTTAAATTAGGTATTATTGTGTTCAGTTTGAATTACACCTACATTAAAAAGAAAGTTATTGGTCTTGACATGATAGTAAATAGCAATCATCTTAGAGGCAGACATTATAGATTCAAATTCTATTATGTTTGTATTGACACTTTTATTTATATATATATATATATATATATATATATATATATTTTAGAATCCATTAAGGACACATTTGGTATGTAGAAATAGATTCATGAATAAAATCGTAATCATTATTCAGATGTGTTTTATTATAGGGAATAGCTATTATCAAAATGGAGGAATAACTATTCCTTACTAAAAGTATCATAATAGCTGAAAAAACAATAGTCGGTTGCTACTACTTAAAATCTTTTGCCTATATACAAATGTAAGATTAATTTCAAGAAAAGTAAACAAATTAGTTAGAAAAACTATTGACAAGTATAAGTTTAATTAATTTTATTATGTGTGAAATTTAATATATTAAAAAAAAACAAAACAAAATAAAAGCAAAAGCATTTTTTTAATGTATTAATTTGAATTTCAAATATTAATAACTTATTTTTTTTTTATCAAACATGTATTTTTTTAAATAAAAAAATCAAGTTTGTTTTATGTATCGTTATTTTATTCACGTAAAAGACTTTATTAGTTATTAGAATTTAACATTTCAGAAGGTGTTGTCAAATAATTTTCTATTTTTAACATTTGTGGAGATACCATTTTTTTTTTTTTTTTTTGTAATCATGGAGATACCAATTTTAAACAAAAGACAATGATATAATTATTTAATATACATAATTGAATGTTAAGGGAGATTCACAGTAGTGTGGTTCCAGTTAACTTAACTGGTAAAGTCTCTATCTATCTAATGGTCGAATAATAGATTTAGGGTTCAATCTACGCTTACACCAAAAATGATCCGTGAAATATAGTTTTAGAGTTCTAATTTTGTGCTATCAACAAACAGATGCATAAAAGTAGTTATTCATTATAACTTCTTGTAATCATTGTAATATTTATTTTCATTCCCAAAAAATCTTATATTAGTGTCAAGCTTTTCCTAAGTATTATTTGCACTCAAGCAAAAGGAATTATCCTCTCATCCTACCTTCTCTGTCATTATCTACAACAAAACCTAGTTTTTATTATTGATCTTTGCAACCATTAATACCAAGATCTTGTAAAGCAACACTATATAGTATGCTTTTTTTGTGTGTGTAAATATAACAACTTATAATTCTAATATTTACATTTTTTTTAATTATATTTTGATCATGTAGTTTCCTATATTCGACTAAATTGAGAAAATCTATACCATATTTATAACTTATATAAGAGAATACAATTTTTTGGTATCGACCTTTTGAATGGGCAAAATATGAAATATCCTCACACATTAATCACAAAACCGACTTATGAGTTATAGTGCATGCACGATATGGTCCATCTCATTGTTGTGTGTTGATGTTTATTGTGTATCATTTTGTCGGTGATTAATTAATTTCATTTTGATTCTCAAATTAAATATATAAAAAAAAATTCATTTTAGTTGAACAAATATATTCAATGACCAATGACCAGTCAAGATTTTGGTCCAATGCTGGTAAGAGTAAAAGACAAAATTGAAAATAGAGTTGAAAATAAGATTTAGTTCAAAACATGTTAATTTAATGTAAATAATACATAAATAAAAAGTTTTAAAAAATAATTAATCATCACAAAATAAATATAATGATAATTTTATTATATTTTTTCATGTCTTTAATCTATATTAACAAAAATTATTACCATATATTTATCAATAGAATAACTTTAAAAAAGAAATCTAAATAAAGAAAAAAAAATTGACAGCTTAAGCGTTAATTGAGAAAATAAATGAATGTAGAAGTATAAAAAATTTGACAACATACAAAAAAATTTTCAAGAAATTTTATATGTACTTTGATTTATTTTAAGAGTTTTTGCAATACCTAATCTTTCATATTTCTACCCTAAGTCCATAGCTTTCATTTCTAATTATTAAAAATACATGTATGATAGAAAACTCCAAAAGATTGTTGCTCTATTTTTTTTTTTATTTTATAAAAGAAATAAAAGAAAAAAGATACATTTCTTAACAATCAACCATCATTCATATTGCGAACCACTTTGTTTTGTTTGTAAGCCTATAGCTCACCAAACACTTATGACTCTCCTAAGAGCATCTCCAACAGCAAATGTAAAACTAATATACTCTCTACAATAGAGGGTGAAACCAAAAAATAGGTCTCCAATGGTTTCTCTAAATATCAAAAAAAAAAAAATTTTTTGCTCATGAACAGTATAGCTCAGCAAGTTTGATGGGCTACAGTTCATTAGCAATTGAATTTTTTTTTTATTAAAAAATTCTAGTAGGTAGTATTATATCAATTCTTTCTCTTTCTTATTGATTAAAAAAAGATGAAGAAATAATAAAGAAATAATGAAGAAATAATATTTAAATGAGATAGAGAAAGAATAAAGAATTTGTTGGAAAGTGTATTTGAAAAAGTAAATAAGTAAAAGGTAAATATAATTATCCACTCTTCAAACAGTACAAAAATTTAAAGAATCTGTCGGAGATGCTCAAGAGAGTCTAGCTTCAATCCACAAGCAAGGTCCTGCAAATAATTAAGCCAAAAAATAAAAACAACTTTTCTTTTTATTTTTTTATTAATTTAAATGCATGTCATGCTACATGAACATTTATATTGGTTTAGCCAAAACTTTCTCTCAATTAGAATAAGAATCTACTTTTTGTATTTTATCAAACAACCTTTCAAAACACTATACATCTAACTCTTTATTTCTCTCTCTTTTATTCAAATATTATATTTCTTAGTTTTTTTTTTAATTTTTAAAATTATTAGTTTTTCTTTCTTCACACACAACAATCCACATCCAAATCTCTCTTTCCTCCATTGTTTAAGAAACAACCCACATCCAAATCTTCACACACAACAACTTATATCCAAATCTCGTCGCAAATATTTTCTTAAAAGGAAAGTTTGTGTCTTTTAGTTACAAAGAGAACCTTGTCACAAGTTACGAACACCGAAGACCTTGTTGATCTCCTGTCTCTCAAAGAGAGAGAGAGAGAGAGATTTTTAGAGGAGCATCATAGCAAAATGACATTTTGGCTAATGGATTGATCATTGATTCAAATGTGGGTGACTTTGGGGGTTTATTAGGCATATTTTAATTAGGATGATGTTTTGGCTAAACCAATGTGGATCCTCTATTGGAATTTCTAATGACCAATACATATAAAAGCCTCAAAATATAGCAGGGTGTTTTGGTACCTTTAACTCCTTATGTTAGTTGTTAGTTACCACTCCAAGCCATGTAAGTCTTTCCTTGGCTACAACTGCAACTCAAGAGCAAACAGCAGCCATTTATTATCTCCTGACTTTTCTACACCACCCCATGCCCTCTCTCTATCTACCTCTATGCCATACCCAAATCTTCCAAAAACTATATACATATGTATATACATCATGTATATATTTACACACAAGATGTACAACCAGACCCTCTTCTTTGTCTCTAAGAATGGCCCAGCTGGACCTGGACCAAGTTTTGTAGAGAAGGAAAAAAAAAAAAAAAAAAAAACCAAAAAAAATATTAGGGAATTGGAAGGATAGGGAGGAAAGAAAGACAGAGAGATATGTCTCCTATTATCCTCCAACCACAGCTCTCTCCCAAACACGTAATCCACTTCCCACAAATGCCCTTCTGCATATCCCACCTTCATCACTCGTTCCTCCACTCTATCTCCAAGCTTCATGGGCCTTTTCGGTTTCTTACATTCATGGACTCCACACAGAGATCCAATTCAAGATTCTCAGTATCCCATCTTTCCATAATTACCTTTTGTTATTATTACTACCACTCTTTTTTTTCTCTCTCTATAATCTCATACCTTATTTTCCAACTCCAATTGGGTCTCTGTTTTTTTTCTTTGCTTAATCTCCAAGTTTTGTTTTTGTACTTGTGGTTTCAGAGAACAAGTTGAGAAAGGTTTTAATGGGTTCTCATCAATTTTCTGCCTCCGCCTCTATCTCTCTCTAAAAACATAGGTTTCATCTTTTTTTTTTTCTTTGCGTTATATTTTGGAGTTGTGGCTAAAGATTCAATTTTGGAGTTGAAGGTGAAAAGGGTTTTGAATTTTTGTCATTATATGTAACGTAAGACTAAGTTTTGATGTTGAAGAGGCAATTTTGAAGACTAAGATGAAAAGGGTCTCCATGGATTCTCATCAATCTCGCCCTATTGATGGAGGGAGGGTAAAGGTTAAATATCAAATTTTATTGCAAGATTACTTGGAATTGCAAAAGGTTAGTATTTTCTTTGCTGATTACGTTGTCTAAGGTTTTGTTTTGTTTATGTTTGAACTTTTAACGGATCATCTGGGTGTGACTGAAAACTTTTGTTGGCATGTGTTACTGTTTAGTGAATTGGTCGATTGCTATATGGACCTTAGTGCTTGTAATTGTGACTATGGTTGTTGACATGTTGTATGTCCCTCTGTTTGGTTTCTGGGAGAGTGGTAAAGAAGCGTATAAAATTCTGAATAATGTTTTATGGAATCCACAACGCCAAAAAGTTTCTGGATAAAAATGAATTTTACACAATTATTGTATTTGCCTTAGCTGCGGAAAGCTTTTTTCTTCAGGGTCTATCATAGAGTGAAAAAATATGATCCAAAACTATAAACTCTTCTTTCCCCATCGTTTTTTTTTCCAACTAGATAATTAGTGGGGGGAACAATGGGTTTTTCTCTAATGTTTGTGTGGTTGGTTGCATGTGGTTCATTCGTTAAATGTGTATTGTCAAAATTTGATAGGAATTTGTTTCAAAGAAGAAAAAAGCGCAGACTGTAAAGCTATACAGAGAGAACCTTTTGGCTGAAGTCCAGTATGTCTTCCTTCTCTCTTGTCCTATTTTCTTGGTTCGGATGGATTTTGATTTTTTTTCTCTTAGTAATCTAAGATAAACTGGCTGCTTCCTTTATTCTTTGATACATTATTTTGGAATTTCAGATTTTTGAGACAAAGGCACAGACATTTATTGAAGATACAATCGCCCAAAGGCAAAGCAGAATTTGTACAACAACAGAACTCAGATATAGGCATTCAATTGCTTGCAAATGAGATTGACAACAATGTCAATGAAGCTGTTCTAAAACATCCATCTCCAGTTCTGGCTATGACGCCTATTTCGGTAGTAAACTTGGGACTGTTTTGAAAATTAGAATATTAACAAATATGTTCTTTATTCTTAATGAGTTGTATAATGTTGATTGTGATTTTTCTGTTGCAGAATGATGAACAGGAACTGAAAAGGAAAGAAGACATTGTTTGGGAACCACTGAGAGTAGGGAAGAAGCCTAAGAATTGCATGATCAATGACAAAAGAGTTGGGAAGAAGAAAATCTCATTGCAAGATCACGTTGCTCTGAAGGTTTAAATTTCATATATTCAGCTCTGTTGTGAGGAGATAAAGAGTTTATCATTTATTGTCTATGTGATAAAAAATTATTATTTAATCTCTTTTACATATAGGTCTCCTTTCATTCCCTTAAATTCTATGTGAACTGTAGTGTATAATTGATAATTGTCCATGTAGTTGGGATTAAGACCGAAAGTATAGATGAAAACTGTGGAACACCCTTTGATAAGATCAATATAATTGTCTTTATTTCCAACTTCTTATCTTATGCATGTATATTATTTAATTGCCAAGACCTGGAATGTCACGAAGAATTTAAGTTTTTTTCTTTTATTCTTTCTCTCCTATGATTTCTTTGCAATTAAAAAAGAAATTTCTTAGTGGTCCAATTGCATTCTTTATTATGGGTTTGTAACATAATGTTATCATCATTAATGATGTCAACTTGTCATGCAATCTCATGTTTGATTTACTTTGTTATCATTATTTCCTGGGGAGGGACTGCAGAAGCAATTTACTCTGGTGATGAATCCGTTATCTAATTTATATAAGCCCTTGTATATATTCGGTGACTTTTGGTTCAAATTGATCACAGTGATTATAATTTTAGATGTAATGATTATATGAAGGGGAAAGAGAACTTGAAGGCTTGAAGAAATAGTATGAGCTTTGTTGTACATTCATGAAAAGAAATAGAATATGGACATTGATGGGATCTCTATAAACAAACAAATATAGCCAAATATTAAAACATAATACTGATAATTCTACATTCCAAGCCAGAATTGGGAGTAACAAACTTTTCTGAACTACTTAGGGAAATTGAATTTACTTATTTACATATGAAATTAGCAAAAATCAAAATGTGCTACTTCCTCACAACACATCTTCTAGCTTCTTGCTAGTGGAAATCGTTTTTCCCCATTATCTCCATTAGCAATTAGAATTCTTATGGAATCTTAACCTCCAAGTAGAGTTTATTGATTATTACACAATCTTCAGATCCATTCTCTACATCTCTTCCAAGACAATCTTCAACTTCATACTTCGCAACTTAAACTTTGGACATGAAAAAACAGAGTGACCAGGCAGTGTAGCACATTCTTTTCGGTTCTGTCCTCCAAATATGTTACTTGGAACATCATAAAAACATTCAATGAAATGCAACCAGAACCATATCAGATATTGATTATCATCCCACGTCAAAATTTGTCCTGCAGCATAGGTAGGGAAGAGACAATGAATCCACTGGAAGCCTGTTGAGATAGGCTCTACTGGTTGAATAATCACGGGCACATTATCATGGCATCGGATGACCCCTATCATACTTAGAGTGCTCCCATCTTTGATGTGCCTGATAGACAACTTTCTTTCCATTACAAAGTATTAAAATTTTAAAATAACAAAGTTTGAAAATACAAAAAATCTAAGTCATCAACTTCTATACTGTTCTATATATATATATATATATGAGATGGAGAAGCATGGCACTTAGAGGACTCAAAACAAAACAATAGGGAGCATACCCTTCTCTGAGACCCTACAGAGAGGTGGGCTCAACTAGTACCGTGAAAGCTTAGACAAAAGTCTATTTTCCTTTATTACATCAAGTATAGTTATTGGCTTAACAAATGGAGCTACCTTAGGCCCATAAACTTTTACTGGTGCTCTTAGTCAAGACTAGAAGTTTGACATGTAAAAAGAAGTCAAATTACAAAGCATATTGCAGAAACTTCTACAACAAATGAAATTCCAAACCAGTTTTCTATATTCTAATGCAGCAAATGAATTTAGAGATGCATGATAAATCATAACAACAAGCCTAAGAATACTAGCTGATAAGAAAATTCCATAAACTTGATGAACTCATTCTTTATAAATGCAATACTATCTGAAGTATGTACTATTCATATAGAACTTTTGAATGAATTCACATCAAAATTTCATTTGAGATATACCTAATTCGTTGAATATATAGAATACACGTGCTATGAGTATCCAACACTCAATAAGAACAAGAAAAAATGAATCTCAATATGTGATTGCAATTGTAAAATAAATCTACTCCTAAGTTTATCAGAAGGTTTAGGGAAAAATCGACAAAAACCAAAGAAGCAAGATTAGAGGGAAGAATTCTACCTCGCACAAGGATGAAAATCTTTGCATACGATTATTATGTATGTACAGTGATTCAAAGCATTTTATTATCTACACCATTGCTAAGAAAATTGAAGCTACCAAAATTTGATTGCCTCAACTAAACATACTAGTTTTCTTATTTTGCATTCCGTCTATCACTAAACCCATATGGTGATGCTTGTTTTAGTTCCATAATCCGATAGAAACTTGGTTCTCTAGATCAAAACAAATAAAAGATCTAATATTCAAAGTCTTAATTCCTTTTCGCTTCCTTAAATTCTATCACCAAACAAAGATCCAAATGTGCACAACCCACTCCCAACAAAATAAACAATCTTCAAGGAGGGGAAAACCCGATTACCTTCACTAACCAACAACCACATTTTCTCAACAACCAAACACCCCGACAAAGACTAAAAAAACTGCATCCACAAATCAAGGACAAAAAATAAGAACAAGCAACGGTGTTAAACAGAATTGGATTTTCCTTGTCATGCTTTATTAGGATCTGACTCAGAAATTTAAGCACAGATGAAGGCTTCTTATTGGTTGAGAGGACCATTGGACTAGAGTGACGTGGTGCTCCGGGGCACAAACTTTATTTAAGCACAAATAATTTCTCAAGTGATGTGAAACACTTTTTTTTTTTTTTTGATAGGTAAGAAAGAAAATATTATTAAAAAATGAATAGAAGGAAAGATACATAGAGTTCACGATAGTGAACAAAGAGCAAACAGAAACAAATAGGAACAAACAATCACTAAACTATTCCAAGAGACAAAAGAAAATCCATGAGAACAAAACAATCCGAGAGACCCCAACATCAAGACCAATCAAAAAGAGTCCGTTGGCACAAATTTAACAACTAAGCCAGAGATTTCTCAGTATCTGAAAAGAATGCCAATTACATTTAGTCCAAATAGTCCACATCAAACAGCCTAGAACCAAATTCGAAATATAAGAATTAAGTTTCCCAAGTCAATGATACCAACAAAATAATAAGTCTGCAACTGAACCTGACATGACCCAATCAATCCCAAACAACTTAAGCATATACATCCACATAGAATGAACTACTGGACAGAAAATCAGCCGGCGATCCACAGATTCTTCATTACAATAGCACATACTACAATGATATGTCAATATTTACATATGATTTGATTGGTCCCTATAAAATTTTAAGTAAAGATTAGAATTTTCCTCCAAACAGGTTTTGAGAAAAATTCCTTTTATCACATTATCTATTTAATGTGACTATTCATGTATCTATTTAATAATCTGTAACATGAATACTTGTTCCAAAAAGAAAAAGAAAAAAAAAACACACACACACACACACAAGAATACTATTTTAAATCACTACATAATGGGTTGGAGAAGATAAAATATGTTCAAATTGATATTGGTAGAGTAAAAGTGGTGTAGACATAGTATAACATAAATGTAATGTTTTAGTTTACAAAATGATGACAAGGTCAATGATGATACAAGAAATAGTAGTTACACTTCAAAATCACTGTATTGCATTGCTATCTTACATGCATAGTATACAAAAGTAAGATACTTCTCAGGCTCAAAAGTTTTAGAAGACTTCAAACAGACCTAACAAGCAACTTATATATTAGGACCAAATATTATTAAACCCGTTCCAAACCAGGACAGATTTCTTACCACCAACCTTGCAGATACATCTAATAGCAGGACAAAGTTCTTTCCACAACATTCATTGTCAGTGGGTACTGACCAAACCCATTTACTGCTGTTAGGGTAAAGCATCGCTGAAACCCAAGTTAACAGACATAAGTAAAAGGGAGAACCCCAACACGTACTCATATAGATCCATCAAAAGATGATGGCCAAACTTTTATTAGTGACATTTAAAGAAGATTTTCAGTGCTTCAAGGAGAGTGAAAAAAAATTATACCTGGTATTCCTCAAGTACAGAGATCACTAAACATATACAGTTGAGTGGCCCCGTGAGAATCTCAATAAAGTCAAGACTGATTAGGAAGCTGTGCAAATGTTCCCTTGTTAGGGCTGCAGCCCCGAACCATCATTTTCTTGTAGACTGCATAGGCATGGTCTGGGTTTCCTGACGTACAGTATCCTCGAATGAGAGCATTATGGGTGAACACATCAGGTTCAAGACCTATAAGTTGTAGTTCTTCATACATATTCCCAGCTTGCTCCACCATTCCAACAATCCCAAGATTGAAGATTAATGAATTATAAGTGTAAAGATCAGGAGTAATGCCCTTATTTCGCATTTCATTGAAAAGAGAGAGAGCTTCCTCTAACCTCTGTGATCTTCCAAGTCCATCAATTATAAGATTGTAAGAGACCAAGTCAGGATCAATGCCAGAAAACTTTAGTTCCTCAAAGTAACGCAAAGCATCATCAACTCTCCCCGCCATGCACAGGCAATCCACAAGAATAGTGTAAGACTTTAAGTCCGGTCTTATACCTTCTTTGATCATCCTTTTGAACAACTTACAGGCAGTTTCCAAGTCACCAGTCTTCCCAAATCCATTTATAAGAACATTGTAAATAGCACAATTAGGTTTGCATCCATAATCCAGCATCTCTTCAAAGAACTGCATTGCTTCCTCCAGTCTCCCTGACTTCGAAAGTCCATCCAGGAGAGGACCATATGTAAAAGGTGTGGGAGAAAAATCACCACTTATGAGATCATAGTATAAATCCATAGCCTTATCTAAACTATTAGATTTCACAAGACCAGAGATCGCTATATTATGAGTGATGGTGTTAGGCTTGCATCCCCTACAATGCATCTCTTCGTACAGGTCAAAAAATTCGTTGATCTTCCCAGCTTTTCCATGAGCATTAAGCAACAGGTTGTATGTGAAAACATCTGGGGCACAACCACTATTCTTCATCTCCTTAAAAAGATCCCAAGCTTTTCCAGTACAATGGATTTCAAGAAGCCCATCAATCAAACAGTTATATGCTTCTAGTGTTGGGTTAACTCCCAGATTTTTGGTAAATTTCACAAACAAATTGTGGGCATCAAGGGCTTTCTTACGCTTGCACAAAAACACTATAAAAGGTATCAATACTGAGTCATCTTGGCAAATCCCACTGCACACCAATCTTTCAGCAAATAATATGGCTTTATCTAATTCAGCTTCAGTCAAAAGACCTCCCACTAAATCTTCCCAAAAAGGCCTGTCTGTTTGAACCCCAACCTGATATACAAAGTCCTTGACAATCTTGAAAGCATCCTCAATCCGCCCATCCTTCACAACTCCAGGAAGGAGGGTGCACAAAGTCACATGATCAGGATACAGAAATTTCTTCATTTGATGAAAGAACCAAAATGCATCATTAACTCTATTTTCTTTAATCAAGCCATAAATGATAGTGTTGTAGGTCAAAACATCAGGAACACAGTCCTTTGTTGTCATCTCAAAATGCATTTTCATGGCCAAATCAACCTCTTCATTCTTGCCAAGACAATCCAGGAGTATGTTGAAAGTTATCGTGTTTGGAGGACACCCATGACTAGTCATGCTCTCGAACAACTCGATGGCTTTTTGGACTTCACCCTTCTTCCCTAGCCCAGCTAATAATGTATTGTAGGTCACAACTGTAGGAGCAAGCTTCATGTCCTTTATTCTGCAAAACATTTGCCATGCTTCCTCAACCCGGTCAGCCTTGTAAAGTGTGTCAATCAAAGAATTAATTACAATAACATCTGGTTCACATTCGTTTTCCATCATCTCAGAGAGTAATTTAATGGCTTCATCTACTTGGCCCAGCTTACTGTGGCACTTCATCATCATGTTATAAGTTACTGAATCTGGAGCAATCCCACTATTTTTAAGCCCATTAAATATATCTGTTGCTTCTCCAAGCCTACCCATTTCAGCGAGGCTGTATAAAGATGCATTACAAGCAACAACATTAGGAACAATTCCTCGAATTTTCATTTCCTGAAACGTTTGAAAAGCTTTGGTAGGATCACCTGACTTTCCATAGTAGTCAATGAAAAGAATATATGTATAAGCAGTAGGTTCAACTCCCAAAGATCCCATATCACTGAAAAGCTTCAATGCCTCATCCAACCTACTTACCCTTAAAAGTCCACAAATCAAAGTATTATAGGTATGAAGATTTGGTGAGATCCCTTGCTTCTTCATAACATCCAATATGCTAAATGCTTTGTCAACATTCCCAGCTTTGCATAAGGCATCAACAAATATGGTAAAAGTAACAACATCAGGAGCATAACCATCCACTTCCATTTCACTCCAAATTTCTTTAAACGTTTCCAAGTCTCCGGAGTCACTAAACTTGTTCAGCAAAGTAATGTAGGTTACTCGGTCGGGCTTATGACGGGTAGCTTTCATCTTTGCAAATAATTGCTTGGCATTATCAAGTTTCCCCGCATTACAAAGAGCATCTAGGATAACTGTGTAAGTAACAACATCAGGTCCACATCCCTCATCATCCATTCTCTTAAGAATTGCATACACTTCATCAAATTTCCCAGCCCTTCCAAGTGCTCTAATGCATATAGTGAATGTGTATATATTTGGCCTCAACCCCAAACTTTCCATCTCTTTTAACAAATCCATTATGGTTTCAATATCCCTTCTCTTCCCCAATGCCACCATAAGCGCCGAATAAGTCTTCAAACTAGGCTTATTTCCTTCGGAGACTGCTCTTCTATAAACCTCCAAAGCCTCCCTACAAAACCCAGATTGAAGTAGCAAATAGATTAACCCATTATACGAATATGCATTTAGAACAATGCCAGCTTTTTGCATCTTTTCTAGTGCAATTGGTGCTTGCCGAATCCCACCTCTTATGTAAAGGCCTTTAAAAATAGTCAAATAGGTTGTCAAACTCCTGTATATGATTTGCTTTTGCATCAAATCAAACACAACAGCCATATCTTCCACCCTCCTGTGAACCCTCAAGACTTCAAGCATCAAATTACACGTTTCAGTGGTGTGCACAACACTGGGCAACTGTGCAATAGACTTAAAGTAAGACAAAGCACAATTCGGGTCCGAAATCGACTTCAAAACACCAATAACTTCCTCAGAAGACACTGAATTTCTTGACTTTGCCTTGGCCACCCCCACCCCATTTGCACTTTTCATCACAAACCCACAAAAACTCACTAGTTTTTTCCTATGCTTCTTCCATTTCACCACAGACCCAGATGGAAAAACCTTTAAAGTTCTACAATTTCTTCCACCTACTAACCCATTGTGGCTTAAACCATATACCTTACTACCAGTGAGAGCACAACTATAAGTGATACTACTACAGCAAACACTAGAAGAACAGAGGATTAACTCAGCCATGAAGGAGTTGTTACCATAAACAAAGGAGTGACCAAAAGAGGGTATGTCTTATGAATCATAAATGAATTGGTTTGTGCATGTTTGGTGACTGTTGAATTGCTTGTGAGAAAAAGCAAAAGAACCGCAGATATATACAAACGGGCATGTACTAACCTGTATGTATGTATGACTTAAGGTGGGGGGAGAGAGAAGAGTGTAGTGCTCTGGAAGTGGTACGATGATATCTGCTATGGTGGATATGTGAAGGTTAGATGTTTGAATTCTGAGAGTGTGGTTTAGCTGAGAACTCCTCCATGGCCATGGGCTTAGTTTTCTGTGGTTGAGTTGGGTGGAGGCTTTGGATATTTATTTCGAAATAACAGAACAGAGACAACAAGGCATAGTATAGTGTCTAAATGTACAGTGTACGCCGTTGTTTTAGCATTCCTAATTTTTAATTTTAGAATTAAAATGCACAAACTCGTTTGTCTTTTGATCTTATATCCTCAGATTTAATTAAAAAATTGTGTATATTGAACCTACACAAATACAATTTTGTAAATTTTTTGAAAAAAATATTTACATTGAATGTGTAGAATTGAAAATTCATGTATTTGAATATACAAAATTGTGTATTTTCTTTTAAAAAAATTGTATTACGTAAAATGTACATAATTGTGCACATTATTTGCACAATTTTGCACATAAAATGTACATAATTGAAAATTTGTATACATTTAATATACAAGAATTGTGTGCTTTCTTTAAAAATTGTGTAGGTTAAATGTACAAAATTGTGTACATTCTGTAAAAAATTGTGTACGTTGATTGTACATAATTTAAAATTTGGGTATATTAAATATACAAAATTGTATAAATTCTCTGAATAAGTATGTCATTGAAGGTACATAATTGAAAATTTGTGCACATTATTTGAAAAATTATATTTATTGAATGTACAAAATTGTGTACATTGAGTGTACATAATTGAAAATTTGTGTACATTGAATATATATTGTAAGGACTAGGTTTGAGCACTTCTGGTTTTGGATGAATGGACTCAAATTCAACTAGCCCAATACAATGAATTTGTAGATAATGAGTTTAAGAACTAGGCCTTAATAAGGATTACAACAACTAAACATGGGTATGAGTGGATTAAATAATAAGAGAATAGATTCAAAGTGTGAGGATTCTGTCCTCGGCACTCTCTTGGGGAGTCTTTAGTTCTTATTATTTTCTCAACACTTGGTTACAAAGGTTTCTTAGATCATATGAATTATTATAGTGTTTTTCTGCTTTTAATTGCCTCCTTTCTCCTGAAGGATCTCCTATATTATATACCCCCTTTAAGCTGATCTTGACCCTCCATTTGTTGATCATGCATGCTACTACTTGAGTGTTTGTCCCATCAGCCACCTTCCTCAGCTTTCTGTGGGCTGTAGCAGCTTAGCTAACACTGTTTAGGGGTCTTTTCCCCATTAATGTGACCAGAAGGTTAGCTGTGGGCATTTAATGCGGAGGTGACAGCTTCTTCTTGAATTGCTCCTCCACCATGCTCTTGTGATTGTCTCATTGTACTTGTCCTTTTCCTTATGATGTTCTGAGAGGTTGCCCCTGATGGCGTATTGCTCTTCCCTTCTATAATATCGGCTGGCCAAGGACAGGATCGTCCTCGGCGACGTTTCTTAGCCATTTGGGCCTTCATTGTTCATTCTCGGACATTTCTTCCTCCTCGGCGCAGGCCTTGGGCCTGGTGTAGAATGGACTGGGGTTGCTAAATTCTCAGGCCCCACATATATAATTGTGTACATTTTTTGAAAATTTGTACAAGTCAAATGTACAAAATTGTGTTCGTTATTTGAAAGTTTGTGTACGTGGAACATACAAAATTATGTACATTTTTTGAAAAAATTGTGTACTTGGAATATGCAGAATCATGTATAATATTTGAAAATTTGCGTACATTGATTATATAGATGGTATAAATTCTTTGAAAAATTGTGTACATTAAATGTACAAAAATGAGAAATTAAGTACATTAAATATACAAAATTGTGTATATTACGCAAAAAATTGTGTTTATTGAATATATAAATAAAAAAATTTGCGTATATTGAACATACAAAATTTTGCGTTTTATTTGAAAAAAAATATGTATGTTGGATTTGAAAATTTGTGTAGTTTGAATATAAAGAATAGTGTTCATTAAATAGGCTCTGTATGTCACGTCATGTTATTTATTTATAGTTGGATAATCCTGGGTCGATATTACCTGAAACTGACATGCCCACAGATTGATTTTTAATTTTGAGTTGTGTTAGGACCACAAAAAAGACACAATTTTATGTCATGTAAAACATACTTTTACCGATCACAACCCACTATAGGCTAAGTTGTGACACAAGATTGTGTCATTTGATGCAATCTCGGCATTTTCCTTTAATTTTAGACTGAGAGAAATAATGGCTATCCTGGCAAATAACAAAAGACACGCTCTTCCTCCACCAATCAAAAAACAGAAAAGAAAAACAAACAAACAAACAGAAACGTATTAATTTAAACTTTCCAAACACAGGACCCCTAGCTAGCTAGCGCCTCTTCAGACTTTACAGAGTTTAGAGAGGCAGCTAAATCGTAAATAAAATCTTGTGTGTGTGAACTCTGATTCTGCAACAATGGAAGGAGGTGTAAGAGAAAGCTCGGTGATACCAGACTCAGTGATGGACTCTGTGAACCGAACCTTAGCCAACGTAGAAGATGTTCAGACCCATTTGCTCAACTTCTTGTCTCTCTACGACCCACATGTCCTCTCTCAAATGCCGCCTCTCCAACGGGCTCAGACTCTGCTCACGCTTGCCAAAGCCACCACAGCCCTCTTCACATGTACGCCAACTCCTCCTCCTTCTCCTTCACTTTCCCTTTTTTGGTTTGTGAATTCGTTTGAAGGTTTAATTTTTGGATTCTGTTTTTGGTTTTTGGTCTTTTACAGTGAGGTTGAGGTGTACTGGAGTTCACCCGGATGACCATCCAGTCAAATCAGAGCTTGTAGGTTTGCTCATACTGTGAATTTGTGTTTGTTTCTATGTTTTTTGTCATGTGGGTATCTATGTTTTGAGGTCTTTAATGATGGGTATTGTGTATTTTTCTTTGATATTTGGGTGTGACTGTTTGGGTCTTTCTGACTTGTAGATTTTGATTAATGGGTATTGCTTCAAGCATGTGATTTTTATTTTCCTGCTGGTCTATACATGTGGGAGAGGACCAGCTCATTATTTGAAATTACATGCTTTGCCTTTTGGTTTTGATTGTTTGAAAACTGATTTTTTATTTTTCACTATCCATGTATTGTAGGAAAGATTAAGTTTGTATGAGGACAAACTTGAAAGGCTCATAGACTCGAGTAAAGGTACATTTTTCTCTTTAAAAGCTGCCATTTGCTGTTAATTTCTTGTCATAAAATGTCATCTTGAATGATGCTTCACTGCAATGGCACTTCTAATACACACACACGCACACACGTTTATTATGCAGTGACAGTTTTAATCTTAATCATTGATACAAGGGATTTGTTTTAAGATGAAATAGGAAAGTGACTGGGCTAGGTCATTTAAGATGCATAGTATATGTTTTGGATTTGAATTCATTTTTGAAGTCATTTCCTACAAACATTATTCAACAGTTGTTTGTAGTTCATTTTCCTTTAATTGATTGCTTGATTTAAAATTTGTTCTTGAAGCACCACTTCGACCTTCTGCTACGTTGAATTCTCAGGCAGCAACGCGCTTTATTGAGCATGCTTTGCCAGACCTTACCTCAGGTAGTTGGTCCTTTTCTAATTGTCATGCTCATGAATCTTTTACCATCTTAAGATCTTTCCATTGAGAAGTTGCTCATTTTGTGCAGAGCAAAAGCAAAGTATGAGAAGTATTAGTAGAGGAGAGGGGCCAACCATTAAATATCTTGAGAGGAGTGTCCAAAAGAAGAGAAAGTATCAATCATCTGAAAAACAATCTGTTCAAACTGCTGCCAAGGAATTTCTGGAGAAGGCAGCCCGTGAACTTCTTGGTGATAATAATGGTGGTTTAGTGGGACCTCTACAGGCTGAGGCTTTAGATGATGATGACATGCCTGTGAGCTAAATTTAGTGATTTATCGAGGTAGATTCTTAGTTTAAAGCTCTTTTTATGTTATTTTCATTGCCGTTGATATTTACAGTTGTCTTGATATTCTTTGTGATATGTAACTTATGATCTCATCCCCCCCTCCCTAAAAATAAAAAGAACCTTCTGATGTTGGAAAGGGTTTTGAAAATCTTGTAATTACACACCCAAGTATACAAGAGCTATCCAACAACCTAAGACCTAAATTGCAAAGATTAAAGAATTCCTGAAAAGAAGAACATTTACCCCAAATGCTCCTAAGCCAATTGTGAAGGGATCTAAGAAAGAAGTATTATATCCCTTCAAACTACCTAGATTTACGTTTCTTCCAAATACACCACATAAGAAAAAGAGTGATGGCTTTCCAGATGTCTGCAATTGGATGGCCCTTAAAACTAGCTCTCCAACAAGGTGAGAGATCCTTCATTGTGTATGGTATGACCCAAGAATTTCCAAATAAAGAGAACCATACTTCCATAGACCAAAGATCCCATATATAGAACAATTAATATCCCCGATGATCCTAAGCCAATCATAAATAGTTCTAAGAAAAAAGAACTTCAATCAAAACAATGGGAATCTTATCCTTTCAAAAACCTAGAATTTCGTTCCTTCCAAATACACCACATGGGACAAAGAGGGATGGCAGTCCAAATGTCCGCACTTTGGTGGCCCATAAAACCTGTTCTCCAACAAGACAGTAGATCCTTCTCCAAGGCATGACTTAAGAAATTCCAATAAGTAGAACCATAGACCAAAAATCTCATTTGATAACACAATGATCAAGAAGATGGTTTACTGTCATCCTTTTTGCACATACAACACCAATCCACATTGATGTTCGTTTTTGAAGGTTGTCCATGGTGAGAATTATACTGAAATTGCTGTCTATCCAAAGAAAGCAAGCTTTTTAGGGATTTTAGTCTTCTGAATTGCGAATTGCTCTACAAGGAAAACCCTGCTTGTGGTCTTTATGTAAAGTCCTGTAGAAAGACTTCACATCAACTGTGGTTTTATGCAATACCTGATAAATCTTATACCAACCTCTCCTTGAAATATGAGATAAACTAATAGTGTCAAACAAATATTCAATAGTTTCAAGCTCCCAATCATTAAAGGCCCTAATGGAGGTAGGACATTAGTGAACTGTATCATTTAGCCTATACATATGTTGAGCAACAATGGCTTGTTTATTAACTGCCAAAATATGTAGGTCAGGAAAAGATATTTTTAAGTGGTTCATTCCCGCATCACACATTATGCCAAAACCAAATTAAACTACAATTCCCAACAATGAATTTCACATGAAATTTTAACGGAGACATCTATTTTCTGAGGAAGGACCTTGTTCAGATATGAGAGAATAAAGGGAGGTAGCTCCATCCCTTTAAAAGCCACTTCTGAGTGTTATTTGGAGAGAACTAATTTGTCTTTGGTTCTGTAAAGTCACTATCATTGCTAGGAAAATAGACTCCTTTGGCATTAACATGAGTGTTGCTTTAGCATCATAAAATAACTTTTCCTTCGTCCATAGGAGGCCCATTAGACCTGTGGGTTTTTTAAGTAGTATTTTATGGTGCCAACTTTTTTTTGATAGGTAGTATTTTATGGTGCCAACTTTAGTATGCACCCTGTCTTATTCCAAATAGGAAAGTTGTGAAGAGCAATTTTATCTCTTCACATTGGAGGTTGGCTCCATTCATTTATTTGCTCATGCTTTCAAATACTTCTACAACTATGTAAACTCATGTAATCTAGCCTGGGATCACATAAGTAGGTTGTGCAAGACTAACCTACACACTGAAGAAAAAAAAAAAAAAAAAAAAAAAAAAATTCATTATGGAAGACCTCTCTGCCCTTCCTTGTTTGCTATACTGACGTGATTAAGCATTAAATAGTAAGGATTTATTAGATACGTGAATGTATGGTTAAGAGTGAATATGGCAACATCTTCAACCCCTTGAAAAGGTATATATTTTAGACTTATCAAATTTTCTTCTTAGTAAGGGAAATTAGAAAAGTTATGTGAATTTGAAGGGTAATTACATTGATAACTAATCAGAGATATTTCCTAATGGTATGCATTACACGTGTATATGCTTTATATAATTGTGATATGCAAATCTCTATTATAGGGTGCATTCTGATTGTATGCTAGCTGCTGATGAAGAAAAAGCTTTATTGGTTTGGTGTGATCACCTGAATAAGATAGTTGTGAATGTACATTTTAGGGAAAATTAATGTTTATGTCCCTAAAGTTTGCCTCAAGTTCACCTTTTGTCGTTAAACTTTCAAGAGTTATATTTTTGTCCCTACTATTTAAATGTCATGTTTTCTATCCTTCTGTTCACTACCATTATCTTTCCATTATATTTGTCTATTAGAATTATAGTTAAATGATTAAACTCATCATTTTTCTAATAGCTTAAGCTTTTGAGACGATTGATAATTTATAATAGTATCAAAGCAGAAAGTCCTAAGTTCAATCCCTACCTCCACTCTTCCTCCCATTTAAAATATAAAAAAATCCAACATGTTAGGCCCACTTATTAAGGGGGAATTTAGGCCCACACCAGAGGAGGAGTGTTAGAATTATAGTTAAATTATTAAATTCACAATTTTCCTAATAATTTAAGCTTTTGGGAAAATTTTGGTAATTTATAAGTGTTTGAGAAACGGAATGCCTAGGTGGAATTATTAAATGACTAAACTGCGTTTTCTATCCTTCTGTTCACTCCCATTAACACTCCATTATACGTGTCTAACGGAATGCCTAGGTTGCGTTATTTAATGACTAAACTGCATTAGTTAATCTGACATGGCCCAAAATATTTTTAAACATATTCCCTTTTTTTACCCTTATTTCTTCTCTTTCTCCTCCCTCTTCTTTCCTTCTATATAAAGGTGGCGATTCTGGTTCTCCTCGGCGTGGATGCTCCAAGAGATGGTGTCTCTTGTGTTTGTGGATGCAGGGGAAGAAGTTGAGGTTTCTCTCCTGTGACTTGTGAGACTTCAGAAAATTGTTTTTATCTCTCTATCATGGTTGTTGTTGGAGGGTTCCATTGACAACAAATTCCAGTGTATAAAAGGCATGGGAGTTGAATCAGATTCAGCTTAAGTTGTTCAATTTTATAAATCTTTGTATCAGGAGCCTGAGGAGTGGAGACCGTTTGTGGAAGGTTTGGATTTTGACCAAATAGGGGAGTTGGAGAGGGGCTGGTTGGAGAGAGGGTTTGAGAAAGATGAGATTCTTTCAGTAGTCAGAGATATGGATGGGGATAAAGCTCCAGGTCCAGACGGCTTCCCTATGGCCTTTTTCCATCAGTGTTGGAGAGTAGTAGAAAGAGACGTTTTGGCAGTGTTCGAAGAGTTCCATCAACACTGTAAGTTTGAGAAATCTCTTAATGCTACCTTTATAGCTTTGATTCCTAAGAAGAATGATGCCTCTAACATCCGTGATTTCAGACCCATTAGCTTGGTGGGGAGTTTATATAAAATCTTGGCCAAGGTTTTGGCAAATAGATTGAAAATGGTGTTAGATCAACTGATTTCGGAATCTCAGAATAGTTTTGTGGGAGGTAGGAAAATTTTGGATTCAGTTCTCATTGCCAATGAATGTGTCGATAGCAGAATGAAGAGTAAGATTCCGGGGGTGATCTGTAAGTTAGACATTGAGAAAGCTTATGACAATGTGAATTGGGAGGCTCTTTTGAATTTGTTGAAGAAAATGGGCTTTGGGGAGAAATGGTGCAGCTGGATTCGAACCTGTATTTCTACAGTGCAGTTCTCTGTGTTAGTCAATGGGTCTCCTGCGGATTTCTTTGGTAGCTCTAGAGGTTTGAGACAAGGAGACCCGTTGTCTCCCTTGTTATTTTTAGTTATTATGGAGGTGTTTAGTAGAATGGTGAAGAGGATGGAGGAGGCAGGTTTACTCAGTGGTTTTAGGGCAGATGGTAGGAGGGGTAGAGGGGTTTGTGTATCGCATCTGCTATTTGCGGATGATACCATTTTGTTCTGTGATGCAGAGGTGGAGCAAATCCTTCATGTTCGTTTGCTGCTTCTTTGTTTTCAGGCTGTGATTGGTCTGAAGGTTAATATAGCTAAAAGTGAGATGGTTCCTATAGGGGAGGTAAACAATTTGCAGGCTCTGGCAGAGATTTTGGGGTGCAGGGTTGGGGCCTTGCCTATGACGTATCTTGGTATGCCGTTGGGGGCATCCTTTAAGTCCCCTTCTATTTGGAACCCTATTTTGGAGAGAATTGATCGGAAGTTGGCAGGGTGGAAGAAGCTGTATTTATCAAAGGGAGGTAGGCTAACTCTGCTTAAAAGTACGCTTTCAAGCCTCCCCACATATTTTTTATCTTTGTTCACCATTCCCACTCATGTGGCTAACAAAATTGAGAAGCTTCAAAGGGACTTCTTGTGGGGTGACTCTAAGTTACATTTATTGGGTTGGAATAAGGTGTGTTTGCCTATTACTATTGGAGGTTTGGGTATCAGGAAATTGACCACTTTCAATAAAGCCTTACTAGGAAAGTGGCTTTGGCGTTTTGGGATCGAGGAGGATAGGCTTTGGAGGAGGGTGATAGCTTTGAAGTTTGGGGAAGAATGGGGGGGGTGGACCTCTAAGTTGGGTAGGGGTGCTCATGGGTGTGGTTTGTGGAGAAGTATCCGGATGGGCTGGGAGGTTTTTAGCAATAATGCCCTGTATAAGGTTGGGGTGGGGGATAGAGTGAAATTTTGGACAGATAGATGGTGCGGTGATCTTCCTCTTTATCTGGCTTTTCCAGTCTTGTACAATTTTGCTGCTAACAGAGAGGCCTCCGTTGAATCTTCTTTGTCGTGTCAAGGAACAGGGGTTAGGAGAACTTGGAATGTTTGCTTCATTCGGGGTCCTAATGACTGGGAGGCAGATGTGGTGGCTGATTTCTTTCGCTTATTGGCTTCCAATCTTCCTTCCGTGACTAATGGTGACTGTTTGAGATGGAGGCTGACAAAAAACGGGAATTTTACTATTCGCTCCTTTTATCACAAGTTACATGGCTCCTCTGTTGCTGCCTTTCCTTGGAAAGGTATTTGGAAGGTTAAAGCTCCCCGGCGTGTCTCTTTCTTTGTTTGGACAGCCGCTTGGAATAGAATCCTCCCGGGAGATATTCTGAGACGTAGGGGCTTAGATTTTGTTGACTGGTGCATTATGTGTCGGTGTTGTAGCGAGTCAGTGGATCATTTGTTGTTACATTGTCGAAAGGCCTATCATCTATGGTGTTTTGTCTTTAGGACTTTTGGGATTTCGTGGGTCCCCTCTTGTACGGTGCAAGATTTTCTTTTTAGTTGGTGGAACTGGTTAGGGAAGCATGCATCTTTCATTTGGAACCTTGTTCCATTGTGTTTAATGTGGTGTATTTGGAGGGAGCGCAATCGGCGGACGTTTGAGGATTTGGATAGATCTGAAAACCAACTGCTTGCTCTCTTTTCTGGTTCTCTTTTTGATTGGGCTAGGGCTTGGGGACTCACATCTAGTGACTCTATTCCTCTTTTCCTTAGCTCCCTTACTCTTTGTATTTAATGCCTTTTTATGTTTTTGCTTTCTCTTTTTCTTGTATTTCTATCCTGCTAATGCAGCTTTGCATCTAGCAGTTATCTATATACTATTTCTTACTTATCAAAAAAAACATTTTTGGGTCATAGTCAATTTGGTCATTACATTTTGGTAGCAATCAATTTGGTCCCCGTTATTTTTAACTTGCAACTAATTTGGTCCCTACCATTAAATTGCTAATGAAAAATGTCTACATGGCAAACGATTTGCATTGTTGGCGCACACGTGGCTATAATAATAATTTAAAATCAAATAATTAATCATTAAAAAAGCCACCTCAGCATTTTAATAAGAATGAAAAGGCCATGTCAAATAATAAAAAACTGAAAAAATTAATTAAAAAAATCAACTAAAATGAATTAAAAAAGAATCAATTTATTTTCTTTTCTTTTTGTATTCATTCACTTTCTTAGCTACCAAACACTATACCCAGCAAGCAACACAGTAATCTGAAAAACTTTGAAACTTTATCGGTGCTTTGGTCCGCTTATCGGAGCGAATAGTTTGAAAACTTTGAAGCTTTATTTGTGCTTCGGTGATTGGGATAGGCTAAAGGAATGAACGCCGTGCTTGAGAATTGTTCATCTTTTGAAAACTCTTGAATTGTTCAGATCTGAAAGTTCAAACAACTGTTATTGTGATTGGAGGAGTGGGTTTGTTGTTGCATCGGTACTTGTGATTCATCATGACTCCTATTTGTTGAAGAAGATGTAACAATGAGATTTGTATAATATTTTTTAATTAATTTTTTCAGTTTTTTTATTATTTGACATGGCCTTTTCATTCTTATTAAAATGCTGAGGTGGCTTTTTTAATGTTTAATTATTTGATTTTAAATTATTATTATAGCCACGTGTGTGCCAACAATGCAGACCGTTTGCCACGTAGACATTTTTCGTTAACAATTTAACGGTAGGGACCAAATTGGTTGCAAGTTAAAAAAACAAGGACCAAATTGACTATGATCCCAAAATATAGGGACTAAAATGGTGTTTTCGCCTTTGAAATAACATTATTTGTTCCCTCTGTGGTGTCAGGATGCTTAGCATCTTTGTCTACCTTTCGGACTTCATTTTCTTCTTCTGCAGTGGCTTGTTCAATTGCAAAATTGAGAGATCTGTCAGTTTTGAATTCATTTCCTTATTTTTCTTTAATGTAGATTTATGCATGGTTGTCTTGGGGTTTGATTGGTGATAGGTTTGGCTTGGGTATTTGATGATTTGTGAAATAACGTTGAATGTCTTGATCATTGTAATTTTGGTTTCTGATTTGTGCCCCCATAGTACATCCCCAATGTACTCGGTTTGACACTTTTATTAATAATATCTTTACGTTATCTATCAAAAAAAAAAACGGCTGAAAGTGTTTCACACTGTGGGATTTATGAATTAGGAAAAGACAATTAGATGACACATAAAAAATATATATATATATATATATATATATGTATTGTAGACCATGTCAAATTAATTAATGCAGTTTAATCATTAAATAATGCCACCTAGGCATTCTGTTAGACATGTATGATGGAAGCTTATTGGGAGTAAACGGAAAGAAAGAAAATGTGACATTTAAATAGTTTAGGGGCAATAAAAAAAAGACCATTTTAAGGTTTAGGGACGAGCAAACTTGAGGCAAACTATAGGGACGGCAACAATATTTTTCCTAGATTTTATCTTAGGAAATTGCTTTCTGATTTAGGAAGATGTAATTGTGTGTATTTATATACACTTAAGGAAGATGTAATTGTGTATTTATCGTTATTATTATTATTTTTTTTTGACAGTAAGCTAAGCCTATTGCATCACATAGATCAGTTTTGTATATTAATATTGATACCATGTCTGCTCAGCCTTAGCACTAAGCTGATGGTTGGAGTACAATGTTCTCATAAAGCTTGTAGAGTGACTAATTGGTTTTCTGATTTGAGCACTTCATACATTCATATTAATTTCATCCTAAAAGGCTGTAGGATCTGAATCAAATGCCATAAATATATCGTCACCAAGCAACAACTAAACCTGCGAGATATCCATTGTAATAGGTATAAAAAGTATCTGGTTTTGCACCAAATATGGAAACAATGGATTGATGATAACTAACTTATGTCAACTAAGCCTTAATCCTAACTAACTGATCTGGGATCCATGGATCCTTTACCCACTTGCTCTATCCGGGGCCATATTTCCCTAGTTACCTTTCCAAGAATCATGTCTTTCCCTTCTCTCTCTCTCTCTCTCTCTCTTTAAAGTTATACTTGCACCCGGTCTGTCTTGAACTCACAGCTCACCCTCCACCTAGCTCTTATAAAGGGACAATGTGCCATTTGATCTAGAGCTCATGTCTTTCCTTACGATTTCTACAAATGTCATTTTTGGCTTCCTCTTTTACTCTTTTTGCTCTTCCCACATTAATATAAGTGTTCTTTTGTCCATATTTGTAAAATTTTAGGTTGATGCATAGCCCTTGTACATGAAAAAAAATTTGAGTGCATGATTAGTAGTTTTTTGTGCACTTGATGAGGAAAGGCTTTGTAGATATTAGTATGGTTCAAACTATGACTAGATCTAGGTAAACTTGCCATGAAATTGAATCTATCTACTTATGGAAAACAGAAAGTGAAATCATATGTTGGATTAATTTTGTTTAATTATGATAATTGGTTTGAAGATTTATAGAACTACATTGGGAAACAGTTGTGATGTATTATGTTTAAGAAAACAACTGATCCTGCTGGCCAATCACAATATTGACTCAAGTTATGGAAACTTGATTAGATAGACAATGTGAGGGACACTCTCCTAATAAATCCAGGACAAAAAAGTTCCGGTCTGGGCTGACCTATATATAAATAAGACAGTTCTGGTCTGGACCGGCTGAATTTAATTTTAACTTAAACTGGCTGGTGTTTGGAAAACTAAAACATCCTCAAGATAATGAATGTGATAAATATGCAGCTTTCTGAAGGTTTTCTTTAGCAGGGTCTTATCTCTCATGCTCTTGCCCTTTTTGTACCTCCTTTGCCAACATGGGTGATGTGCCTTTTTTAAGAGGAAAAATAATAGCATAAACTAGTTTCAAGGATAAATTTGAAGGATGCACTGCATGTATGTTTAGTCTCTCCTGATTTAATTCCTTTCAAACTCTAAACTTGCTCTGGTATTGTTTTTGAGAATTGGATTTATGATTTATTATTTTGGCATTTTGACAATCCTTCTTTTGTTTGTATCTTCACAGGATTGAGGAGACAGACCGCCCATGTTCATTATTGTCTTAAAACAAGTGTTTATTTCAATCTCCTTATGCAGGATTCTGCTTTTTAAATATTCAATTTTCCCAGTAATTGGTTTATAAACTTCTGAAATTTACATGAGAGATGTCCAATATTTCAGTCTTTATCACCATACCCATAGTTGAAGTTGTTCCTGAACTGTGATGATTGATGGGGAAAATTGTTTTGGTTATTGTGTTCTCCATCCATATACATCAGTGGCTTTTTTTCCAACAGCTGTACTATCCACATATATTTGGATTAAATCTTATCTTATATAATGTTGATGATGACTGGTTTTGAATTTATGATGAGAATGTGATCAATGAATTCACCATGTTTGGTATATATATTTTTTCTTTTTAAATTTTTGGTAGAAGGTTCTAGTGCTACTGTTACACCTACAAGTCTTACATTTTATTTGGATAATATATGTGATATACGTTTCAGTTTTTTGAACTTCAGAGAGATTGTTTTAGGAACCATCCTGCAATAGATTTAAGGTGAGCTGGAATCCTTGTTACATTAATTTGGTGAGTGTGAGAACTAATTTAGGCATTGACAATAAGCAGAATCAGTTTTCACTTTTGTTGAATACCTAGGGCCTGTTTACTTGGGGAGAGAAACAAGGGTCGTAAAACATTTCCGAGGGATTGTGTCCCCAACTTGCCAGTTGACATCCTTAGCAGAAGCCTCCAACTTCAAGCAGTAATGGTCCATTTGGGTGGAAAATGAAAGTTTTCCATTGTTTGATTTGGTGGGAAAAAAAGGGAGGATGGAAAATGGGTGGGTGGAGTTTTCTATTCTTTCAATTTTCCATCATCTCTAACATGTTTTTTATCATTCTACTTTTTAGTCTTTCCTCTATTTTCTATCTTCTCAATTTACATCCTCCCAACTAAACAGACTCTAAAGGGTCAGTTCCACACCCTAAAGGGTCAGTTTGGAACGGAGGGAGAGCACCCAAAGTCTCAGAGAAGCCAGTTGCTGTGATGTTGTATTTTATGGTGCTCTAAGTGGCGCTTGCCTTCTATATTACTAAGAACTCTTTCTCTCTCTCATAATGAAAAGATACAATTTTGTCCACTTCTGAATAGCAAAATGGTGATCACCTGCAAAAATTTTGGTAAGTCTTTTATTCTTTTTATAAACTTAAAATATGCACTACAAGTCTACAACCCAGTGCATTTGTTGGTGAAAACGTTCTTTGCCAACATCGGTGATGTGACTTTTTTGTGATCGAGCGTTTTTTCTTTCTTTGTCAGTAACAGGTAGTGCAACTTCTAAAATAAAGACAAAACTATGACTACTAAGTACTAACTCCTAATTTGGTATACTCTATTTGGAACTAATTTATGAATGAATTACTTTGACTTCAATTATTCTAAAAATTCAAATTCAATTGAATTTATTATCCTTCTCAAAAAAAAAAAAAAAAAAAAAGGAATTTATTAAGATCAAATTAGTTGAAAGTCTAATTCAATTCGGGGGAAAAATTAAGATGAATTGCATTGAATGGGGATGTGCACAAATCATTGGAACCTAATAACCCGAAGAGCCCAACCCAATTTGAAGGCAAAATAATTTGGTTTATTATTTTTTTAAGGGTCATGGTTATTCTTAGAGCAATTGTTAATAAACCATATTGAAAAAAAATTTAACACTATTTTCATGAGAAATAGAAAAAGCTGTCAAAAAAATTAATTGCTTTATTAATTTTCCATAAAAGATTTCTTAAAATAGTTCCTAAACCAATGCTCTTAAAGTATTCATTAACATTTTCATTCTTTTAAATATTAGTTTGGTTTGATGTCAGGCTTGTCAGCTTTGTATTTTTCTTAACTTGATGAATTGAACCAAACTGATATAAATATTTTCATTACATGTGTCCGCTTTCTCTCATTTCTTTTTTATGTCGATTTGTGATAAGTGATAACGTTCTCTATCAAACTTCCAAATCACTGAATTTGTTTGATTCTTTGCTGACTAATTCACATAAAATTCTAGTTTAATTAGAGTCATATAGACAAGTTGAGATTCCAAATCACCAAATTTGTTTGATTCTTTGCTAACTAATTTACATAAAATTCTAGTTTAATTAAAGTAATATAGACAAGTTGAGATTCCAAACATTGAAATTGATCACACACGTGTGTGCATATATATAAATTTTAATACTAAACGCATGAATTAGGAAATTTCCAAACAGGGGATTTCTAATTTGCTATTATTACAATCATTGATGAGAAATGAGAGAACAGAGTAATTCTAGTAGGGTAGTACCACATACTTTCACATACATTTTACCATAATTATCTTATGTGACAGAATGTAATTGGTTGTTAGTTATTATTATATAGGCCTATCATTTTTTTTTTCCACTACTCACAGTCTGCATGGTTGAGAAATGAGAGAACAAAGTAATTCTAGTACCACTCTACAATTATCTTACATGGCAAAATGTTTATCACATTTACCTATAATTATTTTTTACTACTCTCAATCAAACAGAACAGCTACTGGACTAGAATGATTCGTGAGAAGGGAGAACAAAAGAGAAATGATATGAAACATAGAAATTCGGTTGTGGAAACATAGAAACTCGGTTGTGGTCACCTAAAAAGTCAAAGAGGCGAGTGCCACCTAACCAAAATGGCAAAAAGATCTTTCCTCATATGTTCAAGTTCAATCTCCCTAATAACTAACTACAACACTTCTTTGACTTTCTAGACACACAGAGAGTTGTAGTCATTGTATGAACCTTTTCGCCACCATCTTTCTTTGTTTTCTATCTATCTAATGGCCCCGACAGCTGCTACTCTAACCTCACAAGTTTTTAACTGCCACCCAAATGGTGTTGGACTCGGTGGTCACCCCCAGAAACCAATCTCTCTCTGTAAGTGTACATAAATCCCTCTTTAACATTAATCAAATTTATACTACACTCCCTACTTTTGTACTACTTGTCTAAAATTAAAAATATTGCTTCTCTCATACCATATCATTTGTGCTTAAACTGAATCTCCAAATTACAATTCATGCAGTAAAATTTATTGTATTCTGTTTGCTTCTTTTATGAACCAGTTAAAAGAATGGTAACGCATATTATTGCATGGGTAAAACAGTATGGAGTTGTGAATTTCACAAAGACGAGACACCTGTGGTGCAAAGCATGAGGAATTTTAGGAAATGCGTTTGTCTCTGCTTAGTGTCATATAATTTAGAGTGGTACCATGATGTTTTGTTAGTATACTCCCAGTGTAGTACTTGCAGGTATCTTTGTTAATAATTTTTTTTTTCACCTATATAAAAAAAGGTTGCACTTATTGCAGTCAGACTTATATAGCATACAAGCTTCTTGGGCAAAACTGTTCATTCTTCCAAAGAAGGTTATCAAAGTTAATGAGAAAAAAATTAATAGCTTCCTATGGAATGGAAATGATAAGTCTGCTTTTTGGGCTAAGGCATCTTGGGAGTTAGTGTGTGTGCCTAGAAAGAATGGTGGTTTGGGCTTGAATAAGGCAGTAGTAATGAAGTGAAGCAGTAATGAAACGCATCTGGAATCTGTTTGCTAGAGCAGGTTCTCTATGGGTTTCTTGGGTTCAAAAAAATCTGTAAAGAGGCAAGAGTTTCTGGTTTGTGAATGCTCCACAGGAAAGAAAATGGGGGTGGAGGATAATCTTAAAGTTGAAGAATTTATTAAGGCCTTTTCTGAGATTTGAAGTGAGGGATGGACAGAACATCTTTATGGAATGATAATTGGTATGATCCTGATGGGATTTTGTTTTTAAAATATGGCTTTGCACACCAAACTGTCTAGTGCATTAAAGAATAGCAATTGGTTCTGGAAACCTACAAGGTTGGAAGACTTGCATATCATACATAGGCGACTTTCCTTGGTTGAAGTTAAGGGGTGGACTAGAGTAAGGTTCCCTAACACATATGGAATGTACAGTTGTGCTGATGCTTGGGAGGCTGCTATACGAGCTAAACAATCTGAGGTAAATTATGGAAATTAATGTGGTCTGTGAGTGCCATTCCTAGGCATTCCTTCTTCAGTTGGTTAGCCTTCAGAAATAGATTGGCAACAGGTGGTAGAAAGCTGCATTGGGGGTACTTGGGAACTACAGCCTGTGTGTTCTGTAGGGGATGTCTAGAGAGTAGAAATCACTCATTCTTTCATTGTTCCTTCGCCAGAAGAGTTTGGAAAGAGTTGCTGAAATGCCGTCGGTCAGGAATCCAATAATAGTATGGGATGAGATAGTGAATTGGGGACTAAAAACTGCTGAGGCAGAAGCTTCAGTATTGCCCTGTGTAGGCTTGCTTTGTGGGCTGCTATTTACCATGTTTGGTTAGAAAGAAATGCTAGGCTCCATGGTGGCCAATTCACGTCAAAGGACAACATTGTTCTTGCGATAAGATTGGAAGTTAGAGCTAGGATGCTGGCTAAAGGGAACTACTGTAACTCAGTTCTAAATAGGGTCTTATATTATAATTAGGGTAATCCTATATGTCAACAGTAGGACCTGAGATGCTGTTTTGCTTTGGCCTATCAGCTGTGGGCTCTGCAATCCAATTTGGTTGTGTTGTTAATAAAATTTCTCTTATTCATAAAATAAAAAAGGAAATCAGTGGACACATATATTATGTAAGCTTATATTCCAACTGAATGGCATGGGGTAGCTTATGATTTTGAAATATCTAAATTCTTTGTTGTTATACTTGTTGGTTTTAGGAGGCACAATAAACTCTATTAAATCAATTGAACGTAGTTCCATTTGAGTGCATTTTCCATTACCATGCTTTTGGCTTATGGGACAACTTAATGAATTATACCTTGACTTCTTCATGTATGCTAACCTTCAAAGGTTATGGTCGAATTTGATAAAGAGGGTGTCATGAGACAGGGAGGCTTTTTTTTTTTTTTTTTTTTTTTTTTCCTTAAGAAAATATGTCCAAGTTTATAGCAATTATGTTAATTTTATGTTTAATTTATAAAATAAAATTAAAAAAAAAATAGATTGTAGATTTTGGCAAAGAAAATAGGTCACTCACATCAAATGGACCAGTAGTTAATTACTGTAACTCCATAAGTCTTTTGCTCCACCTTGGGGGTTGGGGGGGGGGGGATATTTTTCAATTTAAAAATACAAACCAAACAAATCTCTCTCTCTCTCTCTCTCTCTCTCTCTCACTCTCTCTGTGCTTGGAGAAAGGATTGATGGGGTAATAATTCACATGCTAAAACCACAAGCATTCAACTAGAAAGATCAAATGTAGGACTACTTGGATTACAGTGCCAACACCAATGGTTACATGCCTACTTGGTGATGTGTGTGTGCTTGCACAATGTGTTAGCTGACCTTAAAAGCCATTGGAAATGTGTTGCATCCTTGAGGTCCTTTTGACAACAATAACACTCTTATCAGTGTTGTTAAATCAGTACACTTAAAATGCAAAGCGCTATTATAGTTTAGGTGCAAAGCACAAGCTTGTGCCTCATTGAAATAAAGTACACATTATTTAAACATAATGTATAATGACTTGTGATAGAAAGATTCACGACATATAATTCAAAGTTGAAAAAAGAAAATCAAAATGGTAATATATTAGTTATTAGCTTCAAATGATTAAAGTGTCGGCCTTGGGTGTTCATGCTTTTCACTTTAAGTGTGCCTAGGTGTGCTTTTATTAATACTGATCATCATGCTAGATGCATATCCTTATACAGTGTAGCTTCATGCTAGAGACATGCCTAAGTTAAAAAACAGTGCCTAGGGTGCTTGCCTCAAGCTTTTATGCAGTGGAACATGGCCATAGGGCACTAAATGTTAACAAAGAAAAGTAGGTTATTTTAGGACCAGGAAGCCCTTATCTTTGCTAGGAATCCAACACATTTTATCCTCACCTAGCCCCCTTAAATGAGAACCATATATGGTTTCCATGAAGTCTGACATAGCCTCAAGATCCCGCTCATGCACCCCCCTAAAGAATCTCACGTCCCAAAAGAGGACACCATTGGCGAACTTCATAAGCTCAGCCACACTGGCATCCTTATTCCTGCAAAATCTAAACAAGTTAGGATATCTAACAGCAAGAGAAGACTCTCCACACCACCGGTCTTGCCAAAACTTCACTCTAGACCCATCACCAATATCATACAAAATATGACGCGAGAAAGAAGGCCAACTGTGACTGATATTTTTCCATAAACCAACACCATAAGGGCCAAACACAGACCTGGTACACCAGCCCCCCCACACACAACCATACTTCATCTCTATCACTTGCCTCCAAAGGGCATCTTTCTCAATCCCAAATCTCCAAAGCCACTTACCAAGTAAAGCTTCATTGAAAAGCCTTATCTTCCTTATCCCTAAGCCACCCGAGGAAATAGGAGCACAAACAGTAGTCCATTTAACCAAATGAATTTTAGGATCATCTCCAAAACTGCCCCATAAGAAATTCCGCTGAAGCCTCTCAATTCGGTTAGCCACACTAGCAGGTATAGGAAATAAAGACAAAAAATATGTGGGTAAATTAGAAAGGGTGCTTTTGATTAGGGTGACTTTACCACCCTTGGATAAATATAAGCGCTTCCAACCCGCCAATCTCCGCTCCATTTTCTCCAGAATTGGATTCCAAATAGTTTTATCCTTAAATTTAGCACCCAAAGGAAGACCCAGATATTTCATAGGGAGAGAGCCTTGCTTGCAGCCAAGAACGACCAAGAAAAGGTCTAAATTATGGACTACCCCAACCGGAACCAATTCAGACTTGCCCAGGTTAATCTTTAGACCCGACACCGCCTCAAACCACATAAGAATCATACGAAGAATCAAAATCTGATCTAAATCAGCCTCACAAAAAATTAGCGTGTCATCCGCAAAAAGGAGATGAGACACCGCCATGGATCTTCCCTCCAAGTTCCCCACACTAAAACCAAACATGCGGCCTTCAGAAACAGCTTTATCCAACATTCTTCCAAGCGCTTCCATCACCAAAATAAACAACAAAGGAGACAACGGATCACCTTGCCTCAAACCTCTGGTGTTACCAAAGAAACCACAAGGAGAGCCATTAATCAAGATGGAGAAACGGACTGTAGATAGACAGAAGAAAATCCATTGCCTCCATTTGGCAGAGAACCCACTTCTTTCTAACATCTGCAGCAGAAAACTCCAGTTTACATGGTCAAAAGCCTTCTCCACATCCAGCTTACAAATCAGCCCCGGCTCCCCAGACTTCAATCTACTGTCAAGACATTCATTAGCAATGAGAATAGGGTCAAGGATCTGTCTGCCCCTCACGAAAGCATTCTGAGATGCCGAGAGAATATCCCCCATCACCATGCGGAGTCTATTAGCCAAGACTTTAGCAATAATTTTATAAACCCCCCCAACCAAACTAATGGGCCGAAAATCTCTAATCTCACTTGCAGCATGTTTTTTTGGAATGAGAGTAATAAAAGTTGCGTTTAAACTTTTCTCAAACCGACCATTGGCAAAAAAATGATGAAATACGGCCAAAAGATCAGGTTTAACAATCCCCCAGCAAGCTTGGAAAAAAGCCATAGGGAAGCCATCTGGACCAGGGGATTTATCACCATGAAAACTCTGAACGACATTAAAAATTTCAGCCTCTTCAAAAGGTCTCTCAAGCCAATCCGCATTATCGCTAGAAATCATTGGAAAGACCAGTGAATCTGGAAACGAACGATCAACCTGCTGCTCAGAGTACAAATTCATGAAGAAATGAGTAATGCAGTCTGCAATTATACCTTGATCAGAAGACAAGGTACCATTAACCATAAGGCTTTCAATACCATTATTTTTTCGATTAGAATTAGCCATTCTATGAAAGAATTTGGTATTGGCGTCCCCTTCCTTCAAGTGCATCACCCTAGACTTTTAGTTGGCAATACTTTCCTTGGTTTTCCTTGGAAAAGGATTTGGAAGCAGAAGATTCCCTCTAGAGTAGCTTTCTTTGTTTGGACTGCTGCCTTAGGGAAATGTTTGACGATCGATAATTTACGAAAAAGGAAGGTGTGGATTTTGGATTGGTGCTTCATGTGTAAGAAAAATGGTGAATCGGTTGACCATCTTTTCCTTCATTGTCCTTTTGCTATGGATCTATGGTCTATGGTTTTGGGTCTTTTTGGAGTTACTTGGGTTATGCCACACACTGTTTTGGGGCTGTTAGGGTGTTGGCAAAGCAGCTTTGGTCGTCATCGAAATGGTTACATTTGGTCCATCATTCCTCATTGCTTAATGTGGTGTCTTTGGTGGGAGAGAAATTGTAGATGTTTTGAAGATATTGAGCGTTCTATTGCGGACCTCAAGCTTCTCTTTTTTAGAACTTTAAGAGAGTGGTTGTTTGCTTTGCAACAACAATCATTCCCTTCTTTTATTGATTTCCTAGACTCTTGCAATTTTTGTATTTGATTTCCTTTCCCTTGTCCACTTCCTGTGTACTAGGTTGTTCCTTTTTTATATCAATATACTTTTTACTTATCAAAAAAAAAGGATTTTCATTGTCTTCTACCTTCATTATCTTCTATATTGTTTGTCTCTGACACTAATACTTATTTTGGCCTTCTTTTTTTGTTTTCGTTTGGTAGATTAGCAGAACTGCTTTCTTCTTTTTTATATTTCCATATGTTGATCACATGGTTTTCGTTCTTTGAGTATTTTCTCCTATGTGTGTGTTTCAAAATGAAATTATTCAAATTATTCATAGCATGGGAATTTAGTGAAATAGAAAGTGAACCAACAGCAAGTTTTGTCCCTACTATTCTTAATCCTTTTTCAAAAAAAAAAAAAAAAAAAAGGCCGTTCCCAGTACACGAAACTCCCACTTTTGCGAGGTTCGGGAGAGGTGATTGTTAGGCAGCCTTTTCAATGTTTATTATTTTTTTTCACGTATGCTCCTGTTTTTAATTATCATATGTATATTTGTCAAACTTAATAAAGAGCAATGCTTGAAAAATTGGTGAGGTCAAATTTAGAACATTAAAACCTGGGTTCAAAACTCATCATCAACTAGCCTTGAGGATGAAAATTCACTGAACACCTTGACAAACAATTCTTCATTGTTCTTCTGCATACAAATATCTAGTGGCTCAGTATTTCGATAGCTCTAATTTTTCATGGTGATCAATAATAAATAATAATCTTTTTTTTTATAGGTAATAAAACTTTTATTGCTATCAAAAGTGCAATGTGTTTACGATTGTAAACTCACAGCAAAAAAAAAAAAATAAAGAATACAATCAAATCATATAGAAAATCTAACCGAAATAATGAAATTAGACAAGGAAATACAAAGTGTGAGACCCCAAATATAAGACCACTCAAATAAAGTCCTAGCTAGCAAAGACTTCAATAGATCAATAGGTCCCTCAATGTCCTCAAAAGTTCAGGCATTGCGTTCCTTCCATGCTAACCATATAAGACATGCCGGTACTATATTCCAAACATTTGAAGAATAATTCCCCAACGAATTCCTCCAAGCGAAAAGAAGAGAGACAACTGTACTTGGCATCACCCACTGAACCCCAAACATAAGAAAAACCTCACTCCACAAAGCATGAGCAAACTTGCAGTGGAGTAAAAGGTGATCCACAGTTTTCTCATCACACCGACAAAGGCAACACCAATTGACAAGAGACAAGTTCTTCTTAACAAGGTTATCTATTGTAAGAATACCATCCCTAGCAGCAGTCCATAAAAAGAAAGACACTCTTTAGTAATCCTGCAATCAGCATGGTGCTAGTTTGCTCAAGTTTCATCACTTAGAATTTTCCTTGTGTGCCATTTATTTTGTGCTGCTGTAAATGAATTGTTCCTTTTCATCTCAACTTGTTTAGAAATTTATGAAAGTAAATAAATTGTTTGGAAAATTACGAAAGTAACAAAAATTGCATGCTTTTTCTTTTTCTTAATGTTACTGTGCAACATTCTTTTCCTGTCTAATTTTTCTTGTTCAAACTTATTTCTCTGTTGAATTTGGTTGAAGTTAAATTATATGCATATCCAGCTGGTCCTTCAATTTTATCATGGCCTAGTCGGAAGACTGGAAGGACACCAAGATCTCTCCGTTTGTATGCTTTATTTGGAGGGAAAAAGGAAAATAATGGAAAGGGTGATGATACGCCATCAAAGGTTTGGTTCATTCCGTCTCTCATTTTGTTTTCCCTTAGTTAAGTACTGTGTCATATAGACTGAACTACTACATACTTAAACAACTAGATCATGCCTTAAACACTAATGAGTATAACTTCCATCTCCTAAATTAATGTTATCTCTCATATTCTTCCTTCTACTTCTTAACTGTATGTTCATCCTTTATTGTTCACCATAGTTCTTCTTTGATATAGGCAGGCACACTCGGTAATATGCAAAATCTATATGAAACCGTTAAGAAAGCTCAAATGATAGTCCAAGTTGAAGCAGTGCGTGTGCAGAAAGAGCTTGATGTGTATGTTCTTAGTATTATATCCATTTTTGTGTTATATTTGTACTCCTTTTGCCAAAAGAGTTATTTATCTTTTGCATTTTTTTTCTTCTCTTTTTGCAGAGCAGAGTTTGATGGTTATTGTGAAGGTGAGCTAATTAAGGTATGATTTTTCTTTCTTTTTATTACAAAAATCAGCCTGAATGTGGTTTAGATTTTTTATGCCAATACTTATGTGTGGCCGTAAAGTTGGTTGATAAATATAATACAAATTGTCATGGATTAGGCTCAAGTTTGGTAATTTTAGCTTACTTGTGTCTATTTAACTACTTGATGGTATCAACAGCATAATAAGGATAAACCTTTTTGAGGGAGATGACTTCATAATTATCAGAACGAGAATTAATGTTTGGTATAGCACAACATGAATAATTAACTGGGTTCATTTGGGTTGACTGCAGGTTAGACGAGACGACATGAATTTTACCTATTTATTGATCATGTCTAAAGGGGTTGACCTGTTCTCTCCTGAACCCAATTACAAATTTACAATGAACCTTCTTAATCCACTAATTGAGTGTCATGGTCGTGGGTTGTGTCAAATATTATCACTCTTAATTTTATGCTAGACTGTTAGCTACCATAATTGGTCCAACCAGCTTACGGCAAAACACGTGTCATTTTTTCATGCTTATTTGTCTCTTTTTTCACATAAAAAAACCAATGCATCAGCAACCGGCTGGTGTTCAATCAAGCCCATTGTGGGGCATTTTGGCGTGATTCTAAATTGTTTCTATAGCATTTGAAATGAGTGAATTTTGTTAGGTTTCCTAACTATATGTCAATTTGTTATAATTCTATATTAAAAAAAAAAAAAAATTCATCTCCATGCAATGGCATAAAAAATATCATTGAAGAAAAATCTCACAAGTTACTCCTAATATTTGATTGTGATGTGTATTTTATAGGTAACTCTTTCTGGTAACCAACAACCTGTACGCACTGAGATAACTGAAGCTGCTATGGAGTTAGGAGCAGAAGTAAGTGAAAAGAGAGGAATTATTAGATAAACACACTTTATTTCTTTTTTCTTTTTTGGGAAATTGATTGTGGTTTCCGCACTCTTAAGGGATTTATCATTTTTTTTGTTCCTGTAGAAACTCTCTCTTTTGGTTGCTGAAGCATACAAGGACGCACACCAGAAAAGTGTCCAGGTACTGAGGGCAAAATGATTGCAAATCTTCCCCAAGCATACAAGGACTCTCTCTCTTTGCTTACTGGAAGTTTCTGATTTTTTTTTTTTTCCTCAGGCCATGAAGGAGAGAATGAGCAATCTTTCCCAGAGTTTAGGAATGCCACAAGGCCTCCTCGGTGAGGATTGAAAGATGAGTTTCAATTTTGAGCTTTGCAGCAAACATTTTATCCATTTGTGAGACTCAATTTCAAGGATAAAATTTTATTTATTTGGTTCAATTTAAGTCTGTTGCCTCTGTTGTGAAACTACTTGTGAAGCCAAAATATAAAATAAGAGGCTAGAGATTGTATAAAATAAATTTAAATTAATATTGGGATATAATCTGAATCTGGATTACATAAGATATCAGAACAAATAAAAGAATGCCCCCGCCCCCAAAATATAAGCTCAAAATCTGGCAATCACCTCTTTCTCAGAACAACCCCAAAACAAAGATCCCTAATGCAACCAACATCCCGCTCTGCAACTTTGTAGCACTGCTAGTGGGAGCAACAGCAGGACCATCAAACTCCACCGGAGCAGGAGCAGGTGCTGGAGAAATACCAGTGTACCTGTTTCTTGGAGAAAGAACCACCACAACCAACTTCTGACCCTTCTCACAGTTTCCCTTGGTTCCACTGATGAAGTAGAACGGCCCAGACCGGCTGAGCTTCACCTTGGTGTTCCCATCCTTGTACTCTTCAATGGGGTTAGAAATATTGCAGCTAACATAGCCTTCCTTGTTCACTTGCAACACTGAGTCTTTCCCACTGTCATATTTCCACACTGAGACAGAACAGAACCATGAAAAGGGTATGTCAGAAAAAAAAATGGATACCATGATTGAAGAGAACAAAAGACTAGTTAATTTTTTTTTTTGGTAAACAAAGACTTGTTAATTTGATTGAAGATAGAAAGTTACCAAGAGAGTCACCGATGCGAAAACGAGTACTTTCAGCCCATTGATTGAGGGAATCAGATTGAGAGGATGGGATCTTCCATGCATCTGCCTTGCCTCCTACCAAGATTTCTTTAGCTTCACAGGAGCTGAAGACTACTAACAAGAGCACCAAAGCTGAAATAGTACTTGAAAAAACTGCCATTGGAAGCTGAGAGAAAGAGCAATAGAAGTTTGTGTTTTTGTGAGGTGTGTGTTTGTGTGTTTTGTGGGAGAGAGAGAGAGAGATGATTGTGATGTTGGTTCAGGTGTTTTGGGGGGTATTTATGGAGGAAGAAAGGTGAAGAAAACTAGCCGTTGGGACCTGGGACAGAGGTCAGTGTGGGCCACTCTGCCTTTCTTTCTGGCCTTTTGTACGTTACAATATTGTAACGGTCAATTTCTTTTTTATTTGTTTGGCCTTGGGGTACAGACAGTAACGGTAAAAATATGAAGCAGGAGGGATTTTGAACGTTCAAAATGACGTGGAAGGTAGGAGTCTGGGGAAGAGCAACGGTCAGAACTCAGCAAGGTGAGAAAAAAAAATCTGAAAAATAAAGGGGAAATTACTTTTAATAGGTTGTGTTCGTAGCTAATATTTTTATATTTTCATAACAAATAATAGGTAATTAGTTATTATTAGATTAAATTTGAATTTATCATTGAGGTTACTTTTTTATCCCAACAATAACAACTAGAAATAACTTGTCATTTAAAATTTGTTGGAAAAATATTGCGAAATTGTTATGGACATATCATATCTCTTTTACTTTTAGACATTGTATACACAAATTGGTTTTTAATTGAAATCATGATTTGAAGTAAAAAACTAAAAACGACCAATAAAAAAAAAAGTTTCACAATGTATGTTAATAAATTATTTTTAAAATATTTTATGAAAAAAAAAGTGACTAATTTTTTGATAAATTTTTCAATTTTTCATTAAGAATTTCTTAAAATAAATAATTAATGTATGCTCTTAAGGTATATACTAACTGAACCCATAAAATTTTTGAAATATTAAAAATGATCGTGTTATTCCAAAGTCTTTTTTTTTTTTAGAAAGATATTCCAAAATCTATATGATGTTAATAAGCAAATTTCTTACCTTTCTCTCTCCAACGAAAAAAAATCAACAAATAAGCAATCAATAAAAAAAATTACTTCTAAACGCGCATTCAGTTTTTGTTACCGTAATAATTTTACAAAGGCGGAAATACCTTTTTCGTCCCTACATTTTCACACGATTCCCACTTTGGTCCCTAACTTTTTTTTCACTGATTTTAGTCCCTATTCTAGAAAACGCGTCTCTTTTTTGTCCCTACCGTTACATCAGAGACGAAAATTGCACAGTTGGCAAACGGAATAAATTAAAAATATTAAAATAATACCCACAAAAGCCACGTCATTTTTTAAAAACAAAAAATTAATTTGTAAATTTTAACCAAATGAAAAAAAAAAAAAAGGAAAAAACTGAAATAAAAATAAAAACTAAGAAAATTCAAAAACCCAAAAATAAAAACAGAACTTCCTTCAACCAAACACAAACCCAGCAGCTGACATTTCTTCCATCTTCAGAAAACCCAAATCCAAGCTAAGGCTAAGAGGCCATCACTGGCGAGAATGGCAACGGCTTCGCCGAATGCCTTGTGGTTGGTGGGCTTTCCATGGCGGGGATGAGCGTTGTCAAGTGAGATCATCTTGGATGAGAGCAGCGGCACGGCGGCATCGACATCGACATCGGCGACTCCTCCGTGGCCAACTCCTCCGCCGCTACTGCTTCTCCAACTCAAACCCATTCTCCATCGCTACCCCGAACTGCTGGGTCTCAAAAAATCCCTCATTCTTCTTCCATTTCCGATTCTTTCTCTCTCGGCGGAGTCATGGTTTTGCTGTTTTGGGAAATGGGTTTGATCGGCGGGGTCTGTTGACCGGTGGTGGTGGCGGTGGTTTTGGGATCTGGGTTTGATTTTGGTAGTCGTGGCTCTCCGTGAGTGAGGTGGTCGTGGCTCGTCGTGGGTGGGGTGGTCGTGGCTCGCCATGGGTGGTCTTGGCTCGTTGTGGGTCGGTTGGATTTGATGGGTTGGCTGGGTTGGATTCGATGGTGGCTGGGTTGGCTTGGATGGTTGTTGGGTTGGTTTAGCTGGTGGGTTTGTGGCTCGGCAAAACTGAAGGTAATGGATCTCGGGTATGGATCTTAGTGGTTTGGGTATGGAGGTTTGGTAGTGAATTTTCTGGGCTTTGCGTAGGTATGAATTTTCTAGGTATGGAGGTTTGGTATTGAAGGGTATGGATCTTAGTGGTTTGCGTGGGTATGAATTTTCTAGATTTGTTCTTGTTCTCCTTCTGGGCTTTGAATTTTCTGGGGTTTTGAAAATGGATCTGCTAGTCGGTGGTGGTGCGGTGGTTTTGAGATCTGGGTTTGATTGTGGTAGTGGTGGTGGTGGTTTTGGGATCTGGGTTTGATTATAGGTTTATGGGTTTGTTGGAGATTGGTTTGTTTACTGGGTTTGTGGGTTTGATTTGCTGAAGATTTGGGTTTGAGTTCTTGGGTTGCTGGGTTTGATTTGGGAGTTCTTGATTTGCTGGGTTTGAGTTCTTGATTTGCTGGAGATTTGAGTTCTTGATTTCTTCATTCTTCATGTTAGCATTTAATTTAATTTTTTTTTCTTGTTTTCATTTATGTCCTAGTGATTTGGGTTTGAGTTCTTGGCTGCTGGTTTGTGATCTTGTGATGGGTTTGAGATCTTGGTTGCTGGGATTGATTTGGGAAGAATATGAAGGACAAGTTATAAAACGAAGAACACTAATAAAATGAAGAACACTAATAACATTAAGAAAATTTTTTTAATTAAAAATTTTAATTAAATTAAATTTATAGTTTTTTTAATTTAATTTAATTTAATTTTTAAAATTTTCTGACATGGTTTTTAAAAAAAAATTAAAATGCTGACATGGCATTAAAAAAAGCCAAATAATATTTTTTAATAATATTTTAATTGCTACAGTAGCGCCACGTCAGCTTCCGTCTGCCACCTAGGACTTTGCCGTTAGGCCACTGACGGTAGGAACAAAAAAGAGACGCGTTTTCTAGAATAGGGACTAAAATCGGTGAAAAAAAAAGTTAGGGACCAAAGTGGGAATCGTGTGAAAATGTAAGGACGAAAAAGGTATTTCCGCCTTTTACAAATTGATATTGCAATATATCAAACAAGTTATCCGTTTGGATAGTTTATTTATTGATAGTTTATTTGATTAAATGTGAAACAAAAAATAACTTTTTAGTATATAAGTCAACTTTAAATATAGCCAACTTATTTGTTTAAAGTCATTTTTTTATCTCACTATCACACAAATAAGCTTCTTTCTTCTTCTTTTTTTGAAAGAGAGATTATCACACATATTTATTGTAACAAAAAAAAAAATTTTGTCTCCCTAGTCTCTCTTCCTTCACCCTCTAATAATCTATTTTCCTTCACCCTCTAATAATCTATTTTGAATTAGGAAATGAATAGAATAAAATGGACCTTCTAAGAAATATTCAATACATTCTATAGCAGAATATTTAAGATATTTAAAATCTATCATCCCAATATATCATCTCTCAAGTTGATTTGGTATTTTAGAGCAAAGTAATATAGTTAACCCTAATATAATAATACAACCTAGGAAAATGAGTTAGTTTTCCAAAAAAAAATATTTTAATGTTGAAACTTGAGAGACTATATATTGAGATAACACAGATTTTAAATATCCAGTCTTACTATATTGGGATGACAAATTTTAGAGATGAGACCTTCGAGAGTTGCATGAGAATTCTTAAAATAATGCGAAAATTACAAATCATTATAGGTAGCTTTGATTTATGATTTTTTTTCTCCTAAGAGTGAGGGTGTCCAAAACTTTTTAAACATTTGATTATTCCTTAAAGTGTGTGCAATCCCTCCACATCACACATACCAAGTATTACATAGAGGAATCCCTTGATGACATCGAAACTATCATCAATTTTTTCACTGAACCTATGTTTTTTTTGTATTGTGATGGATGACGGTGAGGTGAGTTTGTGACTTGTAAAAGCATATCTACAAAAAACTGTAGCAAAGCTCCTCTTTCAAAGTTGAAAATTTATCCACTAGTATGTGTGTTTTCCAAACTTGTATGTGTAAATTCATTTCACATTTATATTATAGGGCAGTTGATTTTGGAATATCATTTTGGTTAAGGCTTTAAATAAGCCAAGCTTTGTCAAGTATTGAATATTCAAGCTTGGTTTGAGCTCGAACCAAGCCTAGGAACAAATGTTTGGGCTTGAGCTTGTCAAAATGTCCAAAAGCTAGAGCTTGACTAGACATAACTGGATTCATTTCTTAAGTTGAGCTCAAACTTGATCTCAATATCTAACTCTTGACCTTAGATCTAATACAAGTACATTATGAAGCTCATATCAAGCTAGTTATCAAGCCCATTTTTGTTTGGATGAGTGTCCCAACTCTAACAAGATTTAAAAACTTAGTAAGATATGGATTTATTTGTTAAGCTTGTATCAAACTTACTATTAAGTCCATAAACGAGCCTATGCTCAACTTGCATTTTATTGAGCTCTATTGTTTACAGAATTGTTAATAAACAACATTTTTTATTTTTTTGTTGCTTGGACTCGACTCGTTTATTAAACAAGACTAAAACTAAAGCTAAAGTTTGACTTGATAATAAACATAGACAAGCTTTTTTATGAACAGCTTTATTAATTTACAACCATAATTTTGGTCGATACCATAAAATATAAGCCGAACTATGGTTTCAATTGGGTTCAAAGCACAAGTTAGGCCTGGGTTGGGTCGGGTTGGTTAGGTTTGGTTAAACTAGGTTTGCACAACCTGTCAGAACTGCACGTTGAATGGTGTCAACATACACACTTGTCCAGCTACAGTAACACCACACAGCTACGTGTTCAGGAACTAAACCGGATCTGGATCCTCTCCATTTCCCTTTGAAATGGAGAGTATCCATTTTACGGACAAGATCAATTTGAAATGAATCTAATGGCAAAGGCTATGCCACCTCATTTAAAAGCCAAAAACTCAACCCAACAACTTACCCTAGCTAACTTTAACGATGGTAATAAACTAACCTTAAAAAAAAAAAAAAAAAAAAAAAAAAAAGGACTGCGTTAACAATGTTGCAACCAAATTTGATCTCCGTCTCTTTAGGTTCTTTGCTCCCTGAAACATAGATCCAGCTCCCCCAACGCTCCTCCTCTACCAGCTACCCCAATGCTCCTTCCTTAGACCCACCACCCATGGCAAAGCCCACCTTCCATCCAAAAACGCACCACTTCTACCACCAAAAACACAGATTCCTCAATCAAAACACAAACCAACTACCTCAGCAACAAAAAACACCAACGACCCACCAAAAACATAGACCCATCTCAATAACCTAGCCATAAGACAACCTCTGCAACCTCAACAACCCACAAACGCCGTTGAGAGCAACGATTATTTAAAACCCACCATACCCACAAACCATCAGAGATTGTTTTTGGCCAATCCCCTTCTCCTTCCTCCAAACGCAGACCCATATTTTCATTATAGGAAAATAGCCAATCTTTGGATCGTTGTTGGTAATAGCACTAACAAAATAGTTCAAGACCCTTTTCCCAATCCATTGTTATTTATAGTGACAACTTTCAACACGCATTGCCTAAAGCAATAGTAGAATCAAATCCTTGATTTTCCTATCAAGTAGAGCTTCAGTCACATAAATGAATCCAGCTCTAAAAATGGCTTCCGATGAACTTGCTCTTGAAAAATCACCCTCAACGGTTTCATTAAAAATGCAATAAATGGGAATTTGTATTTTGTTTAAATTTATGGTGAACAAGCAGAAACAAGCACGAAATTAATGCATTACAAACAGAACATTCAATTTGAGGGAAAAAAGAGTCTTTCCATCTTCCTCTTCTTGTTCTTCGTCAACGTCAGCACTTGGGCTACTTCGTCTTCATTTTCTAAACTCTGCTCTTCTCATTTTGTTACTTCTAGTTCTAGATCTGTTTTTCTTGAAATGGCAGGGACCCAAAGAGACAAAGATCAAATTTAGTTGCGGCAAAGTGAAGAGTTAACATAGTCTTTTTTTTTTTTTTTTTTAAAGGTTAGTTTATTACCACCGTTAAAGTTAGCTAGGGTTAAGTTGTTAGGTTAAGTTATTGGCTTTTAAATGAGGTGGCATAGCCTTCGCCCTTAGATTCATTTCAAATTGATCTTGTCCGTAAAATGGATACTCTCCATTTCAAAGGGAAATGGAAAGGATCCGGATCCAAACTGAACCTGCCTTGAATTCAAACGCGCACAACTACGTGTCCAACAACAAAAACGACAACAACATGCCTGGATTAAACATGGATAATCTACCTCTTCCAAGTGCAAACACACACAAACGCAACAAATTTATAACTCAGAGAGAGAGAGAGAGAGAAAGAGAGAGATAAATCATGGAAGGAGACGAGGAATGGAGAAAAATGGCAGACACCCACCAAATGAAACCAGAGGATGTAAAAGCAGTGGGTGTAGAGGGATCAAAGAGGCCCCCTGGACAGAACCCAGGGGAAGTGTTGCACCAAAGGCGCAACTTTCCATACAGCTATAAAACCATGGCCATCGATGGCCTCTTTATTACTGCTGCCATTGGATATTTCACCTTGTATGTCAAGAAAAAGCCTGAAGCCACTGCCAAAGATGTTGGAAAGGTTACTATTGGAGCCGCCAAACCCGAAGACACTCACCCTAGGAAGTAGCAGTAGTCGTAGTAGTGGCAGTATTATTCTAAAGCTAGCTATGAAGGTTTTGCTGCTGATGTTGTAATTGTTTGTTTAATTAGTGGACCTTTTTGCAGTGTTTATCTTTGACTATGGACATGATGTAGTTTACAAATTATGGATATATAAACTGTTTATATGCTGATAACAGTTGCCAATTTTCAAGTAAAACACTTCTAATGTTTGTCAATGTAGATACGGATCATTCGTAGTGGAGTGAGCACAGCAGTAATATGGAAGCATAAACAATGATAAAATAGATAACAAAAAAGAAAATAGCAAAATAAATATATTCAAAATAAGTTAAAATATAATATGGAATATGAAAACAGAAACTCGTAAAATCTTACTTGAATAAAACTTCTGTTTTTTATTAAAACTGAAAACGTCTGTCTTTGATACAAGTTTTGAAAATAAAACTTTGTCTGAAGAGTTACAAGATTACAAAGTAAAATATGTCTTTGAAATTGAAAGGTTACAAGATTCTGTCTGAAGGGAAGGGTTACAGGATTACAAGAGATGAAGGATTATAAGAGTCTTTCAAAGGGAGAGAGGGCTATCTTCTTTCTGGGACTTGAACCTCTAAATTTGAACCTAGAAATTTGATCCTATCTTCTGTCTTTGGAATCTGTCTTTTTATAGATGAGATAAACCATGGTAAGTTTTCAAAAGTAACTTGAGTTAGTAAAGTTAACTCAACTTAAACAATTGAAAAATCTGTAAAAGGTGTATATATGTCATTCATTATGTTTTGAAATTCACTAGGTGTATTTTTTAAACTAAAAGGCATGACATTTTACTCATAATGACCAAAACGAACTGTAAAGGCAGTTTTATATCTGTCTTTCTCATCTATCTGTATCTACCAAAATCCACTTTTCATATCAAATTTGGAAAATATGGTTGCTTCAAGAAGTCTGTCAAGTTAATCTTTCTTATTGGGAATGAGATATCTTATCCATTGTAATGCTTTATTTAAAAGTTTATAATTTATAACTAATTTTGAAACTCCTCGTTCCAATTCTGCTTGTTTATTAACATAAAAACCAGCATAGCTCCAAGGAGACTTGCTTTTTCTAATTAAACTTTTAATTAAAAGATCTTCAATTTCTTTTTTACAGTGTTCTAATAATTCATTTTTCATTTGTATTGGTCTAGCTTTAGTAGGTATCTGTCTTTCATTAAAGTCTTTTTCATAAGGTAATTGTACTATATGTCGGTGCCTATGCCAGAAAGCAGTAGGGAGATTAGAACAAATTTATGTCTCAATTTGTTGTCTGAATACTTTTATTTTATGATTCAATATGGGATCTGTCAATTGATCAGTAATCCTTTCATATATTATTTCTGATTTTAAAGATAACAAATGTCTGTTTTTCCTGTAAATTCTTTCTTTGTCAATTTCTTTTATTATGGAAGTATTATCGTGTGAATAGATTTCTTTCGGGATTGGTGGTAAAATGAATTTAAAAAGTATGTGCCTAACACATTAGTTTTAATTCCTTCGTCTGTTGTTAAGAAGAGATAAAGTAAGGTCATAAAGGGATTTCCTAAAATAATTTTAGAAGAACGGTCTCTAATTAAAACAAAAACAGTTTCAAAACATATTCCATTATTACATATATGAACATTAGGTATTTTGTAATTAATTATGAGCTTTTCTCCATTAGCTTGAGTTAATCTTTCAGATGGTTTTTCATAATACTTTAAAGGTATTAGTCCTTCTTGTATACAATTCATGTTAGCACCTGAGTCTATTAAAGAAATTTCTGTCAAAGAAAACTCTTTATTAATTACTGAAGTGATTTCTGTATGCCATTTTTGAAAATTTACTCTGTCAATTAAACTCAAGAAATTTTGTTTATTGTTATCATTTTCTGAAACATCTTTTTCTAATGAAGTAGGGTCTATCATGGGTTTAAAAAATTCTTTTAAATTTATTATTTCTGCAATATTTTGCTCATCTATATCTGTGGAATTATCTTCTTTAATTTCTTGTTTTACTAATTTTGCTTCTGTCATTAAGTCTTGTAGAGTTACTGGTTTTATGTTTGTTCCATCTTGTTTCATTTTTGTCTTTTCTTTCTTATCTTTTTCTTTCTTAGCTTTTTCTCTTTTTCCACATTCCATAACATGGTGTCCATATTTCCTACACTTAATACAAGCAATAGGTATGTCTATAAAATCTTTCAATTTTAGTAAATAGCCTTTTTTTATCTTTTAGGAGATTAGGTAGAATATCTATCAATTTCATTATTATGTCTTTTTGTTTCCTTTTTCTTTTATTGACTTTGAGTGGGTTGATTGATTTTAATTCTTCCTTTTTCGTTACTTGGTCTATCTCTTTCTGTTTAACATCAAACATTTCCATTAATTCATTTATTACATCTTTCTCAAACTCTAATTTACTGATTTGTTTAACAATTTTATTATGTCTATCACATTGTTTCTTAGTATGTCCATATTGTTTACAGTTATGACAAAGAGTATTTCCAGTATGTCTGTTATTTTTCTCATTATCTGATAACTCAGTGGCATTTAAAACTGTTATATCTCTTTTTCTGTCTATATCTAAAGGTGAATTTAAAATTTTTATTTTTTTAGTTAATTCTGCTAAACTATTATTTTGGATATATATTGTAGGGACCCGGTTCGGGCACTTCCCTCCTGGGGATGAGTGGACCCAAGCCCAGGTAACCCCATACAATAAATTTGTAGAGAGTGGATAGAAGGACTAGGCATTAGTGAAAGATACAACAGTTGGTGCGGGTTTACAGGATCATCAAGTGAGATTTGGCTAAGTGTTCTAAGGGAAAATTTGTCCTTGGCCCAGTCCGAGGAACTCTTTCTTGAGTGTTAGTGGAAGTTGGGGTTGTCCTTGAACACCTCGAAAACCCTGAACCTCCACTTCTCTAGGGGTTCATTCTATTTTATAGCCCTGTTCAGCTGATCTCTGCCATCCACTTGTTGATCATCTGAGCCTGTGTCTGAGGGCTTGTTCCATCAGCCGCTTTTTCAGACTTTCTATTAGTTGAAGTAACCAAGACATCACTGTTCAATGGTCAATTCTCCATGAATGCAGCCAGAGTGTCGGTTGCGTACATTTAATGTGTGGATGACAGCTTCCCCTCTTCAATATTGGCCGGCCGAGGACATGGTCGTCCTCGGCGATGCTCCTTGACAATTTGGGCCTCCCCCACTCATCCTCGGATTCTATATTGTCCTCGGTATGGGCCTTGGGCCCGATATGGAGTGGGCTGAGGTTGCCAAATCTTTGGGCCCCATAATAGCCCCTTAAAATTCTGCTGTCCAGCTCCTCGGGCGAGGAGGAGGATTTTGATGTCCTCGGGTCCTTGTCCTGACCTGGCGAATCTTGTCTTCCTGTCAGTACCAAAATCCTTCCAATTGCTCAGGGGAAGTTCCTGGCGTTTCGGTACTTGGGGCGCGCCTTCATTAATTTTCGGCAGCTCTGTGTCCTCCACGTTCAACGGTGTGATAATGAATGAACGGTAAGAATACTTCTGACTTAATGGGCGGGAAAGCCCGTGCGGTTACTTTTAATTGGGGATATAAATACCCAATCGAACTGATTTGCCCCTTCACTTTTGCATTCAAGAGCTCTTGCGCACATACGCTAAACTTGATCAAGCCTCCAATCGACCTTACGCCTTCTTTCAACACAAAAGGCCTGTCCGAGGAGCCTTTCCTCATTTTTGAAAGTTCTCTTCTCCTTCTGGTTCATACTTTTCCACCTGAATTCCTTGTCCTCTTATTCCTCTTCCTCTCTCCTTCGCTTTCCCTGAGCCCCTCATTAGTTCTTTAAGATGGGTAGGTTTAAGAAGTTAGTTGAGTCTGAGAAGGCAATGGAAAAATTCGTTGCTGACTATAAAATCCCCGATACAGTGGGTTTGAGGCACTGTGGAGAAGGGGAGTGGAGCATTAGGAGAAAAGAGGGTGAGGTGGCGATTCCTATAATTGCCTTTCTGGAGGGTGGTATGAGGATCCCCATGGGACCAGTGATGAGAGATTACCTCAGGCACTTCGGCTTATCTCCTACCCAGTGTGCCATCAATGTGTTTAGGATCTTAGGTTGTGTGGATGCCCTGAACGAGAAGATGAGGCTGAGGTTAACCCACCATAATGTGAACCGGTGCTACAACCTCTAGTGCCTGAAGGGGAAGTCTTATTACATGAAGACGATGGACGATAGGGTCCGGCTCATCCAGTGCCTCCCTGAGTCCAGTAAGGGTTTGAACAAAAACTTCCTCATTGTGTCCGGAGAGTGGCACGATGGCCTTCATTGTCCAATAGTGGAGGGTACACCAGGTGGGGCAATCAGACTAGGAGAGGGTCTGATTCCTTGTGCTTTCGCGCTCTGCTTTGCTTGGTTTTTGATAGGAACTTGTTTTTCTTTTATGCTGATCCGCACGCTTCTGATCATCACTTCAGCTTGGTCAACAAGGAGGATTTGCAAACCATACTGAGGTCGGAGATTTTTGTGAATGAAGCCGACAACTAAATTAGAGCCGCTCATGAGATCCTAGGATACAATCCGATTAAAAAATCGTTCTCAGCTCTAAAGCACATGATCTGGGCTAAAGATCCTCGGCTGCATAACATCACTGTAGTCGAGCACGGATTTCTGATCCCCGAAGGATCTCCCATTCCGGAGGGCGTACTGTTGACGGGCACTTTTTCATCACCTCAAGTTGCCGAGGCTAAAGGGGGAGAGCCAAGAGAAGAGGAAGTTGCTGACTCAGGTCCGTCCAAGGACGAGTTTAACGTGTTCGACCAATTCCATTCGCCCGAGGACCCTTCTGGCGATTTGGGTGACCCTAGCTTAGTTGAAGCGGACTTTTTGTCTAAAGAAGCCTCTCCCCAGTCGAAGATGAGTTTCAAGAAGCGACCTCAGACAAGCTTGCTAGCCCTGATTGAGGGGCAGCTGGGGAAGGATGCGCTGGGAAAGTCTCCTCCCAAGTTTCCTCCTCCCTTACCCCAACAGAGTTCGCCATCTGGGTCCAAGCCCACCAGTCCTCTGTAGAAGAAGGACAAAGAAAAGAGGCCTAGAGGGGGTAAAGAGTCTGATCCTTCCCAGGGCAATGGCGACGGCGACGGCGATGGCGACGGTGACGGCAACGCTCGGCTGCCATTGAAGTAGCTGAGGACAGGGTGCCGAGGTCAGGAAAAACAGGCCGCCGTCCAACCAGGGGCCTAGGCTTGGCTCCTTGCCCCCATGCTCCATGGGAAGCCCTTGACGGATAATGCCTCCCTTAGGGACCCTCGAGGGGGCGAGGGTGCACACGTGGCTGACGCATTGGGGAGGTCCCTGCTACTCCCTGCAGACATGGCCCAGCTAGAGGCTCTGAGGAGCAAGAAGGTCTTTCTCGGCTTCAAACAATATTTGGGCATGGTAAGTTTCCTGATCACTTGTGATTCTCTTGACTTTCTGTTTCTTGGCTCCTTATTTGTTGCGCATTGGTTTTAATTGGCAGGCTATTCAGGCTACCTTTAGGTTGAAGGATATAGCCAGTAGCCAAAGCAAGGCCACGGGCTTGGAGCGTAACAAGCTGTTAAACGCTGTGCGAACCCTCAACGCCTCCAAGGCCGATCTTTCAAAGGCGAGGGAGCAATTGGAGGAAATGAAAAAGGCTCGAAACATTACCGAATCAGGCCTTGCTAGCGCCCAAAAACAGGCCCTGGATCAAACGGAGTGCCTGCTCAAGATAGAGGATCTGCTGAAGGTCGCCAAAAAGGAGATCGCAACCCTGGAAAAGAGGGTACTCGAGGCAGAGGGGGCCAGAGGCGTTGCGGAGTCTGCCAAGGACGAGGCCTTTAAAGCCAAGGAAGAGGCTGAGTTGGCCAGGGCCGAGGCTGAGGCTTACAAAGGCAAAGCCGCGCAGAAGGCCTACGAGTCAGGGGTAGCCAAGACAGAAGCTGCCCTTAGAGCTCAAGTGCTTGGGGTATGCAAACTTTACTATTCCCAGGTGTGGAATGAAGCCTTGAAACAAGCAAATGTTGAGGCTTCATCTGACCTGTGGAAGGTAGAGAGTGTATACTACCCTCCTACTATTCGTGAGGCTACTCTTCCCAACTCCGCGGCCAAGGTGGCTCTTAAGGGAGTTGAGGCTGTTCCTGAAGAAGACGCCCCGGCTGCTACCACTTCGGACGAGCCCGCCAAGGAAGCTGATCCTCTTGGGGCCGTTGAGACAAGCAAGGGTCCCACTACAAATGCGCCCTGAGAGGCTGCGGACGCCTTAGCTGATGTCCAAGCCCCTCACGTTGGGGAGATATCTCATCCAGCTGACCCTCCCTAGGCTGTAATCCCAAGCGAGGGTTACAAGGACCCTGAGACTTCTTTTGCCCAGCCTCCTGAGGGAGGAGTTGAGATGGAGCTGAAGGAATGATCCTCCATTGCGCCTTCGCTTTGTTTGTTTTGTTTTTTTTTTTTTAATATTGTAATGGCACTTTTGCCTTGTGTAACTCTTTAAAGATTCAGTGAAGTGCATATTTTATTTTCTCTTATTCGTCCTGTTTGTATTATCATTTTTTTTTACTTGTACAATCTTGGCTTTAATTGCGCTTTAACCAACCACATCAACGCTTTAAGTGATGTTCATGGGCTTGGTCTTGAGATTCCATCGTAGAAAATGTCACTATCCTCTGCAGTGCTCATTATTAGAATCAAAGTGGTCAACCGCACCGTAGGTTTGGGTCCGCGAACAGTACAAGACCCTGGTTTTGTCTAGTGCTTAGATGCTCTTAAAGTGACTAGTTTCCCCATAAGTTTGAGTCCATGGACCATGCAAGACCTTGGTTCTGTCTAGTACTTGGATTCCCTTGAAGTAACTAGTTTTCCCGCAGGTTTGACTCCAAGGACCATGCAAGACCTTGGCTCAGCCTGACACTTGGTCTTTTGTGAGTGAATAGTTTCTCCATAGGCTTGAGTCCGAGGACCATGCAAGGCCTTGGTTCTGTCTGGTACTTAATTTTTGAAGTGGTTAGTTTCCCCATAGGCTTGAGTCCGAGGACCATGCAAGATCTTGGTTATGTCTAACACTTGTCTTCTGAAGTAGCTAGTTTCCCCATAGGTTTGAGTCCGAGGACCATGCAAGACCTTAGTTCTGTCTACCACTTAGTTCTTCTTGAAGTAGTTAGTTTCCGCATAGGCTTGAGTCTGAGGACCATGCAAGGTCTTGGTTCTGTCTAACACTTGTCTTCTGAAGTAACTAGTTTTCCCATAGGTTTGAGTCCGAGGACTATGCAAAATCGTAGTTCTGTCTAGTACTTAGTTCTTCTTGAGTAGTTAGTTTCCCCATAGGCTTGAGTCCGAGGACCGTGCAAGGCCTTGGTTCTTTCTAACAATTGTCTTCTGAAGTAACTAGTTTCCCCATAGATTTGAGTCCGATGACTATGCAAGACCTTAGTTCTGTCTAGTACTTAGTTCTTCTTGAAGTAGTTAGTTTCCCCATAGGCTTGAGTCCGAGGACCATGCAAGGCCTTGGTTCTGTCTAACACTTGTCTTCTGAAATAACTAGTCTCCCCATAGGTTTGAGTCCGAGGACTATGCAAGACCTTGGTTCTGTCTAGTACTTAGTTCTCCTTGAGTAGTTAGTTTCCCCATAGGCTTGAGTTCGAAGACCATGCAAGACCTTGGTTCTGTCTAACACTTGTCTTCTAAAATAACTTGTTTCCCCATAGGTTTGAGTCCGAAGACTATGCAAAACCTTGATTCTGTCTAGTACTTAGTTCTTCTTGAGTAGTTAGTTTTCTCATAGGTTTGAGTTCGAGGACCATGCAAGGCCTTAGTTCTGTCTAACACTTGTCTTCTGAAGTAACTAGTTTCCCCATAGGTTTGAGTCCAAGGACTATACAAGACCTTAGTTCTGTCTAGTACTTAGTTCTCCTTGAGTAGTTAGTTTCCCCATAGGCTTGAGTCCAAGGACCATGCAAGGCCTTAGTTCTATCTAACACTTATCTTCTGAAATAACTAGTTTCCCCATAGGTTTGAGTCCAAGGACTATGCAAGACCTTGGTTCTGTCTAGTACTTAGTTCTTCTTGACTGCTTGGAGTGAGGAAGCTCATCCTCAGCGTTGGGGAGTCTGCCCCCAGAGTGATAGCGGCCTTGAGCTTGCTCCGCCGAGAGGGGACCCTTCTTCGGTCTGGCTCTTTCGTTCAGCGCGCCACTTCCAATTACGAGGCGTCTTTTGGGCTATTCGAGTAACACGCTTAACGCTTCAGTGCGCGAGGATCATCCTTATTAATATCCTTGCGGATTTACAAGGATCCAGCGGTTGGTGAGCTCTTTGGAAATTGGGCGGAGTTAATACCTCCGATAATTCTTCCTTAGGATTCTGTGCGGGCTGGTTTTCACCAGCTCTTGCCTTCTATATAAGGCATTTTGGGGTAGTCTTTTTTTCAAATTTCACAAACACTTGGGTTCAATAGGGATTCAAGGCTCTCCGTTTTCTGAGAATTTTCAAGGGTCTTGCCAAAATAGTGACTGGTGCCTGAGGGGATGGAGTGGCCCTGGAAAAGGGCGAGGTTAAGAAAGCCGAGCCCCCTTCAGGAGCCGAGGATGCCACCCCGATCCTGGACGACACAATGGAGGCGAAATAAGCAGAGGCCAAAGACCCTCCTTCTTTTCAACCTATCCAGAGAGAGGACTCCCCTTGCAGTTTGGAAGGAGATCCGAAAGGAACATAACATCTCTCCTCCGCGTGTGGATTTACTGGCCCTCCAAGCTGGTAGTGATTCGTCGACGCCCGGTCATCATGGGACTGAAAGAGAATCAAGGAAAAACCTTGAGATGGGACCGTCAGGCGCTGCGCCTTCTTCTGCCTTCTCTTTCAAAGTGCCACCCATGCTAGTTGGGGAGTTGTGGACGGTCTTAGAATAGGCCTGTCTCCGCCTCTCCCTCCATGCTCAGCCTAGCTTTAAAACATGCCTGCCTAGGCTCCTTTTTTCCTTTTTCTTTTTTTAGCTTCAGCACAAGCCTGCCTAAGCATTTACCTTCGTAGTTAGTTTTAGAACAAGCCTGCCTAAGCATTTGTTGTATAATGTAACTTTTCTTTACTTAATAAAGAAGTAGCCACATTTCGTTTCTTTTACTTCTTGCATCTTTCATTTCTTTGTGATGATTGCCTTCTGAATGAGTACGTTGCCGTTGTTTGTGTTTTTTTTTTTTTTTGAACTTGGAAGAAGTGTTGTTATTCATCCTTCCGCACCAACCGTCGCACTTACTAATCCTCAAGTCCTTCCCACAGACAGCGCCAATTGTAGGGACCCGGTTTGGGCACTTCCCTCCTGAGGATGAGTGGACCCAAGCCCAAGTAACCCCATACAATAAATTTGTAGAGAGTGGATAGAAGGACTAGGCATTAGTGAAAGATACAACAGTTTGTGCGGGTTTACAGGATCATCAAGTGAGATTTGGCTAAGTGTTCTAAGGAAAAATTCGTCCTCGGCCCAATCTGAGGAGCTTTTTCCTAAGTGTTAGTGGAAGTTAGGGTTGTCCTTGAACACCCCGAAAACCCGAACCTCCACTTCTCTAGGGGTTCATTCTATTATATAGCCCTGTTCAGCTGATCTCTGCCATCCATTTGTTGATCATCTGAGACTATGTCTGAGGGCTTGTCCCATCAGCCGCCTTTCCAGACTTTATGTTAGTTGAAGTAACCAAAGCATCACTGTTCAATAGTCAATTCTCCATTAATGCGGCCAGAGTGTCGGTTGCGTACATTTAATGTGTGGATGACAGCTTCCCCTCTTCAATATAGGCCGGCCGAGGACATAGTCGTCCTCGGCGATGCTCCTTGACAATTTGGGCCTCCCCCACTCATCCTCGGATTCTGTATTATCCTTGACATGGGCCTTGGGCCCGATATGGAATGAGCCGGGGTTGCCAAATTGTTGGGCCCCACATATATCATAGATCTTTTAATTGATTTTAGTCTTTCATCAATTTTTTCCTTTAAACTATCATTTTTCTTAGGACTATTATTTATCCATCCTTTGTTAACTAGTTCTACTAGAGTACTCCTTTGTTTTTCTCTTTCTATATCTCCTTTTTTACATATAGCTTCTATCTTTACAATGATGTCATTTTGCCTTTCTATTTTTTCTAACATCTTTTTTTCTATGCATTTTCTTATCATTTCTCTTTTTCTTTGTCTTCATCCATTATGTCTACATCCATTATGTCTTCTTTTGTATTGTTTCTATAGCACTAAGATTCTTTCCTTTTGTCTTCTATACGTGTTGTTATTTCTATTATTAGGTTATCTTTCTTATTATTACTCTATTGTCTTTATATGTCATATTTTTCTTGCATTATTTTTATAGGACTACTTTCTTTCCCTATTTCTATCATTCTTAACTTTTTTTTGCACTATGTGACTATCTTCTTTACTATCTGTCAAAGTTGTTTATAGTGTCTTTACGTCATTTCCTTCATCAATGACTCATATTATTTTCTCTTCTTAGAAGTATTTTTCTTTTCAGGTTTTTATTGTTAGCATAACCAGTAATATAAAATCAAGGTCATTAGAGATGATAATCAGGCTAAGATTACAACCAACACCAGATTGCAGTCCATATCAGTAGATTAGTATTATACTAGATTGGTGTAATGATGATTGTAAAGTATCTTTATCTTTTCCTTTTTACTTGTAATTATCGCGTTCGGTAGTGATGTATATCACTTGTACATTGATACTTCTATAAAAATACAAGCATGGACAGCTAATATGTTTAAGGCTGCCATTTTCCGCAAACATCATTTCTTACAAGGTCTTTAACTCTTTATTAGTGGGTTGACGTTTCGAGAAAGGAATTTAAATGGGAAGAGGCACATACATGATACATCAAACAAATATGCAAAAATAGAATATAAAATTTGGATGGAAAACAACGAAATCAAATTAGCACAGAAAGCGAGGCTTTCTTTTCTTGTTTTAATATGGATGGAGGATGTTCCACTAGATATTTATCATTTTGTATTTGCTGACTTTCCTATAGCTTAATAAAATGCTATCGAGTTTGGATTCTCAAAAAAAATTTATGCTACGTTCTTAATCTTAGCCCACTTTAACTTGATCCTCAGTCCCCAAATACAACATAATGGGTTGCGACTAGCTTTCTTCAGAGCCCGCCCCCCTTGGCATCCACTTCGAAGTGGCTCAATATGCCAACCTGTATTACCACAATTGAATTGAATAGTACATAATTTCTTTCAGGCTGCATGTTTTACGAGCCGAACCCTTATACAAAGAAATATGATTGCACTTTTGACACTTCGGTTATACGCATCAGCCATAAATTTGCCCCACAAAACTGAACACATCTGCACAAAGCACGCTGCATTTCTTGCTGATATTCTATTTAGCTTTTATAAATATTTGATTAAAGCTGCTATGAAACCAAAACAATCTTTTTCAAGTACAAACCCAAGATACATTTAACCTATTCGTCTAACTGCTTTACATTTTTTTCATCTAACTTTCCCCAAGATCACCTCATCATTTCCCACATCATTTAACAAGTATATAGTAAGTTGCCTTGATATATACCCCCATCTTTTTCAACTTTGCAATCTCAAAGAAATGGTTTTGGTAAGTCAACTTATTTTTTCGAAAGATTAAGATTGTGCTTGGCAATCTTCTAGGTACGGAATACCAAAGAAACAACAGCAATTATGTTACTAAAATGTCACATACCACTCAAAAAATCTACACTAGTAAGTCCAGACTAGGAACGAAAACAAATATTCTAGGAGAGAATCATTCATTAAATATTCAACAAATAAAAAGCTACTGTAAACACCAAATCATGGCCTTGTCAAAAATCATAATTGAGTACAATGTTACATCTGAAAAGCATAATTGTAACTTGATTTTAATTCTTATACAGATAAATTGTGCAGCCTATGAAAGAAACAGACCATCCAACACACCTTATTGCATTATTTAATCGATCTTAACCGAGGAGTAGATGAGCCTTGTGAACCAAAAGCATGCATAGAATCCGATGGTACCAGTCAGAACAAAAAATGAAAATGAGGCAATTAGCATGTATCCGAAGTATAATATCCCGGACACCAGCTTTGTGATTTCAAGCTTTGTGAAGAAGTAGAATGTTGCATAGAGGAAAAGGTATAGTGCAGAAGAGCCAGATGTAAGGTATGACCTCCACCACCACAGATAGTCCTCACTGCACAGTTGGAAGTAGCAGAGCACGACGGTTATTTCAGCACAAGTGACAAGGAGGATAACGAAGACCAAAAAGAGGAAGCCGAAGATGTAGTAGAACTGGTTCAGCCAGATTGAGGTAAGAATGAAGAAGAGTTCGATGAAGACAGCTCCAAATGGGAGTATTCCTCCAATCAGAATCGAAAAGATTGGGTTCATATACCAGGCCTGCTCAGGAATCTGCCTTGGGATTTTATTTGTCTTCACAGGATCCTCAATTGCTGGTTTTCTGAACCCAACATAGCCACCCACAAATACAAGTGGGACTGAAATCCCAAACCATAAGAATACCAGAGCAAACATTGTACCAAATGGCACAGCCCCAGATGATTTCTGTCCCCATATGAGGGCATTTAAGACAAAGAAAATGGCAGAGACAGTTGCTGGGAACATGATTGCAGTCCTGAAAGCAATTTTCTTCCATTCTGCTCCTTTAAACATCTTATACAAACGGGCTGACGCATAACCAGCAAAAAGGCCCATGAAGACCCAAAGCAAGAGCATGGCTGTCATGAGACCACCCCGATTCGAAGGGGAGAGGAATCCAAGAATGGCAAAGATCATAGTTACCAGTATCATCCCAAAAAACTGAACACCAGTTCCAACATAGACACAGAGCAGTTCTGGATTATTTGGGGGCCTAAAGACATCCCCATGGACAAGCTTCCATCCGGTCTCTTCTTGAGCCTCTTCTTGGGTCTCAAGGTCATTATACTTGGAGATGTCACGGTAAAGCGTTCTTAGCATTATCATTGCAACCATGCCCGAGAGGAAGAGAACAATCATCAAAGAGTTGACGATTGAGAACCAGTGAATTTGGTCATCACTCATTAGAAGATAGGCATCCCATCTAGATGCCCACTTCACATCACTCTCCTGAAGGTAGACATAAAGAAAAAGAAAATTATAAATACAAAAGCACCGGACTCATAAAGGAGCATATATATATATATAAATTCACCAGTCCCCATTGGTGTTCTGTACTGTTAGGTGGGAGCAATAATGATAATAATAATGATGATTATAAAAGAGATTTCATGCTCAAAACAGAACGTTTGTAGTAAAAGAAAGCTATAATTAAAATTACGTGTTTACCTGGAACTCAACATCATATGTGAATATAATATCTTGTTTCGCTTCAACCTCTTGAGGAGTGTTGGAATTAGCAACCATGTGTTTTGTGTGAGGGTCACAGGTTGTTAAACGTGTACTTTTCTCATCCCATTTTCCTTCAAATTCATGTTTAACACTGTATTTATCCAGTAATCAAGTAAAATCACCACTTGATACTATGGGACACAAGAATAAACAAGAAGCAATCATTTAATAAGAAAGAAGGGACCAGGAAAAAAATAACATACCTAAATGGTTTAACCTCAAATCCCACAATTCTTGCAGAGTCTGTTAGTATATCTCTATGATACTTGACAGTAAATGCCAAATGGTTGTGGATGAAATACTTGTCACCCTTGTTCTGTGCAAAATAATTTATAATAAGAAAAAGAAGGAAATAAAATTGCACATCCACAAGAAAATACTTATATCCTAATAAATGAAGTATATACCCCAGCAATTTGGCCTTTGAGACCAACATGATAGCCAAGCTGATAAACAATAGGAGATTCCTGATCCATCCTTCGCATAGGAACAACCAGCGGAAGATTATCAAGGATCCTGTCACATGTATGGCAGATTCATTAGAAGAATGCAATTTGAAAGCAGATCTAACAGACATTAGCAAATAAATATTTATCACAAATTGAAGAATCCCATACATGTTAACCCGATACTCATCACCAATCTTCTCTTTAAACTCCTTTGCAGATTTGGCATCTAGTGTAATCCGGCAGGCAATATTGCACATTTGCGGTTCTCGCATTTTAAACTGCAAAAATTCAAGTCAACTTAGAAAAGTCAATAGTAATGGAATTATTTATCAGGTTTAGACTTGTAAAAGAAAATCAAAACTGACCTCATAAGGAGAGTTTTCAATACGATCACCACGAAGTACTTCCCCAAGATTCTCTGCACTGTCCACTATTTTTTTAGGCTTACAGTAGGGCAGAGAATAATATGAGTAAGGAAGCTGAGTCTTTATAGAGGTCAATTTGTTCACTTTTACATTCAAACTATCACCCTGCATGTAGAGAAACACCCCCCCGCCCCCCAACACACACAAAAAAAAAAAGTTAGTCACAATTGTTTTTGAATGAATTCTAAAAAATATTCAGGCACAAATAATAAATCCAAGCATCATCAGATATCTGTTTTAAATAATGGCAAATGCAATAAAATGAGTAACATGGCTTAGAAAACATAAATTACTAAGCATGTATTAGTGCAGGCTCATATTTCTTAACAATGTCTCATATATTTTTTAAAATATGAGCTCCAGAGGAGATTGGAGAGAGTCATATGTGGCATAGAGCCATAGATCCATATTTTACTTTCTGATATACTTGTTTGCTGTATCACCTTTCATTTTAATCTTTTATTCACTCCCTTTGAAGCACAAATGTACAGTACAGAGTACTTTTTTATGATAATTCGATAGTTGGGGGAAGGGAGATTTGAACCTTGGACATAGTTATTGAAAACACCAAAAGCAGTGTTGGTAAAAGCGCGCTTATGCACAAAGTGCAAAGCACCAAGGCTCTAGCGCTTTTCAACTCTAAAGCAAAGCGCATTCAAAGAAGCATGCTTTAAGCGCACTTTTTTTTTATATGTTTATTCAATAAGCTCAAAGTGAGCTTTATTGCGCTTTTTTATATTTTTCAAAAAAATAAACCAAATCTGAATTGTAGACATAGGATCTTAACACTATTGATATAGACCATTGATTTGGTGTATAAAATTCAGTGTGCTGCTATACATTTTCCAACCCCTCCAACTTCACAAATTCTATAACACCCATTTTGGGACCACAATCACTCAACAATCCCCCGTTGACCTTATATTGACTAATTCTTATAGACTTATACTCATTAAGTGATTAAATTATTAACTAATATTAGTGATTAGTCACAAGCATTATGGCTACCAGAGATTCAAGAAAGGTTATTGCATGGATGTACTCAAATCTAGCTGATCCAAAAATAAAAATAACTTGACTTACATAAATTTTATATGAATTGCAAGAGGAGAGGCTTATATAAATTTTATATGAATTATATAAAATGTCTTATTTCAATTTATATGAATATTTGATCACTTGATTGTTGTATTTCCCAGTAATAATTATTTTCTAATTTATCAAATTATTTTTTAAAAGACATGCCCTTCACTTTAATCAGGCGAGTACTTGAGCTTTATGCTTTAAGCCAATGCTTCAAGAGGCCTTTGTGCTTAAGTGTGCCATGCACTTTTACCAACACTGACCAAAAGGTGGCAGTTGAGTTACTAGGCTCTTGGCACAAATGTACATAATACTAAAATATTTGTCAATTGAATGAGTGAATCCCATAAATTTTCCCCAAAATTATACTTGGCACAATCCACCTATTGGTGGCATTGTCCACAAAGAAACCACCCCAAAGCCAAGTGACTACTGTCTCTTCTATTACAGGTATGGCGCTAGCTATGCTTGTAATTTCTGTAGCTCCCAAAAAGCTTATCCAACCCCAAACCCCAATGTAGAACATTTCAGTTCTTCATGCACTCTTGCCTAGAGTTTGAGTCCATCAAAGCCCAGCTCCTGCCCAAATCTCTCAGCCTACTCTAGATATATTAAACTCTCAAATCTTACAGTTTAAGAGATTCATCAGCAAATCACAAGCCCCACGGTTGGGAACTAATGATTGGAGCTATCTACACTTATTTTGGATTTCCCCTGCCCCTTGTTAATCATAATCCTCTCCATTTGAAATGGATCTATATTCAAGGTTCAGATTAAATATTACAAATCTAAATGCATGTATCTAGTGCCACATTATATAAATATTTAAATAATGTGGCATTGTCAGATCCAAGAATAATGTCTTCTCGAAATGGAGAGGATCGTATTTTCCAGTGAATGCACACGGAGCCACCTAAAAATTCTTACAAAAATGTTTACAGTTTAAATTCTTCATTACGCATCAAATCCAAGCTCCTCTACCAGCTACAACTTAATTAGCAAATCATTAAAAACTACAGAGAGAACCAGAATCAAGATCACACAGTTCTAAAATGCTCATCGACAAACCTTTCAAGTTATTAGATGTTCAATTCTAAGAAAACCAAAAGCATCTTATTTAGGCATTGGATTGTCCTAAATTTCGAAATTCCAAACATTTAATTTAGATCCGGTGATAGAATCATAGAAACACAGTTCCAATAAACACCTAATCTTAATTTGGAGAATCAACCATTAGCAATTCAACAGGATAACCTAAAACCTCCGGTTCCAAACATGAACTTTATTTTTCATTTTTAAAGTTTCTCGGCATCCAAACAAGTGAAATCATATGCAACTCAGATCCAAAACACGAATTCAGATCAAGCAAGCACAGCAAGTATATATGAAGAGAGAGAGAGAGAGAGTTGACCTTTTCGAAATCCTCGGGAGCGACGCCGGGGAGATAGAAACAGAGGCCGCCATGAAAGAGAAGGAGAAGGATTGCGGAGATCGCGGAGAGAGACGTTCGAAACGCCATGGCGTTTCGTTTTCAGAGAGAGATAATGAGGGATATGGATCTGTGAGTTACGGTGACAAAGAAAGAGAGAAAAGGGAGGTCTTCGTGGTTATTTTGTTTTGTTTGTTTTATATGAGATCGCTCTCACTCCACGATAAATTAGAAATGAGAAGCTTAAGAGGGATGTGGGCCTTTGAGATTCACTTCTCTCCATGTATGATTACTGCGGTGACTCCAGCTCATAATAGAAATAAATATCATATTTTAGCCCATCACAGTCAAAATTCACCCACTCCAGCCTATCGTAAAATTACGTAAAAATATACATGTAAATTTACCATTATACTATCCGAGAATGAATGAAAAGAAGGGATGATAATTGTTGTCTGTCAAAAAATAAATAAAAAAATCAAGAAAATTTGATATTTTAATGAAATGTAGTGTAAAATAGATAATCTGAAGTAGAATGTTTTGAAAAGTGAGCATGTAAAATAGAAAAAAATAGGTTTTTATGCTAAAATAAACATGAATTTTTGCATAAGCTAATCTTTACTATTTATTACTAGTCCTCTTTATGCTAGCTTAAACAATTAGAGCATTCAGATAAGCTTGTGCAAAATTTTTTGTTTATCTTAACATGAGAACTTTTTTTTTTTTTCTATTTTACACGACTGCTTTACAAAAACACTCATGTCATATTATCTATTTTAAACTACATGTCATTAAAATACTATTTCTGTAATAGATTTTTATTATTCTCTCAAATCATCTTTATGTTTATCTTTATGCATATGAGTAAAGAATTATTTAAAAAAAATGATTTATATGTAAATAGTACCCATGTATATTTACACAATTATTGTAGCAAAAATGTAAATATAAACATTTAAAAATTGACTAATGTGAGCAATTTTTAAGCTTAAGTGTGTAAATTTGACACATTTTTTCTATTATACATTCACTATGTGAGTGCTCCATCATTAGCTAGCTAGTTAGCTTTCTTTATTGGCAAAGCTTGTGCACTAGAACTTAACATGTGGTCAAAAGTAGACATGTGTCAACATCGTGACATATCCTATGTTTGAAGCACTAAACTCAAGCCAGGTCCATTTTCTTTTTGGTTTTTGATATTATTTTTATTTTTATGTAGTATCAATGTATCACAATCGTTGACTCTCTTTTTTTTTTTTTTTTTTTCCACAGTGTTTCCTCAAAACTTTCAATAAGAGACTAATTACTATTCACGACGAGTGGGCTATAGTGGGGTAAATCGCTGGCCTAGGGAGTTTTTTTAAATTGCTAGTGCCCAGACTTAGTGCCGGTTTGGATAGCGTGGTTAGTTGAGGTGCGTTTTGTCCTGCACGTTTTCTCTTTTTTTTTTGGCCAGCTTTTGTTGACTTTTGGGGGACAAAATGTACTGTGATTGAACAGTGCGGCACTGTTCACGCACTGTTCATGCACTGTTCATACATTAAAAAATATTAAAAATGGGACCCACGGTACTATTCACACATTTAAAAATTATTTTGCTACAGTGTTTTCAGCAACAATCAGTTTTCAGCAACTTTCAGCAACAATAAACTCTATCCAAACGGACCCTTAAACTAGGAAGCTCATAGTCAAACTCAAGACAACCACTTTGAGACCAAGTGCCCAACCACTTGACCAACCCCACTGAAGCACTAAACTCAAGCCAGGTCCATTTCTTTTGTGTGTGTATATATATATATATATATTTTGGTTTTTGATATTATTATTATTTGTATATAGTATCAATGTATCACAATCGTTGACTTTTTTTTTTTTTTTCCTACAGTATTTCTTCAAAATTTTCAACCAGAGAGTAATCACTGTTAGCAACGGGTGGGCCCATAATGGGGTAAATCGCTGGCTCAGAGAGTTTTTTCAAAGTGCTGGTGTCCGGACTTGAACTAGGGAGCTACTAGTCAAATCCAAGACAGCCACTTTGAGACCAAGTGCCCAACTCATTAGTTAAGATATTTCACTCCCGACATTACTTTTTTTTGGTTAAAGTTAAAGAGGTGCTTGCAAAGTGTGGAAGAGAAAATTACAAGCCCGTCCCAGTCAGCCTTTCCAGTTTTGAATATCTTAGAACCTTTGGGCCAACATGCAAAAAGCCTCATTAGATCAAACGCAGAACACTTGAACGGTTGAATCACATTGGTTTTGTGATGGAAAGGATAGAGGTGTGTAAACTGTAAAGCATATGAACTTTATTATGTTTCCCATTACTCATATTCAAACTGGAAACAAATCTCATGGCTGCAATCCTGAGTTCTGAACGATTAAGTAATGTTAATTGTTAAATGTTACTTTTTTAGAAACACAAAATCTTTGATCATATCAAGTGTACTATACGTCTGTGGGTGACTACACACACAATCACCCCCACACTGTGTATAAGTCATTTGGTGGTTGCTTGACAGCTGATAGCTGTTTGTGGCCAATTTTTAACAGCCCAAAGCAGATAAGCCAAACAAGGAAACAAGCACGGCTTGATTTGGATCCAATGTTTATAGTAAATGAAGGCCCAAGTACTGGACCATTGGCCCAGCCCAAAGCCGTGAAACAGCTCAATAAACTCCAATCCGGTCAACTAAAACAATTATGGAAAGAGGATGAAGTGTCAATTATGAAATTATTGCCTAGGGGATAACCATATCTGCTTGCCCATTTGAAAAATGAATATTTGAAAAATGAATTATCTAGAGATACAAATTATTTTACAAATAGTTGATGTGGTGAATGATTATTGGTAGATAAAAAAGTGATAGGCTAAAATTCAAAACTGACCCTCTAAGTTTCGAATTCAGGTCCTCTAGAGATCCTAGGGTACTCTACCAATAGATTTCCTTAAATTCTAACAATTCTTTAATGATTTAATGGTCTAGATTTTGCCATATCAGCATTCCACTAACAATACTCTTAAAATAATATAATAATGTTGCAAACAAAACAATTAAGATTATTATTAATGAAATGCTGACATGGCAAAATCTAGACCATTAAATCATTAAAGAACGGTTAAGATTTAAGGAAATCTATTTGGTAGAGTACCCTAGGAACTCTAGAGAATCTGAATCCCTAAGTTTCAATATTTATCATTTCAGTCTTCTAAATTTCAGTCTTATCATTTCAGTCCTTTAAGTTTCAAATTTTGTCAATTCAGTATTCTGTTACCCTTCAGTTAACTGTTGCCATTAACTAAACCAAGCTCTTTTTTTTTCTTTTTTTTTAATTTCGTAATTAAAAAAAAATCTGTTTAAAAAAGGAAAAACAAGTAACCTGAAAATCAAAACAAAAAACCCCACCCTACCGATACCCTAGCCTCAACGATTTCTCAGAAGCGCCAAAAGTATAGCATACATTACTAACTTTTCATAATTTGGTAGACAAGTATTACAGAGCTTTTACCAATGAAGCAAGCAAGAGGCAGAACACAACATCCATGTTCCATCCAAAAGAATCAAGCCATGGAAGGGGGGATCCAAACTGGCAACTTCTCATCCTAATAGCTGGTCATTGCAGACCAAAGTTGAAGAGTGTCTTACCTAGCTAGAGATAAGAGTGGCAGGGAAATATTGAAAGGATTCAACTCTATCACAAACCACAATGGACACGGGCAATAATGATGGCTACAACTTACAAGAGAAGTTGGATTCCAATCTATAATGTGAGGTTACCTAAACATCACCATTTTGACAAACTTCAATCAACTTCAAGAGAACTTGAAAGGAAGGAAGAATATAGGCTGAAGCCCCACTCACTTTTTTGTCGAAGAACTGCAGAAATGCATGTCTCTCGGAATTTCACTATTTCTCAAAAATTGGTGAGGCTAATTGATTTTCAGGTTAATTTTTTTTTTAATAACAATTTTTCTTTTCTTTTTTAAATTACGATTTTTTTTTTTTTAAAAACCCAAAACGGCATCATTTTGGCTTTAGTTAACAACAGCACTTAACTAAAGGGCAACAGAATACTGAATTGACAAAATTTGAAATTTAGAGGACTGAAATGATAAAAGTGAAACTTAGAGGACTGAAATGACAAAAGTTAAAACTTAGAGGGTCAGTTTTGGATTTTAGCCAAAGTGATATTAATGGTGAGCATAGATGAAAACTAATAAAAGGTTGGCCACATCAACATTTTGTAAAAATATTGTAAAATAGTTGTCGATCGAGGGTTCATTTTTACGTTTCTTGTACCTTAGACACGCGTCTTGATGTTATTGGACAACGCTTAGTCTAGGCTTTTTCTAAGAAGGAAGTTAGGCCTAGCGCTCTATGGAATGGGTTCCAAAGTACCATTCTGCTGCTGCCAGTTTGTACACAAACGTTGAGTCCAAAGTCCAAGAGAAGACCTTGCAAAGTGGGTCTATCCTTTATTTCTGTTGCGGAAGGAACTTTTCTCCAGTTTCTGCCACAGGTCTGACTTTTCTGCTGTGCAGTAAAGCTTTTTGCTGTGCAATAAAGTGCGTAATAAAGCTTTCTGCTATGCAATAAAACTTTCTACACTTTTCTGCAATGTGAATGACTACTCTTCATTTTTTTACTGTAGAAATACTTTTCTACTTCCTGCACATTTTCTACTTTCTGCACATAAACAAATCTAAAACCCAAAGAAAATACACATTAGCAAATGTTAGTTTACATAGGTTAGCATATTCTCGAATATATACATACATATATTCGTAAATACACTTATACGTATTCACATATACATATATATATATATATATAAAATATATGGCAGAACATGAGATACAATGTATATGCATATATACTTATGGCAGGATAATGATTAGTTCGTGCCAAAAGTAAAACACATAATAACAAAGAAATAAGAAAGTTTCAGCAGAAAAGATTTAGCTAGTTGTTGATACCCATTTTCGCGACACATCTCGTACAAGCCCGATTCAACTAAGACCGACTTCTTTGTGGGCTCAATTTATGTATTATATTTTATTTTATTCTTTTAAGCATGGCCCAAGCCCATGCGACATATGGGGGAAATCGAGGAAGTGTGGTTTGGAGGGTATGGGTCGGTTCCTTTCGGACCTTTTGCATGAGCCCAGCCCATGCGTGCTACCAAGTGGGCAAGGGACACTGGTAGCACCTCAGGCTCATGGATGAGGTCTTGTATCCAAAATTTCCACCTCAAAAGAGCTTTCATTCTCTGGGTAACTGTGCCCCTAATTTTCAGCCCATCTCCATTTTCCACACCAAAACACAGCTAAGTCTAAGAAAAAGGCTGAACAGCCTAGCCCACTCAACCACCCAAATTTAGTTTTCCAAGGCCTCCCAATGGTCTGAAATTTCTGACCAAAGGCAACCAATTCAAACCCACTTTATTTCCAAAACCATGCTAAAAGCATACTAAACTCTTCCCTAAACAAAAGCAATCCAAGCAAAAACATCAAAATAGTATCATGGGGGATAAAAGCCTCTTCCACTACTCAAAAACCAGTCAAGAGCAACACCCCAAACTCTATATAAAACTCTCTCTTCAGCTCATAAAAAAAGCAGCCACGTTCTACCTATGAGCTGAAACTCTCAGAGCAAAAACCCACTTAGCTAGTCAACAATCTCACAATTCCGGGGCTTGGGGGTGGAAATATGGGTACAAGGGAGCCTTCCCTCTCTTCCTCACGACCTCCCTCAATTTCCTCTTCTGTGTGACTGTGGGTCGAAGTTTCAGACCTGTTGAACACGTTTTCCCTGTAGAGCTGAAACTTGAGAGCTAAAACCCAATGAACCAGGAAACATTCTCACAATTCCGAAGCTTGGGGGTGGAAATATGGGTACAGGGGAACCTTCCCTCTCTTCCTCACGACCTCCTTCAATTTCCTCTTCTGTGTGATTGTGGGTCGAAGTTTCGAATCTGTTATGTTTTTTATGGTTTTCTGCACTTTTGTTATAAGCATTTTGATTTTCTCTTGTCAAAGCACCATTAGCCTTTTGTTCATAATACATTTGGAATTTTGGGCTTGATTCTCTACAATAAACACTTCTAAAGAACCCAAGGGGAGATTTGGGCCATTCTCGCATTTTCGGCCCTTGTCGCAAAAACGTCCCCGACACTAGTATAATAACTAACACAGTAAATATAATAAAAAGATGATACAGCAAAATAACTAGTACGGTAAATAAAGATACCACATCAAGACAATTGATGTAGCGAACATGATAAAAAACATGTTACAGCAGAATGACTAAATACAGCAGATATAAATTATAAAGTGAAATCAAATATATTTTCGATTGAAATCAAGTATTGAATCTTCCCATAGAATAAGTAAACCAAGAAGAAACCCAAACCCCAACTTGAACAACCTTATCATAAGCTTTTGCCATCAAAGTTGTGCATTTTGAAGAATAGGCCTAAATGGCTACTAGCTATTACTTTTGGGGAACTTCAAAGAGTGTGTTTGCTAAGAGGGAGGGAAAATATAGTCTATTGATGCATGCCCCTATTCATGCCGTGTTTTATCTTTTCTTTTTACCACTTTCTTTCTCTCTTTCTTTCTTTCTTTCCGTTCCTTTTTTTACTCTTAGTTTCTTACTGATCTCTTGTCATGGGTTGTTCCTCCTTGGGTCTTTCCTTTTCTTGGGTCCCTCTCTCTGAGTCTCTCCCCCTCTAAGTGCCTCCTTTAGGCGTTTACTACTCTCTCTTACCATGGGTTCATCCTCCCTCATCTATGGCTACCTCCCCTTTTTATAGTGAGCTAATTTAATAGAATTTTTCCCTTTTACCCATAGGATTTCACCAACTATTTTTGGTTTGTTGTGGGCATTCTTTCAAGACTACCCACCAACTCATTGGTAGCCCAGCCACTTCCACTGCTTAGTACGTTCTCACTCCACCACTACTCATTTCATGACAAAACTCCCTTTTGTTGTATACCTCTACCTCTGGGTTCAAATGGATAAAGATTGGGCTACCTTGCCACCTACCTCTATGGCATGCATCAGATGGTCCCAACCATCTGCTACCTCTTTTGGGTAAGATACCATCCCAACATGGTATATTCCCAAAAGAAGTCACGGCTGGAAACCAAATATAGACTCCTTTCCCCCCCTCCCCCCACCTAAACCACACATTTTGAATCCTTTTAATCATGGGCCCACCTCCCTTGTATTGGCTAGGTACAGGTTGGTTGTGCTCTAGCCCTTATGTGCTTGCTCCATTATCTTCTGTTTTTGATTTCTTTCGTTCCCACGCCGTTTTTGTTGTAGTAGAATAGCCTTGTTCCGTTTTGCTGCGTGTCTCTGTCTTATTTCTTTATGTGTTTCCTGTTGTGTTTGTCATTTCCTTTGGTTTGGGTTTTCTTTCCTTAATGCAGGAATACTTACACTTCCTGTTGTTCCTTGTTTCTTTTCATCATGCTTCTTCATATTAGTTTTCACACCTATTCTTTTATACAAAATGATTTGGGTATTTGTGGGCCAAATAATTTTGACTAAATCAAAAGGATTTTGGGCCCAATTTGCCTTGATCTGCCGAAGTCATTCTACTGAAGAACTGTATTTTGTGGCAAATCTATATTTGTATTTTGCTGCAGATCACTTTCCCTTACATTTCTTTCTTTGGACCTTTCTTACTCTTTGGTCTTCTTGGTGGGCCTTTGGGCCATACTTTTCATTGGGCTTTCCTCGTATGGGCTTTTGAGTCTTGCTTCTTATTGGGCTTTCTTCCTCATAGGTTTTTGGGTACGGATTTGCAAAAATGGGCATTAATAATAGTTTATGACTGTAGCATTACTCTTTGAAAAAGATGCTTTAGTGTAATTGCCAAATCAAAAATGGTGAAATTCCATATTACCCTATGTTTGGAAGAAGGGAGATGACATCTCCTTCAGTTCTAGACATACCAAGCCAAAAGAATGACAAATGGCGTTAATCTAATAGAATTCCCATATATTTACAAGTAGAAAAGGTAGTTACCTCGAGTGACCATCAGAGGCATCAAATATGAAGACATGTGTGCTAAGTAATCAAGAGCAATAGGGTGACAACTATCTCAAAACGGTTAAGAGAGGTTACCAAGCCTTGTTGATAATAACACACTTGGCAATGGATTGATATTAAAGAAGTGACACGTGGCGAGAGGAACTAGGCATAAGTATCAAATCCTTAACTATAAATGGAGGCTAATTTTACAAGAGAAGGGATCACGCGCAATAAAGCATAAACAATGGTACTTCTAAGATCAATTGTACTTAGATTCTTAGGAGGTCTAGTAGTTTGTAGGCAAATCAAGTAGTCCTTGGGCTTGTAAAAGATTTTACCCTTGTAAGTTCATTTCCTTTGTACTTGTGATCTTATTTAATCAATTATTCAATTACTTTGATGCAATAGTTAGTTGTTTGTTTACCTTTGGACAAAACTGCCATTTGTCTTTTTCGGGCAAATTATATAGTCTTATGCCCTCCTTCCCTAACTAATTAGAAAAATGTCCCTCTTTTAAAACTCAATTTTGTCTGTTTAAGTTTAATATGATTTCTTTCTTGCTTCGAATCAATTTAGTGTTAGAGAAATTAATTAATCTTGAATTTGTTATATTTGTTGCAATTTATTTTACGTTGAGATTATTTGCTCCGGATTTAGTTCACTTCAAGATAATTTACTTGGAGATAGTTCACTTCGAAATAATGCATTTTGAATTAGCTCACTTCAATTAGGTTTGATAACTTAGGCTTAGTAACTTACACTCAATAATTCAACTTAGCCATTTAAGAAGTTTGTCACTTAGGATTCTCTCATTCTTATTGTTAACTTGCGCATTTCTTAAAATGTCCTATTAAGTTAGGCATTTCTAGACTCCAGACCTTAGTTTTCGAAGTCAAATATTTACTTTGAGCTACCTAAAACCAATATAAGGAGCTAAGGTTAATTAAAAATTGGTTTATACTTTATACTCAAACAATATCTCCACCCCACCATTAACACGTTGACTAAGAAATTAGGGAACATTTCCTAATGATACGCCATTTAAGGCCCAGTACAAATTGGGTTTATAGTTCATATCTCTATTCAATATTTCACTTTCATCATGTTTAGTTACTATTTATCATTCCCTTCCAACACCATACACTAATTGAGTTTTGCTAATAAAACTTTATCAGAATCCCAAGTATTTCCAACAGCCAGGCCACCAATTGCTTTGATTGGAAGATTGATTTCCATGACTTTAGAAAGAGTAATGCTATAGTTACAAACTATTTTATAATATTTTTACAAACCGTTGATGTGTCCAAGTTCTTATTGATTTTCATTTATACACATCATTAACATCACTTTTTCATTTACCAATAACCACTTATCACATTACCAAATTGTAAAAAAAGTTTGTATCTTTAGTATTACTACTTTAGAAAACTGCATGAATAGCAGATTTCACCAAAAGAGCTAAAATTGATCATTTATCACATGTTCTTCCTTGGAAGTTGGATGTCGGCCGGAGAGTTAATTTATTTATTACTTTATAGCATGTTTGGATGTTTAAAAAAGGAGGGAGAGTAGAGTAGAGGGAGGGAGAGTAATCTAATTACCTTATTTGGAAGTTTTTTAAGGAAGGAGGGGGAGGAGTTTGGAGGGGTTTCAACTTCCTCTAGCCTCCCATTTTTAATTCTCCCAAATTGGAGAGATTTGGAGGGAGAGTAGAATACATAAACTATTGACCAAATAAATTACCTAATTTACCCTTATTATGTTAACAAAATTACACAAGGAGAAGGGCTAATTACTCCCTTCCCCCTTACTAATTTTAAAAACATCCAAACAAGATAGAGGGGAATCATTTTCCTCTACTCTCCTCCCCACTACTCCCCTCCCCTCTACTCCCCTCTACTCTCATTCCTTTCTAAACTTCCAAACAAGCCATTAGGGGTGGGGGAGGGGGTTTTGAAGCTGGGCTACAACGTCCCTACTCTGTCAACTAATTACGGTCCAAAATGAGTTTGATGTGGGCAAGGTATAAACAGCCCAGTATTCTTTTGACCCTTTTTTTTTGGTCGGGCAGCCTAGTTGACGTCACCATCTTAATTGCCTCCGCGTTTGTCCAAAAGGGCTCAATGCGGGCCAGGACAGCCAAGTCTTTTTAACCTTGGCCTCGCTAGCCGTCTTAAAATTTAACTAGAATGCTCTATTTGTTTTAGCGATAGTGTTTTCTAAAAAATAGTTATTTTTTAAAATGTATTTTTTATAAAACTATCTTATTTTTTAATGTTTGATAGTAATTTAATTGAGTTGAAAAATAATTTTATTACTTCTTTTATTTAATTTGCTGTAAAATATAGATGTTTTTCAAAAAAATTTAGTAAAAAACAATCTCTAAAAGTTAGACATATTTTTTATGTTAAATAAAAATAGTTTTTCTCTAACTTTTTTTTTTTATACTACTAAACACTAAAAAACACGGAAAACTATCTTTACACTAAGTTTTCTATTGAAACAAATGAAGGAGAGAGTTATGCTATGGGACACAACAAATTGTCATAACATTTTCACAACAAAGTGAATTATTCCCCTCTCATCTCCTTCTTCTTCTTCTTTTTTCTAGCCATACCCTCTACTTTCCATCCCTCCAATCTTTCAAACAAATTATTAAGAACTAGGAACTCTTTTTTTTTTTTTTTTGATGGGAAGAACTAGGAACTCTTGATAAGCATCCCATAAGATGTTTCATTTTTATCATGCTCAGTGCCCACCCACTTCTTACCCCTTTTTTCTTTTTTTCTTTTTCCAAACACCAATTGAGTTATATGCTAATAAAATTTATTAGAATCCCAAGTATTCCCAATAGCCAGGCCACCGATTGCTTTGGTTGGAAGATTGATTTCCATGACTTTGGCAAACTACATGAATTGCACATTTCACAAAAGGAGCTAAAATTATCACATGTTCTTCCTTCGACGTCGGCAGGGAATTTTTAATTTATATATACTTTAGAGGTGGGGGAGGCGGTTTTGAAGCTGGGATACAACGTCCCTACTCTGTCAGTCCTAAATGAGTTTCATGTGGGCAAACTAAAAGGCCCAATATTCTCTTACCCTTTTTTTTGGGTTTGGTTTCCCTTCCCTTCCTTTATTTTGGCCTGAACTCTTAGGGCCAGCCTAGTTGACATCCCCCATCTTCCCTGCCTCCCTGTTTGTCCAAAAGAGCTCAATGCGGGCCAGGACAGTCAAAAGTCTTTTACTTTCGCCTCATTAACCATAATAAAATTCAATTCCATTGGTGCTATGACACATAAATTGTCATAATATTTTCATAACAGTTAAAGTGCCGGTCTCTCATAGGTTAAAATAAAATATTAAAATATTATACTGAGACACACCACCACAACTATAAAAAAAAAATGTTGTGAAAATATTATATTTTGTTGTATTCATAATCTTTCTCAATTCTAAATGTTATTTTTTTCTTTTATTTGCGGAAAACTTATAAATAAGAAGAAAATTTAGGTATAGTAAATTTGTTGTACCAAATTTACGGTCTTTTTCAAGAAAAATATTTTTCTTGAAAAAGATAGTGTTGTTTGTATGGTATAGTCGTATGACTCGTATTGGTCAATAAAGACAAGTTTCTGAATCTAATTGGAGAAGCTAATGTATTACACTTAAAAGAAAATATATCTAAGTTATATCGTAAACTAAGATGTGCTTTTCTCTAAATATCAATATAGTGTTGCATCTCAGTCTGTTCCACTTTCAACTTTCATAGATTCCAAAGTATCACCATCCCTACGTGTGTGTGAGAGAGAGAGAGAGAGAGAGAGAGAGAGAAGGAGCAAGCAGGCAGGGGGCAAAGGTAGATACATGGGTTGTGTAGTTGGTACAATCATGCCAAGCTTTTAGAGCATAAAACCTGGAGAGAATCTACAAGTTGCAACCCAGGGCCAGCACCAACAGCACCAATTGAACCCAAAATGTGGAACTTATTCTAATAACAAACAAAAGAAGGGTTGGGCATAAAGGGGGTCATATGGTCCCCCACTTTAGAGCCATTGCTAAGTAAAAGCCCATCTACACTCCCAAACCATTATAAAAGATTGGGACCCTCACCTCCCCCATCTTTCCATCATCATTAATTTATGATGCTTTTATTCTCACGCCTAATTTCACCAGCAATTTCTTCTCTGCACCCACACATGGGTGTGATCATTTGACTAACAACTGCCTTTTTGTGATTTAAATAAAATATTACACACAAATCTCTGCCCATTGCTAAAGCAAGCATTTGCCAAACACCCACTACTAATGTCTCTTTTAAAAAGTTTTTAAGTTCTCACCTATGATTTCATGTGCATACCAATTTTCCCTTCTTGTCTCTTTTTATATTTTTTTTAATTAGTTCTTATTATTTTATGAAAAAAGTTTTGTTACATACAAGATTATGTGACAGTAAAAAGAAAGCAACATGTGTCTAACGGTCATATGCAATGCACATAACTAAGCAATTTTTTAAACTTTTTTTTTTTTTAATCACATAACCCAATATGCAACAAAATGTTTCCTTGTTTTATTTTGATAGCCATTAGCTATACTATTTTTTTTTTCTTTCCAGCTACATTCACAACAAGGCAGCTGTAATGGATAAGGGACTTAGCGACTGTGTTGAATATGAAGAGGAATTGGTCTAAGGAAAGTTTAATGCATGGAGACTAACCTAAGGTCCCCTACTCCTACCCCAACATGTTTAGCTCTTTGGGACCATGCATAGCTTAATTATATGACAGTGAAGTGGCAAAGAAAAGGTGCATAGCTTGCCAATGAATGCATATACTCAACTCCCTATTTGACATGACTATAAAGTTGACTACATTTTAGCAAAGCTAGCAAACATTGGATATATAATTATAAAAAAAATCAATAAATGCATTCTAAAATTTCACTATACACTATTTTGGCGGTTTAATATTCAAAATAAAATTCCCAAAGGATCCCCAGACCATGACTGGTACCTACTTTTTTTTTTGAAACCAAAAGCTTTATTATTTAGTTTAGGTATTCATGCATGGCAATGGTATATATCACACAGAAATTTATAAGATGCAAAAAAGTATTGATGAGTATCGGAAAAGCACTTAATTCTCTGGACCTCGGACGGTCCCCTCTTGGGACAACTACCACCTCAGCACATGCATTTGCTTTCCTACTCTGACAAAATGCAATACTAATATATTTTCTTATGAGCGGTGATAATTACACACTGTGTATGGTACACATAATTGATATCGTGTTTTTCTTTACCATGATAGTGTGCAACTCAGCGTATTGATAATAATTAGCGCTTTCTTATTACATATTGTTTCTTTTTAGAGAATATACTTTCCTGCTATAGATAAATTGATTGAACTTTTATCCATTGCAATGCGAAATCTAGGGGTGAGCTTGAAAATTTGTTGAAAATGGTTTTCGATGGGTCTGAGAAAGATACTATAATTTGCATGGAGAAGAGCTCATGGGAATGATTTGCTACCTGTAATGTACAGCTTTTGCAATGCTGTTGAGAATTGAACCTATCTTTTTGGTTATGTGGTCCTGATAGACTTTATTATGAACCCTATATATTTCTACTATTATAAATAACCAAAATTATCACACATCCACACATAGATGATGTAATGTTTAATGATGGTTTTGTGGTCCAAGATGATATAAATTACAATAGAATAAAAAGGAGCCATCAACCAACCATTATCATTAATTTGACCGATTGAGTAATGACTTACAAGTAAAGTTCCTAAATACATTTTTTTTTCTTGTTCACCACGCTAACCTCCCAATGACAAAGAGTGACATCTTCAAGTTCCTCTAAATATCGAACCAATTTTTGCAATGACATTGTTTTATATTTGTTTTTGATTTCCTTCTCCATCTATTTTTTTACTTTTGTTAGAGTAGGGACCTCAATCTTATAAAAATCAAAACAAAAAAGAAAGCATGTCAGCAAATTCTTTCACTTTTTTTTTTGTCAAGATTTGCATTGATTCAAATTCTTTAGACAATTCTTACGTAGTCCCAGAGTATTACTTTAGGCTCTCACAAAGGGAGTGGTCCCCATGGTGGGTACCACATTTAGGGTCCACCCTTATGTGAGAAACCGGAACAGTGCTCCGGGACTATCTAAGTTTTTCTTCAAACTTTTGTAATTATGTGTCATAATTTCATTTCCACTTTCCTTACGTGCATAGCTACTCATAAATTTAACATTTTCTATAAAAAAAATAGTTTTAATTTTACTGTTTTATATATAATAAGCATTTTAAACAAAAAGAATTAATTAAGCCATTGGAAATATATAACCTATCACAAACACAAAAGAGATTTTATTGTATAACATATGTGGTGAATGTAAAATTCACTACCCAGTTGCCCATGTGCAGCAGGCTAGGTCCCTCAGCAATGATATGTGAACTTAAATTAAAATTGTAGTACCAATACTTTGTGATGATCTAGTACATCACATTCATTATATCCATCACTCATATATCTTCTTTATTACTAAAATTAGCAATGGTGCATGCATATCTTATACTTAGGATTTGGGGTAGGGTTAGCTATTAGATATGTAGAGTTTAATCCAACAACAACAATAATTATATTACAGTTAGACTCCAACCAAGTCTGATCAGCATATTCTAGAATTAAAATTGTCGATGACAATTAAGTTTTTGATTTGGTTTTTTGTTTTTGTTTTTTTGGGTATGTAGGTTTAGTTGAGATCTCACATAACATGACTAGCACTGATGTTATAGTCAAAAGTTGAATAATAAATATTGTGGGGATAACTTAAGCTTATTAATTTTTGTTGTGTCTAACTACATTTTAACTAACCCTATGTTTTAATTTACATCACTAATGATGCAAGTGTTTAATCAAACTATCTTGAAAATTAGAGTACTTATTTTGAATTCAGCTTAAAGCTTATACATTAAAATTAGAGCTAAAGTTCGACAAATGGGAGAGGAAGGAGAAGGGATAAAGTGTCACTGAACTTTGAACCCTTTGGCAAGTTTTATCTTTTTGTTTCTTCATTTAGAGGTAACAATTTAAATTGCCATTATTGAAATCTGAAAAGATAAGGAGTGCAAGGTAAGTAAGAAGAACCTTTACTATCCCACTATGAACTAAGTCTTACCCGAAAAAAATAGAGACATTTTGAAACAGGACCTTAGGTGACAAATTGCCAATGCAATATGACATCAATTCGATTGGCCAATCGGTCTATCAATACCAAGAATCTTGTAGTTTAATTACTACTTCTTGATATTTTGACGAAGATACTAATAGTCAAATCACTCTCCTCCAACTATAGGTTATTAAAAAAAAGGAGTCCATATGAACAATTTTGAACTTGTAGCTCAAGGTATAGGTGTTCATTAAACGGACCGTATCTAAGTTGACCATAATTGCCCACAAAGTAGAGTAATTGCAACATATTACAAGTGGAGGTGAAAAAACCACATTGCACCGTACTCATATATAAATGTGTGTGTGTGCGCGCGCTTTATTATATATTAATATATATTATATGAACTAGGTGTTGATCATTTAATTTTTGAATATAAAAGATGAAGCCTTTCACACCTAAAAACTTATTGGGTTACTCTTAATCATTCCAAAATAAAGAAAAACCAACCAAACATTTTAAAAATAGGCCAAAAACAAAGCAAAAATTTTGCCAGAATTTTGAAAAATATTCAAACCCAAAACCAATCAAATCACACTGTGATACACGGTATAAAATTGCACATATAACTGCAAAATTGAGACCCAATCTGATGGTTTTGGCCAAACTACCCCTTGAACTGCAATAATGAACACCCCATTTTAGAGGATTAGAGTACATGACATGACTACGGACCAAGGTGTCGATGTTTGAATCCCAAATAGTTGATAGTGATATTGATAGTGATACATATAGATTATAGACTAGGGTTCTGCCGAAGATGACATAAGTTAGGGCCTAAACAGTAAAAAGGCTTTAGTCAAGGTTGTTTGACTAAAGACTGAAAGCTTTAAATTATATAAGAAGATTATTAGGTAGTAGTTTAATAAGTTTACGTAGATCTGATTCAAGGCAAAAGCAGGTATAATTATTCTGTAAGGCTTGTAGCCAACTCTCAACCCATGTGGGGTAGTTAGTTTATGGAATTATCCTCTTAACCAAAAAAAAAAAAAAAAATGGTTTGTTTCACTTGGCTGTAGCCTGTAGGCTAAAATTATTTTGGTTTAACGATGGTTTGGTCCCTTTTATTTTGTATCATTGTCATTTTAATCCCTCCATTATTAAAAATTGTAATATATCTTCTAATTAACAATCGTTTCATTGTAAAATGAATTGTTAAATATCCCAACACTACTTCGTTTTATTTTTTTAACAAAAAAAACATGTTGATAAATTTGATAGTTCAAAGTTTAAAGATTTTGATAAATAACCGCATTAAAGTTGGAGGTTTAAATTTTTAACTTTGATACTCAAAGTAACCAAAATAATAGTGTGTTAGAAATTGGATGGACCAAAAGTTGTCTTAGTCCCTATCAAAAAAAAAAAAAAAAAAGTTGTCTTAGTCAATTGGTTGATAAAGAAAAATTGAATTGGAAATGTGTTTGTGTAAGCTCTAAACCATCTTACCAAAGAGATTAAGAAAGGTAAGTAGTAGGCACAAGGTAGAAGAATATACAAAATGGTTTATATGTCACTAGCTTTTTGGTTTAGATTTTAGTTTATTTTGTTTATAAACAGTTTTTTAAAACTTCACTTCTTTTTTTCTTGTTTTTTGTTTTCAAAGTATCAATTTTTAGCAAAACACCAAATAAGCTAATGACAAACGTACAAGAATTAATTTTTGGGATTTTAGTCTTATCCATACAAGTAACATATTGTTATTCCCCAAAGAGGTAGCACAATCGGTTAAAGACCACGTCTCTGGATGATATGTTTTCAAATCTCTCCTCCACCTTCTCTTGAGATTTAAAAATAATAAAAAAATTATGAAAAGTAAAAAGTAGCATGTTGCTCCTTGAGCACAGAAAAATATAGTGTTTCTTCCTATAATCTTGACCAAAACAAATCTTCAAACATTTTTTTTTTTTTTGAGAAGGGATCTTTGAACATATTAATGATGATTACTGTATTATTACTTTTGGATGGTAGATGATAATTGAAAAAAATTAGAAAAATCAACCTCACTGTGCTAGTTATGCATGTGTTTGTCATGATTTATTTGACAAATTGTTAGTATTAATTAGTTTATGAATTTAAACTACTCTAAATGGACACAGAATGACAGAATCCTATTATGCCTTTGGAATGCATTGAAATTATTTCAGTGAATGCGTTTGGAGTTTTTAGTAGATCTCGTGCATTATTTACGAGACTTATAAGTACTTTTTTCAATAAAATTTTCATTAAAATTGAGTCTTATAATACTATTTACATATTTAAAAAATATTTTATTATAACATTTTTAGTTTTTAGTTTTAAATAATAAGAAGCATCTAAACAGACATGCAAAAATTTTCTTGGGAGGAAGTTTTTGGGCAAAAATGAAAAACCTATCAAACGCTGGTTTTACTGTTTTAGGCTTTTAGCTCGCAAATTCCATGCATGTAGGCCTGAGGCTATTAAATGCAAATAAAAGAAAAAAACAAAAACAAAAAGAGGGAGTGAGATAGAGAACAAATATTTTCACTGTATATGGTGGATTAGTACTACTGCAAATAGTAGAATGTACCACCATCTTGGACAGTCTAGTTTCTTTCATTGTTGTCATTATAAATGATATGCAGTACATTATTATAGAGGGCTCATATGAAAGAATAAGTCTAGTGCCGGCACGACTTGTGCCGTAAGTTGTGGCCCTATACTTATTCCATGTAAATGCCTCACAGGGTGCTAATTTATGGCAACGTCTGGGTGTCTACCCGTTCATGGAGGGCCACACACACGAACAATGAGAACTGGTGTTGCTCTCTGCTTTATTTATATCCATGGTGCATTATTGACTGAGCTTGACTCAATGTTACCCGTTCATGGAAGGCCACACACACAAACATTGAGAAATGGTGTTGGTCTCAGCTTTATTTATATCCATGGTGCATTATTGACTGAACTTGACTTAATGTTATAAATACCATTCCGTACCAATGACTAGCATGACTGGTTTTTGTATTTACATCAAAACTAAGGCTGCGTTTGGTTCGTGTAAAACGTTTTCCGGAAAATACATATTTTCCGGAAATGCTATTTTCCGGAAAAAGAAAATGTATTGAGGTTGTTTGGCTGTCTCGGAAATCGTTTTACGGAAAATCAATTCTGGTGTTTGGTTCGGTCAAATATTTTACGGAAAATACTTTTTATTTTACGGAAAATCAATTCTCATGTTTGGTTCAGGTAAACATTTTACGAAAAATAAAATTCATTTTTTTCGGAAAATCAATTTTCATGTTTGGTTTGTGAATTATTTTACGGAAAATATGAAATGCCTTACAAATTTCTACTCCTGCATTATCTAGACAAACCTGTAACAATACAAAACTAATCATCCACTTCAACATGCACCTGCATTACGTATACATATCTGTAACAGTACAAAAATAATCATCCACTTCAACATCAAAAATAATCATTTAAATATACCGATAATATTAATATAAAAATAGCCACATTCATTGTTCACCATTGTCATTACACCTCCGTGGTGTACAAAAATGATACCTACTCGTGGTATCTGAATAGTACAAATACATAATTCAGGCAATTGTATTGTCCCAATAATACAAAATACTATATATATATAATACAATGGTAGGTTAATACTAGTTCTACAACAGAAGTGAATTCCTAAAGCTATTGTCACAGTCTACATGACATAGGCAAGTCAAAGTTGTGAGAAAAGAAAACTATCCAACCACATCTTACGCAGTCTAGCATTTTTTGCTAGAAATCCCCTTGCTACCTTCTCATTTTGACACAGATGATCAAACGCAGTTGCGAGTATTTCTTCGCTATACCCATCCACTATCATAGCCATAACCTCATTATAAAGAGATGTGTAATCCACCGGGCCCCGATTGATTTCTCTAAGAGCTGTAGCTATATCCTTCAACTGGTTAGACAAATCAATCAACATGCTATCATCAGCAGTAGAAGGTGCACGCCCTCTTTTGCAGGACTTGGAAATTCCCGACCCAGTGGTGGATGACTCGACTACATTCTTTCCTTTTTCGACCACATCTTCCTCCACATTATCTGCAACAAATTCAGCACTGTCGCCATTATCTGCCTCATTTTCAATATCTACATAGGACTTTGAAAAGCTACCCGTGGCTGTGTCCTTCCCCACGACAATAGCTAACTCATCATACATCTCTATTTTCTTGTTTAGAAACTCTGCATGCTTTCGATGCGCCTGTAAGGGAGAAAGGAACGGATAATAACAATGCAATAATTACTTCACTCATAAATTCAATATTCAATGCAATATTCATGCTAGTAAATGTTTTAGGTCACTGATAAACAAAAAAATCTGTTATTATATGAAAAATAAAGTGGGTGTCCATCCTTGTCAAATTAAATATAAAATCATGGTGTGGAATAGATGCTGCATTTAAACATCTAACTATGGTAGTGTGACATTACTCTACGACTAAAACTTATTAAATCATGATAAAGTTTACTTCACACCATTATATAACTTACTAAAACTTCATCTAACCTCTAACATTTATTCATCGATGTCTTCTTTGAAACTATGAATATCTTTTCAAATAAATTCTTTGCCTTCAATTTCCAAACTAAAATTTCAATTTATGGACAAAAACATATATTATCATTTATATTAAGAAAATATAATTGTAAACCATACCATGACTTCTTCTTGGTACGTCTTTGCGTCGCACGTTATCATTTTGAGATTATCATCCCAACCGAAGCCACTCTTCTTTCAAAGTGTCTCAATAGTGGTCCACGTGGTCCTTAAAGTCCGCATCCGATTGTCTACGTAGGAAGGGTGGCACTCAACCCCAAAGTGGGCACTTATCTCCTTCACTACAAGAGCGAAGGAGCCTGCCCTGAAGGTGTTAGAGGGCTTGTTGCCCTTTGCAGCCTCCTGTGCAAGTATTCTCAGCATCATTTCATGCATAGGCGGCAGCCACCTAAATTGCTTGCTGGTGCTCATTTTTTCTTTGCCCTTTGACATTACTACATATGAAAATTGTATAGTCAGAGTAGCATTTATTAATGGAGCTCGAAATATGAACAACAAATCAAACACACATACAACCACGCGTGTAAAATGTGTACAATAGAATGAAACATGCTATCACTAGAAATGACAATGTAATACCATCAAGTAACAATGTAATGCTGAAAATACTTGTTCATTACGCCACTAAAAGTCTATAGTAAATACATTGTCTTTACAAAAAATAAAAACACATATTACAATTATAAAAATGTAAATAAAGTACTACTCTCCACTCCTCGTATAATCAGACCACATAGCTTGGCATATCTCATCTCTCTTAGCATTCCATAATCTACTGTCTTCAATGGACTCCCGAAGTGATTGTGTTTCTCGTTGGGGGTCACTAGCCTCTACTTCGTTCATTGCTTCTTCCATAATTTGGTCATTTGGTTCAACCCCCATAATGTGATTATGAACCACACAACAAGCTAACACTACTTTCACTTGGGTTTGAAGAGACCAAAATGGTTCTGCATCCAACACTCGAAAATGTTTCTTCAACACTCCAAACCCTCGTTCAATGGTAGTTCTCAATGAAGAGTGTCGGAGGTTGAACAATTCTTTCTCATTCTCAGGAGGACGATCACTAAACTCTTTCAAGTGATATCGCACACTCCGATAAGGTGACAATATTCCATTTTTATTACCATACCCAGCATCACCAAGATAATATTTACCTACATATATTCAAAAATAAAATTCAATCACTACTATGCTTAGGAAAACGCACAATATTTATTAAACTAATAAACCAAAAAGGTGAAGTAATTGTATAATACCGTTGGGAATTGAAAATCCCCCTGGCCTAGCAAATGCATCATTTAACACACATGAATCATGTGCACTACCTTCCCATCCAGCCAATACATAGGTGAACTTTAAGTCAAAACTAATGGCAGCTAACACATTTTGCGTGGTTCCATCTTTGCGACCACGAAATCTTCCTTGTATTTCAAGTGGCACAGATGCACGAACATGTGTACCATCTATTGCTCCAACACAATCCTATTTTTCAACACACATAATGGTTTAAAATTACATAAATCTACACAATTTACAAAAATACACAAGTTGCAATATTTACCTTAAAATATGGGTAGAACCTTCTGCTATTCCTTATCTCTGGGGGTGTATCTTCGCTACGCAGTCTTATTAGAGCTCTATATAATTTTAGGACCCCCCTAAGGACAACCTTGAAATATCTATGAACAGTCTCAGTTGATCTATAGATCCGACTACCCATCACACGGAACCTCACATTATGACCAATAATGTGTAAGAAAATGAACACTTGTTCCGTAACAGGCATGTGAATAGTCGGGCGTACATGCTCCCCCTCAGTGAGGATGTGACATAACTGGTGAAAAGCTCTAGGCTTCATCCTAAGTTGATTCACACAATTTAGCTCACTTCCATGCAGAATACTATTTATGTATTCCTCTCTCTCGGCCGCATGATTAACATAAGGCGCCCTAGGCAATTGTCTATGTCTACGTTGTAATTTCCTTAACAATGCAACCCCCACAACGAGGACAGATGCAACTGAGGCAAGAATTGCGGCTTTGGTTTTTTTCGTCATCTAACAAAATCACAAACACTGTGGTCTAAGAGGAAAGTAAATAAAAACAGCCACAAACAAAAAACATCCAAACCACATTTATAACGAGTACCAAATCACATTGCATTATATTTACAATAAATATTTACACCATCACAAACCCATCACACTGATAACTGCACATTGATATCATCACAATACCATCATGTTTCAATTTATTAGTCATCACAATACATTTACACACACATATTCTACCGCAAGAAAATAATAACACAAAAAATGCTGAAAAATTTCATACAATTTGTCATGTCTCAAGCTTGAAAGTATACATAACCCAATAGGCAACATAATAACATTTGTTACATCAAAGTATACATATCAAGCTCCAAAACTGTATACACAAAACCCAACTAGCCAAATTTTACACAAACCCAACTAGTCAAATTCTAAAAAAAAAAAAAAAAGAACTTGGAAATACAGTTTGTTACCTACAGTGTCCACAGGCTTTGTATGCACCTACAATTGCAGTACATGTGAATTCCCCAGCAAAAGGAGCTGATGATCAATGTATAATTTCTTAACACAACTAACAACTTTTACTGTCCTTCATACTTCATAAAAACATTCAATTGGGTGTGTAGTAAGAGGTTGGGTCACCATAACAGAGTTCCACAGCACATTAATGGTCTGAATTTGTGTTTCAACTATAAATTGTTTACATAAACGTGTAAAACATAAATAAATATATAAGTATTTATATAAATAAATATATAAGTATTTATTTATAAATAAATATATAAGTATTTATTTATAAATAAATATATAAGTATTTATTTATAAATAAATATATAAGTATTTATGTAAATAAATATATAAATATTTATTTATAAATAAATATATAAATATTTATTTATAAATAAATATATAAATATTTATGTAAATAAATATATATATAAATAAATAAATATATATATATATATATATATATATATAGTGCAATCGGACTCACCGTTGAGTGGTGGTGGTGGAACGGCGTTGAAATCGGCGAGTAGAGCTCTGGGTTTCTCAGATCGGGATGTGGATCGGCCGGTGCGGTTGTGAGTGGTGGTGGTGGAACGGCGTGGATCGGGATGTGGAACAAGGTGTGGTCTCTTCTCTCAGCGTGGAGCTCCGGTGTCTTCGAGTTTCTCTCGGCGTGGAGCTCCGGTCTCTTCTCTGGGTTTTCTCTCTTTTCTGGGTTTTCTCTCTTTTCTGCGCTCTCAAAATCTCCGGTGTCTTCGACTTTCTGGCTCTATCTTCTCTGGGTTTTCTCTCTTCACTGCGTTCTCAAGAGTTTCTCTCGGTGTGCTTTTATGTTTTGTGCGTTTTGTGCGAGACCCGGAAATGGTTTGAAGGTAAAATAAGAACGTAAAACCATTTCCGGGTCAAAGGAGTAAATTCGGTCAACATTAAAGCTTATTTTCCGGAAATGGGTTTTTCACTTGCCTTCCAAACACTGGGGTCTGGTGGTAAATGATTTCTGGAAATCATTTACCACCAAAACAAACGGAGCCTAAATTAAAGAAACACATTCCCGCAAAGAGCTTTTAGTTCAACTAACGCCTCATTATGTTTTTAATAAAAATGTACACGATTTGAATTCTCTCTACTAACAATTAATTATAAAATAAAATAAAAATCTCATTTTCAAAAATGAGTTAAAATATGATTCCACAATATTTAGTTTCGTTCAAGTAATGAATTTTAGTACCACTCTCGCGGCTCACATCAAAATAATCTTTATTCTTAGATGTCCAGTCAACTGCTGTGCCTCGACACATGTTGAGGGTCATTTTTGTACAGCAGGCCCAACCCAGCAAAACAGGCAATAAAAGTGGCAAGCATAGAAATAAGACTATTAAGCCCAGACGGCAGGAATAATAGAACACAGGTCCATAACATGAATAAATGGGTCTTGAGGAAGCAAATGGGCCCAAAGGGCCCGGAAAGAGAGAAATGGCACCCATGAGCAGTATGTGGTATGGAAAAGTGAGAATGGGCCGCGGCAGGCCCAAAGCAATGTAAACAAAGAAAGTAGGGGTTGATGGCAAGTCCATAAACCCCAAGGATGAGAATGAGGAAATTGGGCCGGGGAAGCCCAATCAAGTTAGCAAAAGCTCATGGGAATGCAAAGTTAGTGAATGGGTCGAGAAAGCCCAAAGGAAGTAAATGGGCCGCAGGCGCAAGGGAAAAAGAAAGGGACAATGGAGCCCATGAGTGAGAACATCAGTGGCTCTGTTAAGTCACTTGGGGGAAGGAATGAAACGGCAGGCTTGAAAAGAGGTCTAGCAGGAACATATCGTCATGGCAGGAAATGCCAAGTAATAAAACAGGACATGAGTATAACTAAGAAATGGGCCAAGAGAAATGTGAAACCCAGTATTAAGAGAAGCCCAATCCTAAGGAAAGCAGTGAAATGTATGGAACAGCCCACATGAAAGAACAAAGAAGCATGGAAGACGATGCAAACAAAACTTCAGATCATAACAAACACATGAGCTACGGGTAGACTTTGAATATACATAATAGGAAAGCACGCGCAAGACCTAGGCAGCACCAGCCTGTACCCAGCCAATATGGGATGTGGTGGGGCCATGGGTCAGTGGTAAGAGGTAAGGGGGGTGTGGTTTGGTGGTGGGGAGAGGGGAAAAGATCTATTTTACGTTCCCTGTCCAAGCCCTTTTGAGAGGTACGTTCTGCTGGGATGACAAACCGCCCAAAAGAGACAAGGTTGGGGGGGAACGTTGGGTGTATGCCATAGGAAGAGAGAGAGAGCATTTACGCCGCGATAGGAAAAAGTGCCACGGCGGACTAAGAAACAACACAAACCTGGCTTTGTCTGGCGAGGGTAAGTAGTACATAGACGGTGGTCGGCAAGTACGCCCGGACCAGACAAAGGCCGTTGAAGGGTAAAGTAGTAAAAATCAATCACGACAGGCCCTATAAAAGGATCCTCACCATGCACTGTACAGGAGACCGAAAAGCAGAGGAAGAAAAATATCGAAAAAAAAAAAAAAACTAAAAGAAAAAGATAAGAAAACAGAGAGTGAGAATAATGGGCATGCACCAATAGATCGTTTCTCTCCTCTCCCCCTCAAAATCCCACTCTCTAAGCAATAATTAAGTAAAAGGAATTCTTTCAAGCATTTATCACTTAGGTCCGATTCCCTCAAAGTTATTAATCCCCGCGGCAGGATATTCTCCTAGGAGATTAGTTTCATTGAGAAGAAGCGTTCTTCCTCCTTGATTCTTTGCCATTGCAGACTTAAATTTGACTTGATGTTTATTAACTTCCATCATTGTTCATTCAGTCATTCTTTTCTATAAAAGCCGTTATTATCATTACCATTGTTATTACCGTGATTGCCATAAGAATACTTAACCTTGTTATTAAGAAAAAGACGTTGTTCTGTTTTTCTTTATTGTTATTATATCTGCCTGCCGTAACCTTTTTGTAATAGCTCTGCTTGCTGTAAGAACGTTCCTGACAGACAAGACTCAGTTTGTGCATAAACTAGCCCAAAGTGAGTTACATTTGGGTCGGTCTCAACTCTCCTACTCAGAAAGACACTCAGGCCCATCACCGCAGGAGGCAGCCTAACCCAACCTCAAACACAAAAAAAGGCCCCTACATTAAATTGGCGACTCCGCTGGGGAGTTGAGAAACAGACATGGACGAAAGGCCACACAAACGAATGCCGCCGAAATCTAGGATAACACGGAATATGAGTGCCGTACCTTCACAAGCAGAGTCGAGGCCTACAACGCCTCGCCAACCATAGCCTAACCAGGCAGAAGGTGCCAACGGAATGGGGGTTGACCCCCAACCACCACCAAGAATCCCTACCGATAATGCCAACATTTTCATCGAAGTCTTACAGTCACTACAACACTCGCAGCAGCAAATGATGGAAGAAATTCGCCAGCTGAAAGCAGACAAGACGAAAGAAAAAGGAAGCCAACATGACTCAAAGCATGCGATAGACAAAAAAGAGACACCGGCAGGAGGTGCCCCCCACAATGCAGAGCAACGCTTCATCACTATAGCTAAGGTGGCCGCCCTTTTGGAGCAAGAAAGGGCCAGGGCACTTAAGGAGAGGTTCTATGCACGAAGACCTCCTTACTCGCTGAGGGTACTCAGCAAACCATACCCTGAGAGGTATGAGCCAAAAGCATTCGCACAATATGATGGCAGAAAGGGAAGTGCTGTTAAGCACGTAAGCAAGTTCACTGATACGCTTGACCCTTATGTCGCAAACGAAGACTTATGTCTCCGAGAATTTTCCAAATCACTGTGCGACCGGGCTTATACCTGGTACATTGGATTAAAACCAGGAACGATCCCAACATGGGATGATATGGTGGATGTATTTTGTACCAAATACTTCCACGGAGAAGAAACGGTTACACTTGCAACACTGCAGGCAACCAAACAAAGGAGTGGTGAAGACTTGATGGAATACATCAAGAGATTTAGGGACATAGCACTTGACTGCTATAACCATTGCGAGGAAAAGACGTTGGTGGAGATGTGCATGACGAATATGATCAGAGAATACAGGGCAGTCCTCGAAAATTTGGAAATTTCTCAGTTCGCCCAGTTGTTGCAGAAGGCCAGAAAGACAGCCCAATCTGTGAAGCCAAGCTCGGACAAGAGAAACGCCCCACAGGCAATGGCGGTATCCACTGGTGAATGGAGAAGGAAGACTGAAGGGAGGGAGTACGATACTCCCCCACCAATACCATGCACTTCAAAGGAACTAAACGTGCTCCTAGACAAATGGATAGCAGACGGAATTTTCAAACCTAACCAGGTTGCCAGGGAGCCCAAAGAGGAAGAGCAGAGGGACCCACGTTTTTGTCGTTTACACAATTATGTCCAACATTCTACCGCAGAGTGTTGGGCGCTCCGCAGACTAGTGCACCGTCCGCAGACTAGTGCACCGCAGGATAAAGGAAGGGACTTTAGAACTGTCCCAGCAGGAAGTCCAGAGAAACCCATTCCTAAACCACAAAGGGAAGGGTGTAGCAATAGTGGTAATTTGCGCTGACCCAGGAGAAGATGAAGAAGAAAACATGGCTTTGCCTGTGGCAGCCATTACCACTCTACAACAGAGTTCTAAGTTCAAAAATTTGTTCGATTAGCTGGGACTTTTAGCAAAGGAAAGAAAGGTAGCCACAAAAACTTTGGTGAGTATTGCCTCTAGTGCAGGAGTAGAATGTCTATCAGCAGAAATATCAGATGATAGGGCTCTCTTACAGGACTCAACTGAAATCACTTTTAGTGAGAAATATATGGAAGTAGGGCGCCCGAACCACAGGAGACCCTTATATTTGGCGGCATCCATAAATCAAATCCCCATAAAGAGAGTTTTGGTAAATACAGGTGCTTCTGTGAATCTCATCCCATTAAGCACTCTGCAAGCAGCAGGAATCTCAAAAAGGAAGATTCAGGGATGCCCAATGGAAGTAACAGGATTCGGAGGAAGGGGTGAGTACACAGCAGGCCACATTCAGCTGTGGTTGAAAGTAGGCCCCATAGCCTCTTTAGCACGGTTTCATGTGGTAAAAACAGAAGTATCCTACCACGTGCTTCTAGGGAGGCCTTGGTTGCACAAACACCGACTGGTACCATCCACCTATCACCAATGTATGGAAAGAAGACTGAACGGCAGGATGATACGCATAGCCGCGAACCCCTCACCATTCGAGCAGGCAGAAACTCACTTAGTAGAAACTATGTTCTACGATCAATAGGCTCCTTCTGGGGAGAGTTCAGTATCAAGACCGCTAGGTACTTTCGTGCCTAGATGGGAAGATGTTCAGAATGACCCAGAACCTGATCTAAGGGAGTTGTTGGCAAGAAAGAGAAAGAGGAAAGAGGCTCCCGCCACAGGGTTTGAGGACACGCCCCGATGCATTAGAATCCGAGGCTCTGATAGCAAAATCATTTACAAATTATGAAGATGTGCGGGGCCCGCAATTGAAACCCAGACGGGCCCCACCCAGGAAGAGCAGCACGAGGGTTTGACATGCTGCAGAACCTAAGAAAGCTCAGAGAAAGAGAGTAACAATGAGGAACACGAAAGAGTTGTAGCCGAAAAGGAGATGCAGGTCATGGCAGAAGAGGAAATGGAAGAGGTTGACCTGGGATCTGCTTCACAAAGGCCAAGACCCATCTCAATTAGTGCAAGCTTGACAAAAGAGGGGAAAAAAGAGTTGGTACTGTTACTAAGAGAATTCAAAGACGTGTTCGCATGGGAATACAGTAAAATGTCAAGGCTAGACCCTGGGTTAGTGGCACATACGTTGAATGTGGACCTGCAGGCCAGGCCAGTAGCTCAGCCTGCCAAGGTATTTCACACAGAAATAGAAGGACAGATAGTCGAAGAAGTACAGAAGTTGCTAGTCGCAGGATTCGTTAAGCCTATTCAACATCCCCGTTGGTTATCCAACATAGTACCAGTAAAGAAGAAGAATGGCTAGATCAGGTGTTGCGTAGATTTCAGAGATCTTAACAAAGCATGTCTGAAAGATGAATTCCCATTGCCCAATATAGATTTATTGATAGATTCTGCGATAGGAAGCGCCATGTTTTCATTCATGAATGGTTTCAGTGGATACAACCAGATCAGGATGGCACCAAAAGATGTGGAGAAAACTGCTTTCAGAACACCCATGGGAAACTTTCATTACACCGTGATGCCCTTCGGGTTAAAAAATGCAAGTGCGACCTATCAACGGGCAATGACGGCTATATTTCATCATATGATGCATCAGGAGTTAGAAGATTATGTGGATGAAATAGTAGTTAAGTCAAGGAAGAGAGAAGAGCATTTCCATGTGCTGAAAAAAGTATTCGAAAGATGCAGAGCCTTTAAGTTGAGAATGAATTCTCTCAAATGTGCGTTTAGTGTATCCTCAGGAAAATTCCTGGGTTTCCTAGTTCACAGCAGGGGAATAGATGTAGACCCAGCAAAGGCCACGGCCATTGCGACTATGAGACCTCCAACCACGGTAAAAGAACTAAAAAGTTTTTTAGGAAAAGTCTCGTATATCCGAAAATTCATCCCTGGGTTACCATCAATTACTTCGACCTTTACTAAGCTACTGAGGAAAGGGCAAAGTTTTGTATGGGGAAAAGCGCAGCAGACGGCCTTCAAAAGGCTGCAGCAGATCATGATGAACCTCCCTATAGTGCAAGCCCCCATCCATAAGAAGTCATTGTTACTTTATATGGCTACCAATTCATATGTCATTGGTGCTTTAATAGCCCAAGAAGATGGAGGTGGCGTCGAGCAGCCAGTATATTACATCAGCCGCGCCCTGAAAGATGTAGAAACTCGTTATCCAAGGGCGGAAAGGGCATGTTTGGCTATCGTGTATGCCTCACAGATATTACGTCATTACTTCTTGGCCTATGAAGTATGGCTGATGACCAAGTCCCATACCATCAAAGCTTTACTACAACAGCCAATCCTCTCCAGCAGGATATCACAATGGTTATTACAACTGTCGCAGTATGACCTGAGAATGGGGGCACCCATAGCAGTGAAAAGCCAGGCTATAGCGAATTTGTTGGCACAGTTTCCAGGGGAGGAAGAATTTTCGCTGGACGATGAAGTTCCAGGGGAAGTAGCCATGGCAGAGGAACTCAGAGAGCAGTGGGTAATGAGATTTGACGGGTCTTCTACCGCCCAGTCTGGAGGGGTTGGGGTAGTTTTGTATCATGAAGAAGATAAAGCAGTAGCACTATCGTTCAAGCTGGAATTTCCTTGTTCAAACAATACGACAGAATATGAAGCTTACTTAACTGGGCTGGCCACAGCTCTTGAGATGGGAGTTAAGCATTTGAATGTACTGGGTGATTCCAACTTGGTAATTTGCCAGACCAAAGGGAGTTTTTCCCTAAAAGAACCCAGTCTTGCCCCGTACAAAGCAATGGCCCAGAAGATGGAAGAAAAGTTCTTAACTTTTGAAATAGAATATGCCCCAAGGAACGAGATCGGTTTGCCGATGCATTGGTCGCACTAAGTTCGCAAATAATGTTTGAAGGGGAGAGCACCATAGTAGAGGTCAGCAAAAGAGAAGAATCCATAATTGAAGTGTTGAAAGAAAGGTTCCAGGAGGAACACTGTGAAAGAGATTGGCGGATACCCATGAAGGAAGTTCTGACGGGAGCAGAAGAAGCTATGGAACTAAAAGTACTCAAGGACTACGCCCTAATGAAGGGAGAACTGTACTGCAGGATGCCAGGCGGAGTCTTGTCCAGATGTGTGGGGCAAAAGGAGGCCTAGAGAAAGTTGAAAGAAGTACATGAAAAAACTTGCGGATCCTGCGGAGAAGTCAGCCTTTACCACAAATTTCAAAGGGCAGGCTTTTATTGGCCAACCACGAGCAAAGATGCAGACCAAGTCCAAACCCAGTGTGGGAACTACCAACTTGCGGCAGACAAAGAAGAAAGTTACGCTGCATTCGTCAGCGAAGACTGGAAAAGCCCATTTATTCAGTACCTGACAGAAGGCATCCTACCGCAAAAGCACAGTGAAAAGTATAAGTTCAAGAGGTTAGCAACGCGCTATTTTTTGCATAATATGCCCCTTTTCAAAAAGGGGTATGATGTAGATCCCTTGAGGTGTTTGGGCCCTGAGGAGGCGAGAAAAATGATAAAAGAAATACACTCAAGAGAGTGTGGGAAACACCAGGGAAAGAAAAAGCTTTACAGCTGCCTGTTGCAAATAGGCTATTATTGGCCTACCATGAAAAGGGATACGGCAGAGTTTGTGAAAAGGTGCCACAGTTGCCAAGTACAAGCTAATTTGATTCACACTCATCCACAGAATCTGCACAGCATAGTCACACCATGGCCATTTCATACTTGGGGGCTTGACTTAGTTGGACCGGTGAATCCGCCGTCGCGAGGGTACATATGGATACTAGTAGCTACGGAATACTTTACTAAGTGGGCAGAGGCAGTACCACTTCGTAAAGCCACAGGAGGAGCAGTGGCAAACTTTATTAAGGAAAACATAGTTATAAGGTTTGGAGTCCCCCACAGGATCATCAGTGACAACGGCACGCCTTTTGTCAATAGCGAGATGAGGAAAATGCTAGGGTTCTATCAAGTCAAGCATCATCGGTCATCACCATATTACCCTCAAAGGAATGGGCAAGCAGAGGCAACGAACAAAACTCTCATAAAAATCATCAGTAAAATGAGCCAAGAATATACGGGAGGATGGGCAACGCATCTGCCAAACGCTCTTTGGGCTTACAGGAGTTCACCTAAGTCAGCCACATGTTTTTCACCTTTTTCCTTGGTCTACGGAACTGAAGTAGTGAGCCTAGCAGAAAAGATGACCCCATCCCTGAGAGTCGTGCAAATGCAAGAAAAGGAGAATGATGAAGAAGTCTTTACGGTAGAAAGGTGTAAAGACTTGGAAGGACTTGATGAAAGAAGAGAAAAGGCTCAAGAACACAGCCGCAGATACAGCCAAAGAATGACTGAGGCCTACGACAGGATGACGAAAGAAAGAGTATTTGCGGAAGAACAACTGGTCCTAAAAGTGGCAGATTACGTTAGGAGAGGCCTGGCAGGACCATCAAAGTTCGCACCGAAGTGGAAAGGACTCTTTGTGATAAGAGAGGCACATCCAAGTGGGTATTACTGCTTGACTCAGATGGATGGAAGGGACTTAATGGATCCCATCAATGGGAAATGGTTGAAGCGCTACTACGCCTAAGAAGAAAAACAATGTGATTATCCCTTCCTTTTTGTTTTGTCAAAAGCTGTCATGTTTTTCTTTTGCTCTATTCTTTATCTCTCAAATGACTATGTCACAAATCAAAACTTTTGTAACTTGCTTTCTTGCAATGAAAAGCACGAAGTATTTGTTATCATATATCATAGCAAAGGAAAAAACAGTAGCAAAGAGTAGCATCATAAGTGTAGCATCATAAAGTTAAATTACAAAACCCAAATTGTGGCAAACAAGCCCAAATAGCTGCTATAGGAAGCATAATGTACTGAACAGAGTAATAAGGCAAAAAGAAAACAACAACACAAGGGAGAAGCTGCATCATTATCAATAGAGTCCAGAAATGAGTGACTGATCCCCAAAATGACTAAGTCCTCCAACACCGGAAAGAAGACGCTCGCGGCGGCCCTCCAAATCTGCCACTTCCTTTCTCAAAATCACAAGACGTGAGTCAATAACATCAATAGTAGGCTGGACTCTCCTTATGAAAACTTCTCGAGTAATCTCTCGAAGGTGATCCAAGACGAACTCCACGGCAAAACCAATGCTGATAAACTCCTGTACTGCAGCCCTCCACTGCAGGATCCTCTCGGTGGAGACGGTATCAACAAAGTTGTGCTCAATGTCATTCAACACGCTCCCTAACATCCTCAAGAAATGCTCTCTGACTGATCGTCCAAGCCGGAATCCCTGCATAAAGTCCCCACGGCTGTCATAAATCATCATCAAATGAGGAGCATAGTCCGCAGGGACTCTGAAGCCATGAAAATCTATGTAAGGAGGTTCGGAGTCCTAGAAAGAAGCAGGATCAAGGTCATTGACTTCGGACTGATCAAAACGCACAAATAAGGCCACAGCCTCGCTCGCAGGATCTAGAAGGGTGGCAGAGCTACTGCTCACCTCAAATTGAAAAGGCACTGTAGGAGGTGGACCTGTCGAAGAACACAAAGGTCGAAATGAGAAACCTTGGTAAAAAAAAAAAAAAAAAAAAAAAAAAGAAGAAAAGCCCACGGAGAAGAAGTAAAGAGATGAGATAAAAAACTTACTAGAGCTAGCCGTAGTAGGGGTTGTGGGGAAAACAGAGGCAGGAACTGAAGGAACTACAGAAACAGACGCTGTAAATACGGCGGGAACTGGTATAAGAGATGTGGCAGGAATAGGTGTTGTGGGCATGGTAGGAGAACTTGCCGCAAACACCCCCACGGTTACTGAAATGCCTAACTCCTCAAAAAGCTCTGCAAACAAGGAAATAGACATGCAAATAAAAAGGGAGAAGAGTGAACTTAATGAAGAAAGAAGAAAAAGGAAGGAAGAAAGCACATACCCATTGTCTCGGGTGGAACACTCTCCTCTTCCTCAGATTCAGAGATCCTCCTCCCCAGGCCAATCTCATCCTCAGGATCCTCAAAGATCTCCTCAGACTCCTTTGAGGACAATTCAGCACGAGCCTCACGTGTGGCAGAAACAGGAATAGAAGAGGGAGTAACTACCAAGGAGGAAACGCCCTGCACTGCCTGAGAAAAAGCAGCAAAAGGGTCACCAGTGGAGATGACGAGAGGTGTAGCAGAAGTAACCTTGATCTGGGTAACAGTAGGAGGGGTGGTTCCCCTTTGAACAGAAGGTGTCACGACAGGAGTAGGGGTGGCCTCACTAACCTCCCCAATATGAGTACCCTCATCCATGGGTACCGGTCCAGTAGGAGAGGTAATGGTTGCAGAAGGAGCAGATGTTGTAGATTCGGCCCCACCAAAAGTGCCCTCCGTAGGAGTGTCCATGGGGGCAGAAAGCTCCTCGGCAGTAGGACGGTATATGGAAAGAGGCTTAGGCTCATCCTAAAAGACAAAACAAAAAAGAGGTATGAAGACCGAATTAACTCTTTGGGCGAATGAAGTAACCAAAAACATGTAACAGGCTGGACACATGCAGGAGCAAGAAGAAATATACCTCTGATTCGGGTTCCTCAAGCGTAATAGGATGGGTGGCTGGCGTATCCTCCTTCTGCTTAGACTGTAAAAGCAAAAGGGATAAGAAAAAAAGTCAAGGAAAAGAGTCAGCAAATATGTCAGGATTCATAAAAAGTCAAAAGGGAAGAAGTATATATATATATATATATATATGTGTGTGTGTGTGTGTGTGTGTGTACTTAGAAGACAAAGCAAGAAACAGTTTTTAGAAACTTACTATTCGTTGAGCGGCAGACGCAGGATGGGGAGTTGTTTTCCTTTTACTGCCTCGTGTTCTGCTAGCAGGAGTAGCACTAGGAGTGGCAGACTTAGACTTGCTGGCAGATTTAAGCTTGGTAGGACATTTCTTAGCTGGCGTAATGTTCACTACTTTAACTTTCTTTTCCCAACCTGAGGGGTAATCACCTGTGTGCCAATACCATCCTTTCTTCTCCTCATCCCACTCGAAGATGGCGGATCGGTTCTGTTTCCTGGTATAGGCCAACACGGATTTAGAAGGAAGAAGCAACCGAGGATTGGGAGAGATAACCATGCTAAGTCCCTCAGGAGGTATAAGAGAAAAACCGCGACTGCCAGCCAACTCTGCATCAAACGAATTCATAACAAGCTGCCAATAGAGGTGCATAGCAGGGGTGCAAAGGCCTTCCCTCGAAGAACCAGCAACTGTGACCGCACTAAATCGCTGTCTCCAAAAGTCAAAAGTAGTGTGCTGTAGAAAGGGTCTAACCGAAGTAGGAGACTCTGCGAGGAAGGAAAGGTCATTAGGAATATCCTGATCCAGACCAAACTGTCTCCTCACTCGGTTGGCAGGGTAATGAACAAATCTGACACCTTCATCTACTAAATAGGGCAATCATCTAGGATTAGTGGCTGCCAAATAAGTGATGCCCATCTCATCAAAGCCAACCAGCCAGCGAGCGGAGTAGTAGTACCAATAGTATCAACAAACAAACCTATTATAGAATCAGCACAAGTATAACCAGCACGCAAATGTCTATAAGCTCTCTAGGAAAAACCAACACCTTCATCAAAGGCCTCAACAACAGAATAATCAATGGGCTTCAAACCGGACCAACGAAAAGCCAGAGGAAAATCAAGCTCAAATCTGCCACAAAAATCAGTAATGGCCCGCGGACAAGAATGATACTTCTCTTTAGCAAATCTAACAAGCCTACACTTCGCCAAGTATTGCGCACAGCGCTCAAACAACAATTGCTGCAGAATGGTGCTGTGTACAGAAGAAGCAACTATGTGGCAAGAGCCAACCTGACTCTCGTCACTTTACAGGATATCTAGTTGAACATATAAATGCCCCAAGAACATGGGGGCTAGCGGCAGACTCATCCCAGCAGATATTTTAATGGCTAAAGGAAAATACAAAGGCTTTATGGCATAATAGGGATGGGACCTAAAGACAAACTTAGAAAGCCAAAAAGCAATAAAGGCAGCCCGACGAGCAATAGCAGAAAACTTGGAAGAAGAACTAACCCAATAAGATAACTTAGCATTTCTGGCCATCCTTTTCTTCAACTCCGCTTCGATGTCTTCTTCTTCTGGGGAAAGCTCGATGGTGGCAGGATCAACATCTCCAAGAATGGGCAAAAGAAACTGATTAGCCACGTCTTCAAGAGTAACAGTGAGTTCGCCGCAAGAAAAGAAGAATGTGTGAGTGGTGAAACACCATCGGCGAACTAAATGGCGAAGGTTGTAGAGGTTTCGAAAGTTGGATAGGCTTCGAGAAAGAATGACGGACTTTAAAATGCCGGCCCTCTGAAGCAAACCCATGAAGTGTGTATCCGATAACTCACTGTCAACCCACTCTTTCCAACCCGAGGTAGTGCCAGACCCAAACTCGAAATGAATTGGTACGGGAAGGACGACACCTTGACAAATGACCAAATCGGAGATGGAGGAAGACACTGGAGCCCAAGAAACATCCGGGTTTCGCCGGCAAAGGGCGAACCACACACGGCACGGCGGCGGCGACGCATAATCTCCAGGAGCCTTTGGAAAGTGGGGACTAGGATTGTACCAAGGATCAATCAGAGGGGCGCACTCGCTGTCTGGATCACGCCGTGCCTCCTCCTTTTCGGAATAGTTCGAATCGAAGCGCACGTCCTCTTCTTCTACTTCTTGTTCCACCGGAGGGTCCACAGCGACGCTTTTCCCTTTACGGCGGGAAGAAACTTGAGTTTTCACCGGTGCCATGGCGTGAGGATTTGAACGGAGCAAGAGAGGGATGGGTGCTCGAGGAGAAGATAATGATGAGGAAAGGAAGATATTTTGAAACAAAAGGAATTTGTGTTTGCGTTAGGAAGAGACCTTTTTCTTAAATACCTGAGTAATTAAGGCCGGCGTGAAGGGAGGCGACTGGTCAGCCATTGAGAAAATGATGAAATTAATGAGGCGGTAGTTATGTTTTAAAGCAACTGCCATTTTGGGAAATTCGAAGAGTCACCACTGTTCACGGCAAGAAAAGAAATATATATGCAGAAAGGAGTTCGTGATTTCAAAAAGCCCGCGAAGGAAAAGAAAAAAAAAAGGAAAAAAATGAAAAAGACAAAGAAGTCTTTCATTCACATATGAACCGCAAGAATGCTCCATATGTTTAGGGGGCTAAATGTTGAGGGTCATTTTTGTAAAGCAGGCCTAACCCAGCAAAACAGGCAATAAGAGTGGCAGGCATAGAAATAAGACTATTAAGCCTAGGTGGTAGGAATAATAGAACACAGGCCCATAACATGAATAAATGGGTCTTGAGGAAGCAAATGGGTCCAAAGGGCCTGGAAAGAGAGAAATGGCACCCATGGGCAGTATGTGGTATGAAAAAGTGAGAATGGGTCACGGCAGACCCAAAGCATTGTAAACAAAGAAAGTAGGGGTTGATGGCAAGCCCATAAACCCCAAGGATGAGAATGAGGAGATTGGGCCGGGGAAGCCCAATCAAGTTAGCAAAAGCCCATGGGAATGCAAAGTTAGTGAATGGGCCGAGGAAGCCCAAAAAAAGTAAATGGGCCGCAGGCCCAAGGGAAAAAGAAAGGGACAATGGAGCCCATGAGTGAGAACACCAGTGGCTCTATTAAGTCACTTGGGGGAAGGAATGAAACGGCAGGCTTGAAAAGATGTCTAGCAGGAACATATCGTCATGGCAGGAAATGCCAAGTAATAAAACAGGACATGAGTATAACTAAGAAATGGGTTAAGAGAAATGTGAAACCCAGTATTAAGAGAATCCCAATCCTAAGGGAAGCAGTGAAATGTATGGAATGGCCCACATGAAAGAACAAAGAAGCATGACAGACGATGCAAACAAAACTTCAGATCACAACAAACACATGAGCCGCGGGCAGACTTTGAACATACGTAACAGGAAAGCACGCGCAAGGCCCAGGTACCACCAACTTGTACCCAGCCAATATGAGACGTGGTGGGGCCATGGGTCAGTGGTAAGAGGTAAGGAGGGGTGTGGTTTGGTGGTGGGAAAAGGGGAAAAGATCTATTTTACGTTTCCTGTTCAAGCCCTTTTGGGAGGTATGTCCTGTCGGGATGACAGACCGCCCAAAAGAGACAAGGTTGGGGGGGAACGTTAGGTGCATGCCATAGGAAGAGAGAGAGAGCATTTACGCCGCGACAGGAGAAAGTGCCACGGTGGACTAAGAAACAACACAAACATGGCTTTGTCTGGCGAGGGTAAGTAGTACACAAACGGTGGTCGGCAAATACGCCCGGACCAGACAAAGGCCGTTGGAGGGTAAAGTAGTAAAAATCAATCACGGCAGGCCCTATAAAAGGATCCTCGCCATGCCCTGTACAGGAGACCGAAAAACAGAGGAAGAAAAATATAGAAAAAAAAAAAACTAAAAGAAAGAAAGGAAAGAAGAAAAAGATAAGAAAACAAAGAGTGAGGATAATGGGCATGCACCAATAGATCGTTTCTCTTCTCTCCCCCTCAAAATCCCACTTTCTAAGCAACGATTAAGCAAAAGGAATTCTTTTAAGCATTTATCACTTAGGTCCGATTTCCTCAAAGTTATTAATCCCCGTGGCAAGATATTCTCTTGGGAGATTAGTTTCATTGAGAAGAAGCATTATTCCTCCTTGATTCTTTGCCATTGCAGACTTAAACTTGACTTGATGTTTATTAACTTCCATCATTGTTCATTCAGTCATTCTTTTCTATAAAAGCCGTTATTATCATTGCCATTGTTATTACCGTGATTGCGATAAGAATACTCAGCCTTGTTATTAAGAAAAAGACGCTGTTCTGTTTTTCTTTATTGTTATTATATTCGCCTGCTGTAACCTTTTTGTAATAGCTCTGCTTGCTGTAAGAATGTTCCTGGCAAACAATGCTCAGTTTGTGCACAAGCCAGCCCAAAGTGAGTTACATTTAGGTTGGTCTCAACTCTCCTACTCAGAAAGACACTCGGGCCCATCACCGCAGGAGGCAGCCCAGCTCAACCTCAAACACAAAAGAAGGCCCCTACAACGCATTTCGAAGAGAACCAGTTATAGATCGGGGAATAAATAAAAAAAAGAAACCTTTTGAATGAAAACAAAAACAAAAACAAAAACAAAATTATAGGTTTTGGCTGGTATTGACTAATACGGGATGTGTCGAGCAAGTTTTCAATAATTACCTAACAAAATATCAACTCTGTACTGGATGTACCGGTTCATGCGTGACTATATCATGATTATATAAAATTATTATTCTAATTTGTATATGTATGTATTTGTGTGTGTGTGTGTGAACATGGCTCTTTCCCAATTTCCAGTACCTAAATTGCTCTCAAAGGTCAAAATGACAAAGTCACAAAACAAAGCTACACGGCAGACACAAAGACATACATATATAGTCACAACACAGCCGCATTGCTAGCTTGTAACGTGGACTGTTATAGTTCAACCATTTGATCGGATTCATTACGTGTATTTTAGATTTGGTTTTTGTATTATTAGATTATATTCAGTTTTGAGCTTGGTTAATTTACTTGGTTCTCAATACACTGACAATACACATTCAAACACAACAACACAAACACAACTTGGGGGATAAAATAGGTAACTAATTTTTTTTTTTTCTTTTTTCTAATTATCTAGTTAGTAGTTAAGGTTTTGAAACTATAATTTTTTTTTAACATTTCGAGTCTAAGAGACTTAATTTAGGGTCTATAAATTGAGTTTTTGGGACTCGATTTTCATGAATTGTTCACGTCTGATGTGACATTTTATCCACGTGGCATCTACATGGAAATCGAGTCCCTAAGACTCGATTTACAAAGCAAAAGAAAAAAAAAAATTAAGTCTCAAGTCTCTTAGCCATTCCCAGAAATACCAAAAAAAAAAAAAAAAAAAAATCCAAGAACTGCACAATCAGATCAGCCAATACAAATCATCCAACCAAATCTACCAAACAACTACCTAAAATTCAAATTTAAAAAAAAAAAAAACCCAAAAACCCATCAGATCAGAGAGAGAAAGACCCAGATTTGCCTGGGTCTGGGCACCGGCCTGGGCCAGCGCGGCCTGGGCGCGTGCGGCTGGGCAACGCTGATTCTTCTTCTTCTTCTCTCTCTCTCTCTCTCTCTCTCTCTCTCTCTCTCTCTCTCTCTCTCTCTCTCTCTCTCTCTCTGCGTTTTTGTATTTTGGTTTTTAGGTCTATATTTTGTAATTATTTTTGTTGTAAATTGAGTCTTAGAGACTCGATTTCTATGTAGACGCCACGTGGATAAAATGCCACGTCAAACGTGAACAATTCATAAAAATCAAGTTCTAAAAACTAAATTTATAGACTCTAAATTGAGTCTTTTAGACTCAAAATATTAGAAAAAAATATAATTTCAAAACTTCATCTACTAACTAGATAGATAGAAAAAAAAATTAATTAGTCATTTTATCCCAACTTGGGATAGAAAGTTGAGGATTCTTTAAAAAGAGAGCGCATAGGAGAATGAAACCAAAACCAAACGACCATATTGGGACCCCAGATAAGTACTCGTCGTAATGTGCTTGGTAAGAGTATATTAATAATTTCTTCTCTCTCACTTTTGTTGTTCAAAGAAAAGGACCCAAATCTATTTGTATCATCTCAACCACTTTTGTCAGTGCTATTAGTTGTTGTTTTTTTTTTTATCCAAAAAGATTAGCAAAACTGACAAGTGACACCTATATTGATACGATAATAATAAAACAGAGCAATGGAACACAACACACAACAACATTAAAAACCATAGTTGAGGTAAAACTAGAAGTGGTAGACATGAAAATAGAGAGAAAAAGAAAGGGTAAAAAGGTAAGAAAATAAGGGGTGGCGTGCTTTAACGGCAGAGAAAAGCTTCTTTTAAAAGAGAGGAGAGAGAGAGAAAGAAGAGAAGAGGTCTGAGCCACCCTGTGCTGTAAACTCAGTGCTCTGCTCTGCTCTGCTCTCTCTACTCTACTACTGCTAATAATACTACACACTCACAAAGCCTAAGCCTTTTTTCTCTCTCTAAAACTCTCTCTCTCTCTCTCACTTTCCCTCATTTTTGTTTTACTGAAAGAATTCAGGGCTAGAAGGGAGACAAGGGCATCAGAGAACTTGCTCAGAGTAGTGTGTATAGAGAGAGAGATGCATTGAGATTTGCGCCAAAAAAGAAAGGATCTTCAGCGGATCAGAGTGATTTAAAGCAAAGGCGGCGACAATTTATGAGAGTTTAGAGCTCACAGAGTAGAGTAGACTTAGAAAGAGAAACCCAACCCAAAAAAATTAAAGAATTTGGATCGTTTCTCTCTTTCTCTCTCTAACTCTGCTTTCATTGCTCTGCTTTTTTTGCTTGTTTCTCTCTCTAAAACGCTGACGCCAATTACTTTCTCGCTTTCACTCGTCAGGCTCAGAACTCAGACTCTCTTTTAATATTTGTTTCTGTATTCCAAACTTTGTATTCTCTTCCTTTCTTTCTTTCTCTTTCTGACGCCATTTTCCTTGTGTGTTCTTCTGGGAAACCATTGCTCTCTCTCTCTCTCTGCTCCATAGGATTTTAGATATTCTCTTTCTTTCTTCTCTATTAGCGTCATCAATGCCCTCAGAGCCTTGAAATCAATCAATGGGAAAAGCACGAAGATCGAGACAGTGGTATAAAGGTAGAGACTTGTCTCGTTCTGGTGGTGGTGCTGGTTGTGGTTATCATGGTCCCGTGGAAGCGTTCTTTTAGATAGAGGAAGAAGAAAGAGGAAGAACTGCCATTTCTGAAGTGGGTTTTTGGTTTCTTCAACTGGGTTTGTCTCAAAATCCGACATTTCAGAGTGACAAATTTGCTATTTGTGCTACTTAGGAGGGGTATTCAGTGGTGAACAAAAATGAAGTTTATGAAGCTGGGTTCCAAGCCTGATGTGTTTCAAGCGGAAGGGAAAACTGTCAGGTGAGTCAGTGAGTGAGGGGTTTTTCCTTTACCTCAAATTCTAAATTCATATACAAGTTCTTTTGTGTGCTTTTTTTGGTTTCATTTTTTGTTTGATTTTGGACTTAATGGTAATGCTCTACTGGGTTTAAGTTTTCTTTGTAAGAATTTTAGATTTGCTTGCATTTCTTTGTCATGCTCATGCAATTTTCAGCAAAAGCTTACACTTAATTCAGTTTTGAGATTTGTATGTGAAGCGGAAAAAATGTAAAGCAGACATTTCTAACTTTTGAAAATTGCAAACTAATCAAAACCTTTTTAAATTCAGTTGAAAAATCCTGTTAAGTACAAACTTTTAAAAATAAAAAGAAGTTATGGATGTGATATAATCTTTAGTCCATTCAGGAGTTGGTCCTGCCACTGAAAGGTGTCATCTTTGTGAAGAATTTGTGGTCCAGATCAATAATATAATGTCATATGGGAGTTCCAAGTTGTATTTTGGGTAACTTCTTTATACATACAATGACATTAATTCCACCAACATTTACAATTTCTACCTCCAAATAGGTTGTACTGGTGATGCTACATGCAGATTTCCATTTATCACATCATGTGTCTAATTGGTCAGATGAAAAGTTAAACATGTGCATGGATGGTTTGACCATCATCAATCCATCTCTGTTGCCTCAAGGGCATCTTTGATAACGAAATGTCATAACCTCTTGCATGTGCACTATCTTTGTCTCGTTGCATAATGAAAATCAGACAAAAACAAAGCTAATTTGGTGGTTAATTCCTTTAATTATGGGATCACATGTTATAATGCAAATTGCATTTTTTTGGGGGGGATTCCCCAGTTGGGGGGGGGGGGGGTTGATTGTGATGAGTTTTGTTTACTCAAGCGAAAAAAAGGGTGGTAGACATTGGAGTGTTCCTACCCCATAAAATGAGTTTTCAGACCTTTTGGTTCATGTCTCACACACATACTATGGTTTTGATTTTAGATTTTTGGGAACCAGAGGGGTGGGTTTTCTTGTCCTTTGTCTGTAAATGCAATTCAAATCCATTCATATACTTAAGCATCAAGCAGAATTTGTATATGGATTTTAGAAGAAAGCTCTTTTCTCATCCATTGGGCTTGTTATTTGGGTTAGGCAGTCCTGGTACTCAAAATTTGTTTCATTATTCTTTTAAGAAATGTATCTTTAAACTATGATCAATTGAATGATCATACATGCACCAGCTAACATTCAATTCACTCTTGCCAATAGCCTTATTGCTCAACTAGCACCTCTTGGAAACACTGAAGACGTCCATGGTTCAAATCCCAACTTTCGAATTATCAAACAAAAAAAAAAAATACTCTTCTTTGAGTTGTTGCTCTTTGCATTTAAGACTGGATGAAAATTGTGCTGCTATGCTACTGTGACTGTTATTTGGGTTATCAACTTTGTGCGTAAGAGCAAGTAGGGCTGTTAAAGAACTGAGTTGTTATGAACAGCTTAGTCTTGGCTCAACAAAAAACTTGTTTATATTCACATTGTTAGCAAACAAGCCAAGCTCAAGCCTAGGTTTAGGCTCATCTATTAAACAAGCTAAGCTCAAACATAATAATGTGTTCATGAACAAGCTTGTGACTATGAGATACATATAAAAATATGCTTATTAGACTTGAGATCATACTGTGCAAAGTTGTCAATAAGTATATGAGATATCAAATTATTGTGTAATTTTTTTTATGATATAAATAGCTCATGTCATGGTAAAAGTTCTATAATTTTTAACAATATAAGATTGGTGAATCTAATTTATAAATTCATAAACGGAAATCATTCTATCTAATTAAACAATATAGTTTCTACTTAAATTTAGTTATTAATTATTCGCGTGGATTTTTGAAAGGGTAAATTTTTTTTGTTATTGTGTTGAGTATATATGATGGAAAAAATAGATTAATCAAAGTAGCTTGTGAAAAGGTTGAGCTTGTTGAATAAGAAAATGAACCAAGCTTAAACATGTTATCTAGCTTGGTGACGAGCTCAAGCTTGGCTTGTGTTTGAAGTAAAATTAAATGAATCAATCTTGAACTTATAACACTTTGCTCGACTTATTTATAAGTACAACTCTAGGAGCAGGGTGAGGTCCTCTAATCAAGGTAACACTCAGCCCTTCCTGATACCTTTATATTACATATTACACTATTTTTTTTTTTTGAGATTGACGCCTGGTTCTATGGTCTTTGGATATTTAAAACATTTATAAGGAGAATATGTTCGGTAAAAAAAATAAAAGAAGAATATGTTATAGCTGTTGCATCATGTAGTGAAGATTCAAAACTTACAATTTATAATGATATTACCATCAAAAGAATCATAACCTCTTTATAATTTTTTGTTTTTAATATTTATTTGAGATTATAAACCATGAGATAATCATATGCATTTCATTTCATTTTCAACTTTGTGGTCTCTACCCTCTTTAATGGCTTAGCGTATCATGTCTGTTCATACAGGTATGTGTCATCTGATTTGGCTACAGATGTCATCATAAATGTCGGTGAAGTGAAGTTTTACCTTCATAAGGTATGGTGTTCTTTTTAAGCTTTTCCCTCAAGTGGGTTGAATTTAACATTATCTTAGCTAACTGAATTGTTTTATTCTACTTATTTAAAAAAGATTTGGTTCATTGTCTTAGTTATTTTAAATTGGTCATGCTTTCCTGCTTTGGTGACCACCTGTAAAAATATTCAAAAGTAATGATATTTTCATGGTAACTAATATGCCAACTGTTCTGAGAGGAGATAATTTTATCCTTTATGCAAGCAAGCATGTGAATAAAGTGAAACCACACTAACTTGACATTAGAAGATTGGGTGGCAGGTGGCTACATATACATATTTTTTACAAAATTTACAGGTTTCCGTTATTGAAAAGAATATGAAAATAGAAAATAAATAGATCATTGACAAGACTGAAGCTATTGTTTATGGGCTCATACAAAGGCCGTGCATCTCTTTCCAATAATCCAATCTCAAGTGAAACCTGTGTGTACATTGTTGTGATTGGAGAAACATACCTGAACATCATTTTGGAATCTATTTTATGTTGTGTTTTTAGATGGAGATAAACCATTTTTGTTATTTCGAAGGCTTGACCAAATGGACAACAGTCAAACAAATGATGAAATTAATAGGAAAATAATTGTCTTAATAAGAGGCATGTGGTATATGATCTGTGCTTCAACCAAGTACAGGGAGCATAGGTCTCTGAATTCAGACTTTATAATGTCATCATGGCTGGTTGAGGTCTCTTCACAGGCTTTGTTAGTACCACCCAGGAAACAGCAATGTGAATGGCATACAAATAAAGAAGATAACACTCTTTCTTGGAATCTTTTGAGGTGTAAAATTTTGTTCCTCTTACATAATGCCTAATTATCACTTGTAGAAACTTAAATTATGATCTAATGAGGTTACTAACAAAAAGTTATTTTCTTCTGTATACAATATGTCTCTATTAGCATGAAAGATGTGTTCTATTTTTGAGGACCAACAACTTCCCCCCCCCCCCCCCCCCCCCCCGGAAAAAAAAGTGACTATTTTCCACCAGCTGTATATTCTGGCTTGTAATACTTTGTCTTTGTCTTTGCAGTTCCCTCTCTTGTCCAAGAGCAATCGCCTGCAGAAACTAGTGATGAAGGCCAATGAGGAGAGTGATGATGAAATTCACATGGTTGATTTTCCTGGTGGGCCAAAAGCCTTTGAAATTTGTGCGAAGTTCTGCTATGGAATGACTGTTACTCTCAATGCATACAATGTTGTGGCCGCTCGTTGTGCAGCTGAGTACCTTGAGATGACTGAGGACATTGATCGAGGAAACCTGATATTTAAAATTGAGGTATTTCTCAACTCAAGTATCTTCCGTAGCTGGAAAGATTCCATTATTGTTCTCCAAACAACCAAATCTCTTCTACCATGGTCTGAGGACCTGAAAATTATTGGAAGATGCATAGATTCCATTGCCTCTAAAACTTCTGTGAACCCTGTGAACATCACCTGGTCCTACACATATAATCGGAAGTTAGCAGAGCCAGATAAAATTGTTGAGGATCGAATGAAGTTCCCTGACAAATTCGAATCTGTTCCAAAAGATTGGTGGGTTGAAGATATATGTGAGTTGGAGATTGATCTTTACAAGCGAGTTATGATTGCTGTAAAATCAAAGGGAAGAATGGATGGTAGCGTAATTGGGGAGGCACTAAAAACTTATGCAGTTAGATGGTTGCCGGATTCTGTTGATGCTTTGGTTTCTGATGCTCATGCCTGGAGGAACACATCTTTGGTAGAAACAATTGTTTGCTTACTGCCATCTGACAAAGGTGTGGGTTGTTCATGTAGTTTCTTGCTGAAACTATTAAAAGTTGCAATTTTAGTTGGAGCAGATGAGTCATCAAGGGAAGATTTGGTGAATAGGATAAGTATGAAGTTACACGAGGCTTCTGTTACAGATTTATTGATCCCATCTCGGTCTCCTCAAATTACTATATATGATGTTGAGTTGGTGCAATGCATTGTAAATCGATTTTTGATGTATGAAAAGTCTAATTGGGATATGGATGTTGTTGGGAAGAATGAGAAGGGGGCTGATAGTTTTGTCTTGGGGCATGGATCCTTGTTGAGTGTAGCTAAACTGATTGATGGTTATCTTGCGGAAATTGCATGTGATCGAAATGTTACCCTGTCTAGTTTCATTGACCTATCACATACAATTCCTCAGTCAGCAAGATTAATTCATGATGGATTGTACAAGGCCATAGACATTTACCTGAAGGTATGAACTGTTGGATTTTCTTATGCCATGCACACCAATTTAGTATATTTAATTATCCAAGTTGAGCTCTTGAAATATATATTAGTAAACTGGGTTATGCTTTCTGAGTATCAGTTATGTGGCCTTTTCTCATGTTTTATTATACAAGAAAATTACTATAGAAGCTTAGGTATTTCAAATTCTTACGGCTCTGAGTAGACCAACCAGACATTATCTAGCTGTGGCATTAGACTTATATGCTTTGCTGTGGTATGCAGAGTAATTTTTGTCTGATAGCTTCCAGCATCAGATTAAATTGGAACATTTTCACTGCTTTGCTTCTCATATTTCTAACACAAAATATATAAGACTAAACACCAAGAAATATTCTAACGCTGAGATTAGAATTATACTGATGCATTTTGTCTTGTATTTGGCTAGCAAGGTGTTCCAGGCTCCTTTTTGTGTCTTACTATTGCCTGTACTCCTGTAGTGCTCCTATTATTTATGTTTCTGGGAAATGCTGTTATTTTCTTTTGTAAATGTTATCTTCTTTGTGTTTTCTTGTTCAACATTGTCGATACATCATTAATCAAATAAGAGAGGTGAAGATTTTAAGTCACTATAATACCTCAGCTTTTTTTGATTTATAAATACATGGTGCTCTCTTGTGAATGTGAACCAGACAACTTAAATCATGATTTAGAACATGCAACCTATATGGATTTGAACACATTACCTGAATGAATTTCTGATAAATTATTGTGTTTTCAGGAGCATCCTAATTTAACAAAAGTTGAAAGGAAGAAGATATGTGGACTTATGGATGTCAAGAAACTGAGTATGGATGCGTCCATGCATGCTGCACAGAATGAGCGGCTGCCACTTCGGGTTGTTGTCCAGGTTCTGTTTTTTGAGCAGGTTAGAGCGTCTGCTAATGTTCGATCCATTAACAACAATCCCCGTGATGCTTCACGTTCCACAACAAATACAGATGAAGAATGTGAGAAGACAGCAGCTGAAAGCTGCAGAACCCTCAAAAAGCAGATGAGTCAAATGAGGATAAAAGAGGAGGAGTTCCGGAAGAACGGGAAATTGGCTAAGAAGAACAGCAAAAATGGCAGAAGTGGCATTCAGTTACTGCCATCACGGTCGCGTAGAATATTTGATAAGCTGTGGGTTGTGGGTAAAGGGCATGGAGATAACAAGAGCTCTGAGTCATCTGGGAGTTCTCAAAGCCCGACTTCAATGGCTCCTGGAGACACCAAATCTTCTGGCTCATCATCAAGACACAGGAGGCATTCTATCTCCTAAAGGATTTTGGGAGCTCATTTCAAACTAAAAATTGAAGAAGATTCAAACTGCTTTAAGTGTAAAAAGTGGTAGGTTTTGCCATAGCTGATAATGGGTATTAACCTTAGCTGCAGTGCACAATATTCAGAGAAGGGGGTTTTCTGCAGAAAAATGTAATGAGCTTTTTGATTGCTTGATCTCTCTCTCACATCTGTTGGTTTCAATGTAAGATCATCTATCCTATAAAGTCAATGTAGGTTCTTTATGCTTTCTTAATACTTATGTTTCCTTGTACAGGATCTTGATTCCCTAAATTAAAGGCCGTAATGATTCAAACTTTCCCTTTCATTAGCTTTCTCTGTGGTAGTATTTTCTCTTCCAATATCTTATTACCAATCCTCAAGATTGACATGAGCCATTTCTCCTACCTGAACTTAACATAAAACATGTTTCCCAAAATGTGATATGACACTACTCAAATGTGATACAAAATTATCCTCCCTATCCTCTTTTTCATTCACCCCCCTCATATGCTGCTATACTAAGTATGATATGTGATACAGGAAAACAAGTCTAAGACAGCCACATTGGTATAAGATTAGACAACCTACCACATCATCGCAGCTTGAACGAATGACTTGGGACATGTTGGACGGGGCAACCAATGAAAGGCAGCGTGCTCACTCTTAGAGTTTGGACCTAAAATCTCGAAGCTCCTAGGACAAGCATGACCTGAAAGACGATTTCGTAGTCTTAGGCACACAATCTTCCTTTATGGGAACCAATGGTCTAGAGGCCAAGAACCTAGCCCATGATAGATGCAACCCTACTAATCACGCTAATAACAACAATATCAACTAGACCATTAAGTTCACTATCAAAATGAGGGCTACAATCAAGAAGCGTGCACTCCTAATGAGCTTAAGAAATTAAGGTATACAAATATGAGTGTGCATGTGCATGATACCTCCTAAAAGCTATTTCTTGGTGAGATCATCATACTTAAGCATTGAAGTGCTACTTCCTTGCTAAAATGTGGTGTTATATATATCCACTACATGCATCCGTCCTCTTACATGTAGTACTCATGTAAGAGGGTGAATACATGTATCAAATACATGATACTTTTTCTTTGTTGCTACAAGTCAATCTTGGTTTTTGCAAGTATTTCATTGACATGTTGAGCACGGGACCATTAATTTATCATCAAAATGCATCTTTACTTGCGGCATTAGGACACTTGTTAACGAAATCTAAATATATAATAATCCAAATATATAATAATCCAAATAAAGGAAAAATTGTAATCTAAATTGTATTTAAAAAAATGTAGTGTTAGAAGAAAAGACTAAAGAGTTGAAGCAATAATTGTGATTATTCAATAGAAATCAACTAATCCTCTTTTTCTCAAAAAAAAAAAAAAAAAAAAAAGTTCTAATCCTCTTGAAATCTAAATTGTGGGTGACACGTTATTTATCTACACGAGACTTTACACACAGTTTTCATTAGTTAGGACCACAACTTATTTTATATCAATTTTTACAATTATTTTATGTGATAAATTATGATAGGTCATTTCTCACTTTTATATGAACCCCTCATTTATAATCAGCAACGTTGTATGTGTGAAATAATACGAGGTTCTAGAATATTTCGGTTTTAACTTATTGGAGTTTAGGGATAGCCGCGAGTCTTGACTTTTGAGAGTGACTTTCCCATACTTCCTAGAATCATCAGCCAAACAACCTCTGAATATTCCCTTTGTTGGAGTGTTTTGACTTTCTTTCTGTGTCTGTCTCGCTCTGTAAGAGCATTGTCTGTACACCTTGCATTTTGGTACACATGAAAAGAGAGCGAGAGACAAGGAAAAATGAACGTGAGCTATAGTAAAAGAGCCAATATAATTGTTATTCTCATTATCGTGGCCAATTTTTCACTGCCACATGTTTCTGAATCATCACAAGAATGCAAAGGGTGGCTAGTCCAATCAATCATCCCCATACCCATCTCCCTCGTGTACCTGGCGTCTTATCCACCGGTATGTTTACACTTTACACGAGTCTTGGTACAATTTTTCGGCTCTGTTTGGTAGGCTAGAAAGTGTTGGAAATCACAAAAGAGAATATATAATCTTTGAATATATCAACGTTTTCAAATATTTCTACTATAAAATATTAGTAGGTGGAGTTAGTAGTCAGCATTTCATACACCATTTCGTTGTCATTGCCATTTCCTAGGAAATCGAGTCTAGTGAGAATCTATTGTAAAAATGAAAGAGAAGTAGAATGCAAGAACCGCAGCTTAGCAAAATAGTAAATACAGTCAAACTTTGATGATTTATATAAAGTTGGTGGTCGATTCTTCCAAATGTTTAAACTCTTAGGAAATGGTAAATTTAATTATCTAATCAAACAATTCTAACTTAATGAAGTGATGTAATTGGTTAATATAGAAATTATTTTGATAATAAAAACAATTTTTTTATAACTAAAAAGGAGTTTATTTAACAATGTAAACATCAGCAATGTAGCTTACTAGTTTTCTCTCATTTCGGACATTTGCTATAGTTGTAACTGTTGTATATTAGGCTTTTCCCCCCCTCCAAAGTAGGCTAATTGCTACATGATAAAAAGAAAAAAAAATTCCAAGTCAAACAAACAATTCCTTCACTCTAGTAAATGGTATTAGAGATCAATTTGACACACAAAATTCAAGTGAAGTGAATGCTCAATGATTATTTTTTTCAAGAATCAATTTGACTTTCAAAGGGATAAACTTGAATTAGATGACTTTTCAGAATAAAACATGTACTTGAACTTAAGAATTGAAACATTAAAGTGGTATTCAGTCTAGTAAATGGTATACAAGACCAATTTGATACAGGACCAAATGGTATTCATTCTAGTAAATGCTATATACAAGACCAATTTGAAAGTTAGATGATTTTTTTCTAGAAAACAAGCATAGGAACCGATTTGATTTTTAAAGGGTGAACTTGAATTTATATAGTGAGCTTATACTAAACTATTATATCACGTAATGTATTATAAACTTTTCAGCAAAGCAAAATAAAATTACTATGTCATCATTTTGTTTCTTGTTTGAAACTATAGCAGCATCTACTGCATCATAACCTTTTCTTTTTCTTTATTAGATATAGAAAAATGATATGCATAATGGGTATATCTCTCTAATTGTGATTAACAATAGCCCCCTAAACAAAAATTCTCCACCAATGCTCAGCAAGTTGTGTTCTGAAAAAGGCTGTTAATTTATGTGTATAGATAGACTTATTGCTTTTTTACTCTATTCTGATAATCGACGCATATGGTGTAAGCTTTTGTGATGGAATGCGATGGCTTACAGGGGATGTGTTCCGGTGGTTAGCTGGGAACTCTTCCAAAAGACTAGACATAATTGCTCAGTACTGGGAGCTACTGGCGGCTCCTGATGATCAACGCTCCGGGGATTATGGATACTCCAAAGCTAACATGCAAGAATTTGGTGCTAAAGCAGGTTATGATGTATGCAAGGCTATAGAGAATGCTGCTGATCGCAATGTTAATGTTAAGTAGGGTTTTTTTTTTTTTTTTTTTTTTTTTTTTTTTTTTTTTTTTTTTTTAATTAAAAAAAAATAGTATGCTTATGTTATAATAGCAACAATCAGGGGCGGAGCCACCTTATGCATTGGGGGTGGCCATGGCCCCTCCAAATTTTTTTAAAACCTCTCTAATTATAAGTAAAATTAGTCGCTAACCCGTGCGATGCATGAGAAAGTTCTTAGAAATGCTAAATATTTTTTTTAATAAAATTAAATGCATTTTTTGTCAGGTTGAGAGAAATTTAGTCAACTTAAATGAACCTTTTCGCTTTGGATTTTAAGGAATAACTCACACAAAAAGGAATATATAAATTTCATTAGGATTTGAGCTGATCAACCAAGGTAGGTATGTGTGTGTGTCTATATATATATATATATATATATATAGAGTGTCCTTGTCAAATATTTCTTAATTTGCCAACAAAGCAAATTATTGCTCATTTGAAGCAATTTACAATTTTCATTCTAGGCAGAAGCTTACATACTTTTTGTTGTTGTGATTTACAATTTGAGTAGATGAAAAATAATATGATGTTCTATCACTGGTTATTGCCTTCACAACAAAAAGGGTAAAATTTCAAATCAAAAGGTTACATATCACATTTAAAAGAAACACTAACAGAAAGTAAAATATATGACATGCACTAATAACAAATGATCATAATATTCAAAGAGTTTTGTACATCAACAACAAAATCTTATTAAATTGCTGGGGCAGCTTCACTAACTATATTTTATCAATAAAAATAATTTTCTTTATAAGAATTGTTTATGTAAGGACTAAGTTTGAGCACTTCTTCTTTTGGATGAGTGGGCTCAAGCCCAACTAGCCCAATACAATGAATTTGTAGAGAATGAGTTTAAGAACTAGGCTTTAGTGAGGATCACAACAATTAAACATGGCTACGACTAGATTGCTTAACAAGGAAGTGGATTTAAAGTGTGAAATTTTGTCCTCGGCCCTCAATGGAGGGACTAATAGTTCTTATTATTTCTTCAGTGCCTGGTTACAAAGGTTTCAAAGTTGATACCAATAGTTACAATATTCTCTCCGCTCCTGCTTTTATTTCCCATTCCTCATTTTGAAGGACTTCTTACATTATATACTCCCCCTCAGTTGATCCTGGCCTTCCATTTGTTGATCATGCAGGTTACTACTTGAGTGCTCGTCCCATCAGCCACATTTTTCAGCTTTCTGTGAGTTGCAGCAACTTAGGCAACATTGTTCAGGCGTCATTTTCTCATTAATGTGGCCAGAATGTTAGTTGTGGGCATTTAATGTGGAGGTGACAGTTTCTCCTTGAATTGCTCCTCCACCATGTTTCAATGGCTGACCCATTGTACTTATCCTTTTCTTGGGATGCTTTGGGAAGTCGCCTTTGGTGGTGGGCTGCTTTTCCCTTCTATGATCTCGGCTGGCCGAGGACATGATCGTCCTCGGCGATGTTTATTGGGAATTTGGGCTTCCTACTTTTATCCACGGACGTTTCTACCTCCTCGGCGTGGGCCTTTGGGCCTAATGTAAAGTGGGCTGGAGTTACCAAATTCTTAGACCCCACAGTTTAATTTATCATATTAAATATGAGAAAATAGGTGCAAGCATATTGTTGTTGACTCTACACTGTATCACAAAGAGTCTCTCTTGGATTGCTTCATTCTTCTCTGTGCTCTACAACTAAAGCTCCCCCATCATAAGCTTCCTACCTTGCAAAACTGTGTAGACAAAAGCAGAATTTTAGAATTTTCATTTCCTACTTTTGTAGCCCTCAACAAAAGTTAAGATTCATGATTTTATCAAAATCTTGCATGCCTTTATTATTAAAATTCTCAAAATATACACTATTAGCATAGATACAAATTGATTCAAAAGCAGCCTTATTTTAAAGACACCATAATGCAGAAATATCACCAATAAATAATTGTAATATTTGAAGAGAAATGAATGAAGCAAAAAAATAAAATAAAATAAAATAAAATTCACAAAATTAAGAACCAAATATCAAGAACATAGAGGGAGATTGTTGGAAGCAGAATTAACAAACCTAGCATTAATTGTTAAGGTTTTAGACTTGATTGGAAAGGAAGTAACTCTAAAAGTTTTAGCTCGCCAAGCTTTCTTGCGTTGTTTTATACCTTCTAGAGCAAGGATATCAAGGGAGTTACAGGATAAGCGGATAACAAACCAAACAAATTGGCACGTATATCAACCATCAATAACACACCCAAATTTGTAAAAATCTAAATAGATTAAAATGTTAGATTGAGAAAGAACTTAACTGTTTATTTATAACTGCCAAAAATGTTTAAGGATTTCCAAAACTACTAAAGTTTGTCAAGGTTAACAAATTGTATACACCTATGGGAATCTAATTCTTTTCAATCCAGTCAAAGAATTAGATAAACAAACAAAAAGAATAGAAAGATATAATACCTGCTTTCAAAGTTTTCAAGGGCTTTAACTAATTCCTCATACTTATATTCCTTTATCTCCACCTCTACTTCTACTTTCTCCACCACTCCTACATCTTTTAAAATGCCAAAATAACCCAACAACATTGCTTAATGCAATATGTTTTAAATTAAAGCATGGACACAATAAAAATGGGTGAAAAAGATCATAAATTTATGTGAACGTTCAAAAATTTGGGAATTTAGATTCAGATTCTATAATAAGAACAAAACAGTCGGGTATATTATCTTAAAGGTGCTGTCTAACACAGAACAGATTGGGTTACCGAGCTATTTGGTTTTTCCTTTACAGATGATGTACGGTAGCTGTTTTTCCTTTCTTTCCCACTAACAAAAGTAGTATTGTTTATGAGAAAAGTTTGAGTTGAAGCCAAGTGTAGAATTTTTATAGATACAAAATATTAAAGGGCAGGTTGTATGATTGAAAACAAATATTTTACCTTCCAACCATTTAAAAGAATTATTTTACCTTCTCACAATGAATTATTGGAAAAACAAGTAAAAACAATTATAATGAGTATACCAATCGCAATAAACAATATGTTCCAACCGTTTAAAAGAAATATTTTTTTTATTTTGTATAACACCTCAGTTGAGTTAAATATACTTTTTAAAATGAATATAGTCTAAAAACAAAAGAGTCATTTTTTTTTTCTCTTTTTTCTTTTATTTAGCAAGTAAATAGAATAATGAACAAATATAGATTCCATAAACAAAACTATCTACATCAGACAAATAGTGCAATACATGTATTAGTAGCAAAGCAATAAATTATATGATTAATGATTTTATATTGACTATTTATATATAACTTTTATGCAACAGGAACTTAAAAAAAAAAATATATATATATATATAGCAATTGTTAACAAACCTTGAGTCGATGTAGTTAAGTATGTAGCTCTTTATCTGAAAATGAAAGTAAAACCTGCAAAATAAGTATTTTTTTAATTAAAATAATTTGTAAAAAATAGAATAACGAAGATCAATAATAGTGCAGTAAATGACCACCTAAATCAAGTTAATACCTACTCACAAAAACAACAGCGAGAGAATTAACTCCTACATCCTTTGCAACTCCAAGCACACAAAAAAGAAAGTAACATAATATATATTTCTAAACCTAGACATGGATCAATGTATGTCTGTTTGTGTGTAGTACCAAAATGTTCAATTTCGCAGAGAAAAGAGGTACTGGCTTTGCAATTTTTAATAGTCAGAAACTGATTCACATGCTCAGGTGCATTATGATTATAGAGGTACAGAACTATAGAGATTGCAATCTTAAGGAGGCAGCAAACAAATGTGCAAGATTTGGAAGATAGCATCAAAAACAAGTCATTCTAAGCTTTAGTAGTTGAAAATAGATTCACATGCTCAGTAGCTAATGTGATATTAGAACTAAAATCAAAAGTCATATCAAGCATAATTTAACATGAAATAAAAATTGCAAAGTGGAAACAACATTAGAAATTAAGATACCATAAACAAAAATTTAATCAGAAGAAATCATAATACCATAACTTAATTGGGAAGAAGCCCAAGTTTGAAAAACCCCACTAAAGTATTCGATTTGAACCACAATAAGACAGAAACAATAAATATATTAGTAAGTATACTAGCCTCTGAGCGTGTGGTCAGAGGCTCTTCTATTTTTTGAGTAAGGGTTAATTTAGAGCATTTATTATAATTGGGGATTACTACATTTTCCAATCACAAAAAAAAAAACCTAGGGGTGTGATGAGTATTATTTGTGGTGAAATAATTTTTCATCACACCTTTAGGTTTTTTTTTTTTTTTTTTTTTTTTTTTTTTTTTTTTTGTGATTGAAAAATGTAGTAATCTCAAATTATAATAAATATTCTAAATTAACCCTTACTCAAAAAATAGAAGAGCCCCTGAGCATGCGCGTGAGCGCGTGCTCAGAGGCTAGTCTATATTACTAATAACATGATTCTTTATTTGAGTTTTATCATTTTGTGTACCAAAATACCCTCAAATTCATATGTTTAAAAATATTAAATAATAAGGTTAGATATGTAAATATGGGGCCCGAGAATTTGGCAACCCTAACCCACTTTACATTAGGCCCAAAGGCCCACGCCGAGGAAGTAGAAACGTCCGAGGATGAAAGTAGGAAGCCTAATTCTGTGAAACATCGCTGAGGACGATCATGTCCTCGACCAGCCGAGATCATAGAAGGGAAGAGCAGCCCACCACTAAAGGCAACCTCCCAAAGCATCCCAAGAAAAGGACAAGTACAATGGGCTAGCCATGGAAGCACGGTGGAGGAGCAATTCAAGGAAAAACTGTCACCTCCACATTAAGTGCTCACAATCAACGTCCTAGCCACATTGATAAGGAAATGACCCCTGATCAGTGCTACATCGGTTACCACAACTCACATAGCGCCAGAGAGAGTGTCCGATGGGACAGGCACTCAAATATAGGCTTGGATAATCAACAAGTGGAAGGTCAAGATCGTTTGAAGAGGACTATATAATAGGAAAAACCCACCATAGAGTAGGGAGGGGAGAACAACCTCAAGAACTCCTGTAATCAGGATCATTTAATATTTCTTAGAACAAAACTCCTCGGATTCTGCCGAGAACCACTTTTCTTAGATAAATTCAATTCATCCCTGTTTGATTATCATGAATACCATAATTAACTGTTATCCATGCGCTAAGGCCTAGTTTTTAAACCCATTATCTACAAATTTATTGTATTGGGCTAATTGGACCTGAGTCCACTTATCCAATAGGAGTAGCGCTCAGACCTAGTCCCTACAATTGCCGCCGTCTGTGAGAATCGAACCCACGACCATGTGGTTAAAAGCCAAGCCCAATGCCTAAGGATTTGGCAACCCCAGCCCATTTTACACCAAGCCCAAGGCCCGCGCTGAGGAGGAAGACATGTCCAAGGACGAACAAAGGGAGTCCGAAGTGCCAAGAAACATTGCTGAGGACGATCCTATCCTCGGCCAGCCGAGATTGTAGAGGGGGAAAATAGCACGCCACCAAAGGCAGCCTCCCAAAGCATCCCAAAGAAAAGACAAGTACAACGGACAGCCATGAAAGCATGGTGGAGGAGCAATTCAAGGAGAAACTGTCACTTCCATATTAAATGCCTAAAACTAACGTTCTGCCCGCATTAATGGGGAAATGACCCCTGAACAGTGTTGTCTAGGTTGCTACATCTCACAGAAAGCTGAGGAAGGTGGCTAGTAGGACAAGCACTCAAGTAGTAACTTGCATGATCAACAGATGGAGGGCCAAGATCGACTAAGAGGGAGTATATAATGTAAGAAGTCCTTCAAAACGAAGGGGAGACAATTTAGAAGCGAAAAACATTGTAGTAGTTCGTATCATCTTAGAAACTTTTGTAACCAGACATTGAGAAAATAATAAGAACTTCAAGTCCCTCAGGGGAAGGCCGAGGATAGAATTTCACACCTTAAAACTGTTTCCTTGCAATTCAATCCATTTATACCCATGCTTAGTTGTTGTAATCCTAACTAAGGCCTAGTTCTTAAACCCATCCTCTACAAATTTATTGTATTGGGCTTGTTGGGCCTGAGTCCACTCATCCAATAGGAGCAGCGCTCAAACCTAGCCCCTACAATTGGCGTCATCTGTTGGAAGAGCTTGTATGATAGCGAGTACAACGGTTTGTTAAGGTGGGATCAGGCCCCCATCAGCAAGAGTCTCAAGGGAAAACCATTATGGTGGCCAGTTTACTATAGAGGATTGCTAAATAGGGCACCGTTCTAGGGGCTTCTGGCATCAAGTACAAGCCTCGTATCTCTGCCGAGGGTCAAGTCCACGTGAATCAAGTGGCCGAGTTCGCTTGACCTCCGTTGGAAGAAGTGGCAACAACATAGAGCGATTCAAGGGGGCTCCGCGACGGGGCTAGCTCTGGAAGGTACATATGGAGACCTTCTAACCTATTGAAGTGGTTGGACGAAACCTTATCTATGACGGGTCCTCAGACCTCCTGCTTTAGGGGTATTAACACACATTGAGAATTATCTAAAGTATTAGACAGAACCAAGGTTTTGCATAGCTCCTCGGACCACAAACCTATGGGGAAACTAACAACTTTTGACAATTATCTAAAGTATTAGACAGAACCAAGGTCTTGTATGGCTCCTCGGACCACAAACCTATGGGGAAACTAATGACTTTTGACAATTATCTAAAGTGTCAGATCGAACTAAGGCTTCGCATGGCTCCTCGGACCACAAACTTATGGGTAAACTAATAACTTTTGACAATTATCTAAAGTGTCATATCGAACCGAGGCTTCGCATGGCTTCTCGGACCACAAACCTGTGGGGAAGCTAATGACTTTCGGTAACTACCTAAGGCTTGAACAGAATCAGGGTGTTGTATAGATCCTTGGGCCACAGCTCTTGAAGGGATTAGCTACTTTAAGCATCTACCTGAGTGATGAACAAAATCTAAAAGGAGATCGGCTCCTTGGATCGCCTACCCTTTCCCCACTCGACAAAGACGTGAACAAATGCAAGTCCATGAGCATCACTTAAGGTGTCCCAAGTACGTTAAAAAAAAAAAAATTTGGAGTGGCGAACGGTGTAAATGAGGTTACTCCCTTATCAAGTAAAGCATGAGTTGAAGTTTGTATTGTGAGCTTAACATTTTTTTTTTGTTACCCATTCAATAGAAGAACCTTAGCTGTGTCGGATTCCTCAGACCTCCTGCTAAGTGCTTAAACAAAGTTTAAGGCAGGCCTAGGTCCTCAGACCATATTCCTCGGACCTCCTGCTAAGTGCTTAGACAGAGCTTAAGGCAGGCCCGGGTCCCCGGACCAGACGCTTGGGGGAAACCAATGCTATTATATCATTATAAGTGTCGAACGAAGCCTTAATACACTATAGTCCCCTCGGATCACTTACTTTAAATTCAACATTCTTTGATGGTTGCATAGTTTGCGGTATGGAGCGCCTGGTTATTTTCCTGATTATTCCTATATAGTTAACTTATTTAAAGTTAGCAGCCAGGCGCTATTGTCGGTTTTGTTAAAGACGGGGTAACAACTTCTCGTTACCATCGACAGCATCAATTCTAAGTCCCATTGGAGGGAAAAGTAGCAACACACCCATTAATGAAATAATTACTGCCGAGAAAGGAAAGATTCATACAGAAAAAGTGCAGCCTTTTTTATTAAATAAAGGAAAGGTACATCACATATAAAGCGGCTTAAGTAGGCTTGTTTTAAAGCTAACTAGACAAAAAGAAAGCCCATAGGAACGGTGGATTCACCATCTTGCTCTAGTAGCAATCGAGCTAGCATGGATGGTACCGGCGATGAGAAAGAAGAAGAGGCAGAAACGCTGGATGGACCCCTTTTCTCCTAACTGCAAGATGTTTTGCTATCAAGGCTGATAAACAGGAAACCCGCCTATCCTTGTCCTTGTTGCTTTGCTTGATCAACCGAGGGTCGCTTTCACATCTATGCACACATGATATATGTCACCAGGTGAGACCCAAGCTTTGTCGCACCAAAATTCTGATGCGATTTACACCCGCTTTGGTTCTTAGCTGAAGGAGGAGGGTCTTCTTTCTTGCTCAGTTGAAAGGTAGGAACATCTTTGGCTTCTGCTTCCTTTGCCTTAACTGCATTATCAAGGATTTGTAAATGAGAAAGAATGACTTCCGTAGGGTGCCTTATATAGAAGGCAAGATCTAGTGGAAATTAATTCGCACGCAATTTAAAGAACGAGTTATGAGCGAAATAAATCCCGCTCAATTTCCAAAGAAATCCTCAACCGTTGGATCTGAGTCACTTCATAAAGATATTAATAAGGGCACGTCTCGTATACCGAAGCGCTAGGAACGTGCCTTGGATAAGTGAAAAGACTTTGGCGTTGATGGAGGACAAGACTTGACAAGCCGTAATAGGGGCTCGAGGACATCAAAATCCTCCTCCCCGTCTGAGGGGTCAAACAGCAGGATTTTGAGGGGCTATTGTGGGGCCCGAGAATTTGGCAACCCCAGCCCACTTTACATTAGGCCGAAAGGCCCACGCCGAGGAAGTAGAAACGTTCGAGGATGAAAGTAGGAAGCCCAAATTCCATGAAACATCGCTGAGGACGATCATGTTCTCGGCCAGCTGAGATCATAGAAGGGAAGAGCAGCCAGCCACCAAAGGCAACCTCTCAAAGCATCCCAAGAAAAGATAGGAGGTTCTTATGTAATTCTTCTTCTTCTTCTTTAATCCCTCTAAAGTCATAATCTTAGTCAACCATTGCACCCCTTAGGCAAGTCCTTCAAATAAGAATATATATCATAAAGTTTATAAATGCATATAAAACCAAAGTAATGGTAAGTGTTCACAGTGAGCCAAATTAACACCAACCAAATTTTTTGGTTTACAAACTGAAACTTGTATACCAAAAAATCACCAAAACTCTCTATCTCAAATTCATTTTCTCTTAAACAAAAACTTTTTGATTTTGTAATATGTAATGCATGACACACATATGACATAACATAAAATGAAATGTATATACTTGAATTCAAAGCCAATAGCAAAAAAAAAAAAAAAAAAAAAAAGAAGGTTTAAAAAAAACACACACTCACTCACAAAATCTGTAAAAACCCATATCTCTAAACACTCACCCACCAAATAACCCCCTTGGCTGGAACTCAAATTCTGCTCCCATATTTGTGCAATGATGAAATCCCAAAGCAGCCTCCATTACAGGTTTATGACCATATCAAATTAGCCACTTTAAACACTAACCAAGAATCCTCCATAGCCCATAAACCACTGTCAACCTCTATATCCAATCAAATGTTTGAATTTTTTTTTTTTTTTTTTTTTTGAGAATGAATTAAATGTTTGAAACTTGAAAGGGTGGAGAGCTATATATTTTGATAACGGTTTAAGTTGGGATATATTTATAACTTCTTTCAGTTTTTTTAGTAAGTAGTTGTAGGGACTGAGTCTGAGCGCTACTCCTATTGGATGAGTGGACTCAGGCCCAACTAGCTCAATACAATAAATTTGTAGAGAATGGGTTTAAAAACTAGGCCTTAGAACATGGACAATAGTTAATTATGGTGTTCATGATAATCAAACAGGGATGAACTGAGTTTATCTAAGAAAAGTGGTTCTCGGCAAAATCCAAGGAGCTTTGTTCTAAGAAATATTGAATGATCCTAATTACAGGAGTTCTTAAGGTTATTCTCCCCTCCCCACTCTGTGGTGGGTTTTTCTTATTATATAGTCCTCTTCAAACGATCTTAGCCTTCTACTTGTTGATCATCCAAGCCTATATTTGAGTGCCTGTCCCATCGGACACTCTCTCTGGCACTATATGAGTTGTGATAACCGAGGTAGCACTGATCAGGGGTCATTTCCTCATCAATACGGCTAGGACATTGGTTGTGAGCACTTAATGTGGAGGTGACAGTTTCCCCTTGAATTGCTCCTCTACCATACTTCCATGGCCGACCCATTGTACTTGTCCTTTTCTTGGAATGCTTTGGGAGGTTGCCTTTGGTGGCGGGCTGCTCTTCCCTTCTATGATCTCTGCTGGCAGAGGACATGATCGTCCTCGGCGATGTTTCATGGAATTTGGGCTTCCTACTTTCATCCTCGGACGTTTCTACTTCCTCGGCGTGGGCCTTTGGGCCTAATGTAAAGTGAGCTGGGGTTGCCAAATTCTCGGGCCCTACAATTGCCCCTCAAAATCCTGCTGTTCGGCCCCCTCGGACGGGGAGGAGGATTTTGATGCCCTCGGGCCCCTGTTATGGCTTGTCAAGTCTTGTCCTCCATCAACGTCAAAGTCTTTTCACTTGTCCAAGGCACGTTCCTGATGCTTCGGTATACGAAGTGCGCCCTCATTAATATCTTTATGAAGTGACGCAGATTCAACGGTTGAGGATTTCTTTGAAAATTGAGTTGGATTTATTTCGCTCGTAACTCGTTCTTTAAATCGCATGCGAATTAATTTCCACTAGATCCCGCCTTCTATATAAGGCACCCTAGGGAAGTCATTCTTTCTTATTTATAGATCCTTGATGATGCAGTTGAGGCAAAGGAAGCAGAAGCCAAAGATGTTCCTATCTTTCAATCGAACAAGAAAGAAGACCCTCCTCCTTCAGCCAAGAACCAAAGCGGGTGTAAATCGCATTAGACTTTTGGTGCGAAAAAGCTTGGGTCTCACCTGGCGACATATATCATGTGTACACAGATGTGAAAGCGACCCTCGGTTGATCAAGCAAATCAACAAGGATAAGGATAGGCGGGTTTCCTATTTATCAGCCTTGATAGCAGAACATCTTGCAGTTAGGAGAAAAGGGGTCCATCCAGTGTTTCTGCCTCTTCTTCTTTCTCATCGCTGGTACCATCCATGCTGGCTCGATTTCTGCTAGAGTAAGATGGTGAATCCACTGTTCCTATGGGCTTTCTTTTTGTGTAGTTAGTTTTGAAACAAGCCTACTTAAGCCGCTTTATATGTGATGTACCTTTCCTTTATTTAATAAAAAGGGTTGTACTTTTTCTTTATGAATCTTTCCTTTCTCGGTAGTAATTATTTCATTAATTGGTGTGTTGCTACTTTTCCCTCCAATGGGACTTAGAATTGATGCTTTCCATGGTAACGAGAAGTTGTTACCCCGTCTTTAACAAAACCGACGATAGCGCCCGGCTGCTAACTATAAATAAGTTAACTATATAGGAATAATCAGGAAAATAACTAGGCGCTCCATACCACAAACTATGCAACCGTCAAAGAATGTTGAATTTAAAGTACGTGATCCGAGGGGACCATAGTGTATTAAGGCTCCGTTTGACACTTATAATGATATAATAGCGTTGGTTTCCCCCAAGCGTCTGGTCCAGGGACCCGGGCCTGCCTTAAGCTCTGTCTAAGCACATAGCAGGAGGTCCGAGGAATATGGTCCGAGGACCCAGGCCTGCCTTAAGATTTGTTTAAGCACTTAGCAGGAGGTCCGAGGAATCCGACACAGCTAAGGTTCTTCTATTGAATGGGTAACAAAAAAAAAATGTTAAGCCCACAATGCAAACTTCAACTCATGCTTTACTTGATAAGGGAGTAACCTCATTTACGCTGTTTGCCACTCCATTTTTTTTTAACGTACTTTGAACACCTGAAGTGATGCTCATGGACTTGCATTTGTTCACATCTTTGTCGAGTGGGGAAAGGGTAGGCGATCCGAGGAGCTAGTCTCCTTTTAGATTTTGTTCATCACTCAGGTAGATGCTTGAAGTAGCTAATCCCTTTAAGGGTTGTGGCCCAAGGATCCATATAACACCCTGATTCTGTTCAACCCTTAGGTAGTTGCCAAAAGTCATTAGCTTCCCCATAGGTTTGTGGTCCGAGGAGCCATGCGAAGCCTCGGTTCGGTCTGACACTTTAGATAATTGTCAAAAGTTATTAGTTTCCCCATAAGTTTGTGGTCCGAGGAGCCATGCGAAGCCTCGATTCGGTCTGACACTTTAGATAATTGTCAAAAGTCATTAGTTTCCCCATAAGTTTGTGGTCCGAAGAGCCGTGCAAGACCTTGGTTCTGTCTAATACTTTAGATAATTGTCAAAAGTTGTTAGTTTCACCATAGGTTTGTGGTCCAAAGAGCCATGCAAGACCTTGGTTCTGTCTAATACTTTAGATAATTGTCAAAAGTTGTTAGTTTTCCCATAGGTTTGTGGTCCGAGGAGCCATGCAAGACCTTGGTTCTGTCTAATACTTTAGATAATTGTCAAAAGTTATTAGTTTCCACATAGGTTTATGGTCCAAGGAGCCATGCAAGACCGTAGTTCTGTCTAATACTTTAGATAATTGTCAGTGTGTGTTAGTTCCCCTAAAGCAAGAGGTCCGAGGACCCGTCATAGATAAGGTTCCGTCCAACCACTTCTATAGGTTAGAAGGTCTCCATATGTACCTTCCAGAGCTAGCCCTACTGCGGAGCCCCCTTGAACTGCTCTATATTGCTACCACTTCTTCCAACGGAGTTCCAGCGAACTCGGCCATTAGATTCGCGTGGACTCGACCCTCGGTAGAGATACGAGGCTTGTACTTGATGCTAGAAGCCCCTAGAACGGTGCCCCATTTAGCAATCCTCCACAGTAAACTGGCCACCATAATGGTTTTCCCTAGGGACTCTTGCCGATGGGAGCCTAATCCCATCTTAACAAACCGTTGCACTCGCTATCACACAAGCTCTTCCTACAGACGGCGCCAATTGTAGGACTGGGTTTGAGTGCTGCTCCTATTGGATGAGTGGACTCAGGCCCAACTAGCCTAATACAATAAATTTGTAGAGAATGGGTTTAAGAACTAGACCTTGGCGCATAGACAACAGTTAATTATGGTGTTCATGATAATCAAACAGGGATAAACTGAGTTTATCTAAGAAAAGTGGTTCTCGGCAGAATTCGAGGAGCTTTGTTCTAAGGAATATTGAATGATCCTGATTATAGGAGTTCTTGTGGTTGTTCTCCCCTCCCCACTCTGTGGTGGGTTTTTCCTATTATATAGTCCTCTTCAAACGATCTTGACCTTCCACTTGTTGATCATCCAAGCCTATATTTGAGTGCCTGTCCCATCGGACACTCTCTCTGACGCTATGTGAGTTATGGTAACTGAGGTAGCACTGATCAGGGGTCATTTCCTCATCAATGCGGCCAGGACGTTGGTTGTGAGCACTTAATGTGGAGGTGACAGTTTTCCTTGGAATTGCTCCTTCACCATGCTTCCATGGCTATCCCATTGTACTTGTTCTTTTCTTGGGATGCTTTGGGAGGTTGCCTTTGGTGGTCGGCTGCTCTTCCCTTCTATGAGCTCAGCTGGCCAAGGACATGATCGTCCTCAGCGATGTTTCATGGAATTTGGGCTCCCTACTTTCATCCTCGAACGTTTCTACTTCCTCGGCGTGGGCCTTTGGGGCTAATGTAAAGTGGGCTGTGGTTGCCAAATTGTCAGGCCCCACAGTAGTAATCCGAAATTCTTGTTAAAGATCTAAACGTGGTTTTTTATTTATTTATTTATTTATAAGAATTTGAATTTCAAAATATATACATGTGTTGCATATATTTTTATTTTTAATAAAATTTTGGATGTGGTATTTAAAATTTTATGAATTTGTTTTTAACTTCAGTTTTTTTAGCTGTAGTTATCCAAAAGTTTTGTTAAATATTTGAAAGTAGGTTTTTTTTTTTTTTAATAGAAGTTGAACGTGGGGTTGATTCGTTTGAATGTGGTATTTGAAATTTTTTGGATTTCTTTTGGATATGATTGACTTCTACTTTTTAGTATATTTTTTCTTCAAAAAAAAAAAAAAAAAAACCCTAAATGTGAGATGAGATTAAGGGAAACCGGGTATTGAAAAAAAAAAGTTTTATTTTTATTTTTATTTTTTTATGCAAAGAAAAAAAAAGTTAAGTCTTGATAAAGGAAGGCAAAAAAAAAAAAAAAAAAAAAAAAAATTGAAGAAAGAAAAGTGTAAACATGGAGTAATGATTGGAGTTAAACGTGGGAGTTAAATATTGCCTATTTTGTAGGCAAGGTTATAAGTGAGAGTTAAAGATATATTTTTATTATGTTATCCTCAAATTTTATATATACTTAAATCTAGGCTATAGGGGTATTTTGGAACAAAAAAAATTCGGTCCAAATAGGAGAAGCCCCTTAGTATAGATATAGATAGATAAATAAAACCACTCTCCCACTAACTCATGTTTTCAAAACAACCCTAATTATCAAAACAAAAACCCACGGTAAGTTGAATAAATTTTTTTAAAAAAACTATCCTTATCCCACGGTAACCTACATCAATAATTCTATTCAAAACAAAACTCATCCGTATGTACAGAAAGAAAAAGAAGGTGAAAAAAAATATAACAAAAAAAAAAAAAAAACCCTCATCTGTATAGAATAAAAATGAAAGTGAAAAGAAAAGAAAAGAAAAAAAATATATATATATATATATATATATGTGGGTCAGAAAGCCCCGCGTCGTATGTTGGGCCAGAAGCCCAATCCAGACAAGGCTCTCTGTCCAAAGAGGATAAAACACCAGTGTTTTGCCATCCTGGTAAGAGTACAGCCCATGAGGGACAAACGGTCCGTCCGAAGACAACCTTTTCGGGCCGAAGAGACCTTCTCCAACGGGCCTGCCCAGAACTTGACCAAGGAGCTATGCTGGAGATCTTCCTACGGAAGCTAAGCCCCGAGCATGCCTAACTGCGGAGCTATCATCAAATATCCTGCCAATAAAGCTGCCACCGCCACATTTAATGCACTGCAGCAACTTTCCTGGCCGCATTTATGTGGAGAAGACACCTGAACAGTGAATCTTCACCTACCACCACTCACTGCAGGTTAAAGCAAACGGCTGATGTGACCAGTACTCAAGTAGGCGCCTAGATGGAGGGCAAGTGTGCGGTGGAGATGAGAGGAGAGTGTATATATAAAGGAAGCAGGTCTCACAGAGAGAGGGAGAAAAATTGTATTCATTAAGTCTCCAAATATAAAAGCTCTTCGGACTGAAGAAATTGCTTTCAAACACTAGTCCAAATCTTTTTTACTTTGGTCAGCCTCCATGAACCGTCGCTAAATCCAGACCCAGCACAGTTGTTTAACCCATACTCTACAAATTTATTGTTGGGCACTTGTTGGGCTCACAACCCAGAGAGTTGATACCGGGCCCAACAAAAACCGACCCTACCCTGGTAGTAACTCTCAGAATCGGGGGGTACGACGTGAAGAGGGTAATGGTAGATCAGGGCAGCGCCGCGGAGATCATGTACCCAGACCTATACAAGGGGCTGAACTTGTCCCCCGAAGACTTGACTCCATACAGTTCCCCTTTGGTCAGTTTTGACGGCAAAGTGATCATTCCGAAGGGCCAGATCAGACTGCCTGTGCAAACCGGTCCAGAAACAGTTGAAGTCGACTTTATAGTGGTGGATGCCTATTCACCCTACACCGCTATAGTAGGCAGACCTTGGCTTCATACTCTCGGGGCAGTGTCCTCCACACTGCACCAAAAGATTAAATATCCGTCCGAAGGAGAAGTCGAGGAGATCCTAGGGGATCAGGCCATGTCAAGGCGATGTCTAGTGGCAGCCATACAGCACGAACGACATGCTGAACCCTCAAGCTGTAATAAGGGGAGTTTATAGCAATTAAAACCTTCGGCGCCGGACGCCGAGGCCTCGACCGAAGAGGCAGTGTGCGAAAACTTAACGAGGGTGGTTGTTGGTGACGATCCAGAGAAGTTTTTTCAAATTGGATCCATGCTTCCCCCTCAGGAAAGGGAGGAGTTGGTAGAGTTCCTCAGGGCCAACGTCGACGTATTTGCCTGGGACCCCGCGGATGCCCCAGGAGTAAGTCCAGAATTCATCTGCCACCACCTAAACGTTAATCCCACCATCATCCCTAAAAAACAGCCACTCCGACGACCGTCGAGAGAACACGCTGACGTGGTCAGGGATGAAGTGATGAAACATAAGCAGGCAGGAGCCATTAAAGAGATCTTCTACCCCGAATGGCTGGCTAACACGGTGGTAGTGAAAAAGAAAAGTGGGAAATGGCGGGTGTGTGTGGACTTCACCGACCTTAATAGAGCTTGTCCGAAGGATCCGTTTCCAATGCCGAAGATAGACCAATTAGTTGACGCCACTGTCGGGCATCCTCGGATGAGTTTCTTAGATGCCTTTCAAGGTTACCATCAGATACCCCTGGCTCTCGCCGACCAGGAGAAAACATCTTTTGTAACTCCTGTAGGAAATTACCACTACAAGGTAATGCCGTTCGGCCTAAAGAACGCAGGGGCTACCTATCAGAGGATGATGACGAGGATGTTTGAGCCACAGCTGGGCAAAAGCATGGAGGTTTATATCGACGACATGGTGGTTAAAAGCAAGATTGTTGCTGAGCACATTGGGGATCTCAGTAATATATTCGAAATTCTGAGGGGACACAGATTGCGGTTGAATGCCTCTAAATGTTCCTTCGGTGTTGGGTCAGGCAAATTCCTGGGGTATATGGTCACACACAGGGGAATCGAGGTTAACCCCGATCAGATAAAGGCCATCAACGACTTGCGAGCTCCTCGGAATCCCAAGGAGATTCAGAAGCTGACTGGGATGACTGCTGCCCTTAATCGGTTCATTTCCAGATCAGCAGACAGGTGTAGGCCTTTCTTTTCGTTAATCAATAAGTGGAAGGATTTTGAATGGACACAGGAATGCGCTATTGCCTTCCAGCAACTTAAGGATTACCTGGCTAAGCCCCCCATCATGTCCAGTCCCCAGCCAGACGAAGTCTTGTTTGCTTACATTGCCGTGGCTCCAAATGCTGTAAGCTTGGTGCTGATCCGAACGGACTGTGGAGTGCAAAAGCCAGTTTACTACGTGAGCAAGTCGCTACAAGAGGCTGAAATCCGCTATTTGCCATTGGAGAAAGCCATTCTGGCCATTGTGCTGGGTACTAAGAAGTTGCCCCATTATTTTCAAGCTCACACCGTTATAGTTCTTACTCAGCTCCCAATCAGAGCCGTACTCCGAAGCGCAGACTACACTGGTAGAATTGCTAAATGGGGGACGATGCTAGGGGCTTTTGACATCAAGTACATGCCGCGCACATCAGTGAAGGGCCAGGTCCTTGCGGACCTGGTCGCCGAGTTCACAGAACCACATTTAGAGGAAGCAGCACAAACTCTAGGCGCGGTAGGAAGACAAGTCAGCACGATTGCGTCACAAAGCGCATTGCCCTGGAAAGTGTATGTAGACGGCGCATCGAATCAGAGGGGCTCAGGCGTAGGGCTAGTGTTGATATCCCCCGAGAGAATCATCATTGAAAAAGCCTTAAGGCTAGACTTCTCAGCAACGAATAACGAGGCAGAGTATGAGGCTCTACTGATGGGGATGAAGATGGTACGAAGGATGGGAGGAATATCCGTCGAGATATCCTCAGACTCAAGGTTGGTCGTCGGCCAGGTGCTGGGAGAGTTTGAAGCGAAAGATGAGAGGATGCAGGGATATCTAAACCTGGTCAAGTCCCTACAGTCGGAGTTTGAATGCTTTACCCTACGGCACATCCCAAGGAGTAGCAACACGCATGCTGACTCCTTAGCTACGCTCGCCACCTCTTCGGCGCAGGAATTACCAAGGGTTGTTCTGATTGAGGACGTGCAGAGACCCACGGAGTTAAGAAAGGAGCCATCCCAAGTTCACAGCGTCGGAACCAACCCATGCTGGATGGACCCCATCATCAGGTTCTTGAGGGACGATGTGTTGCCCGAAGAAAGAGTGGAAGCAGACAAAATACGGAGAAAAGCCACAAGGTTCTGGCTGTCCGAAGACCATAAACTGTACAAACGCTCCTATTCTGGCCCATACCTGTTGTGCATGGCCCCCGAGGCGGCTGAATCGATGCTAGAAGAGCTGCATGAAGGAATCTGTGGGAGCCATACTGGGGGGAGATCTTTAGCTCACCGAGCCATTACCCAAGGCTACTGGTGGCCAAATATGCAAAGAGAGGCGCATGAGTACGCCAAAAAGTGTGACCAATGCCAACGCTTCGCGCCGAGCATACATCAACCTGGTGGAACCCTTAATCCGCTATCCAGCCCGTGGCCTTTTGCTCAGTGGGGGCTGGACATCGTTGGCCCTTTCCCTAAGGCAGCAGGAAACAGGAAGTTCTTGCTGGTCGGAACAGACTACTTCACCAAGTGGGTAGAAGCTGAGCCTCTAGCAAATATCAGGGACGTAGACGTGAAGAAGTTCGTTTGGAAAAACATCGTCACCAGATTTGGAGTTCCACACACCCTCATCTCGGATAACGGGCTTCAATTCGATAGCAAAGCTTTTAGAAGCTATTGCAACGAGCTGGGAATCACAAATAGATACTCCACCCCCGCCTATCCCCAAGGGAATGGGCAGGCCGAAGCCACCAATAAAGTCATAGTTGACGGGCTAAAGAAGAGGCTAGACGATGCGAAGGGTAGGTGGGTAGAAGAACTACCCCACGTGTTGTGGGCATATAGAACCACGCCTCGCAGGTCCACCGGTGAAACCCCTTTTTCAATGATCTATGGGGCTGAAGCCGTTATACCTCTCGAGACTGGGTTCCCAACGCACAGGATTAGCTCTTTTGACCCAACCAACAACGACAGGCTGCTGGAAAAGAGTCTGGATCTGATTGAAGAACGAAGGGAAAGCGCGATGGTCCGATTGGCACACTACCAGCAGAAACTCAAACAGGGCTACGACATCAATGTAAGGTCGAGACCCCTCGAGCCTGGCGATCTTGTCCTAAGGAAGGTGGTAGGGAATGCAAAGAATCCAGCATGGGGAAAACTGGGTCCGAACTGGGAAGGTCCGTATCGTATCACTTCGAGGGCCGGCATTGGAGCATACTTCCTGGAAGACCTGGATAATCACGTAGTGCCCCGGCCATGGAATGTAAATAACCTCAAAAGGTACTACTATTAAAAGATTTCTTCTTTCAGTCATGATTGTTCTGTTGTTATACCAGTGTTTCTCAAGTGTTTAAACTTAAATTCAATCATGCCTGTAGTCCTCGGACCAGATGATTTGGGTTAGTTAACACTCCATCACGATTTTTCTCAAGTGTTTAAACTTAAATTCAATCATGCCTGTAGTCCTCGGACCAGATGATTTGGGTTAGTTAACACTCCATTACGATTTTTCTCAAGTGTTTAAACTTAAATTCAATCATGCCTGTAGTCCTCGGACCAGATGATTTGGGTTAGTTAACACTCCATTACGATTTTTCTCAAGTGTTTAAACTTAAATTCAATCATGCCTGTAGTCCTCGGACCAGATGATTTGGGTTAGTTAACACTTCATTACGATCTCTTTCTAGTGTTTAAACTTAAATCCAAGCATGCCTGTAGTCCTCGGACCAGATGACTTGGGTTAGTTAACACTCCCTTACGATCTCTTTCTAGTGTTTAAACTTAAATCCAAGCATGCCTGTAGTCCTCGGACCAGATGACTTGGGTTAGTTAACACTCCCTTACGATCTCTTTCAAAGTGTTTAAACTTAAATTCAATCATGCCTGCGATCCTCGGACCAGATGACTTGGATTAGTTTACATTCCGTTCACAGGCGTTTAAATTTAAGCCGAATTACTTTAACTTTTATTACTTTGAAACCCTGTTTAGCAGCGCTTGAATGATCACTCTGTTTTTAGTTATTAATCTATCATTGTTAACCATGATGACAACTTAACAAACACCGCAGAATTAACAAAGAGCAAAAAAGAGTCTATTCCATTACTTAAAAAGATAATTTAGTTACAAAATGGACGACAAAAGGTCCTAGCCGTTACATAAACTAAGCATCCTGAATTTTGTCTTGAGGCACCAGATCATTCTTTGGCAAATCACCCACATCTCCGGCCAGAAGAGGGGCCTGACTCGTTTCGGCTGGTGCTGGAGGATTCTGATCCGCTATGGGTGCCTCCGAGGTTTCAGGCGCATCACATAGGTCAGGATCATAATAGATGCTGTCAGGCTGCCATAAGGCTGATTCCGCAGGGACTCCAGCTGCATCGAGGCACTTGTTCCATGTAATGGCACAGTAGTCCCTGCAGACCTGGGCGAACTCCTCGGTCAGCCTTGCTTGGGTCTCCTCCACACGCAGCAGATGGGCAGCTTTCTTCTCGGCCTCAACTGCCTCCTTGGCCAATTGCGCATCTTCCTTGGCCAACTTAGCAGCGTCCCTGGCCATTTGCAGCTCAAGCCGAAGCTCTTTTACCAACGCCCTCTCCGTCTCCAAATTAATTTCAGTAGTATACAGCTTCTGACGTTGGTCTTCGGCTTGCTTCTCTGCGTTCTTAAGGCCCGCATCTGCGTTTCTTCTGGCCTTTACCTCCTCCTTCAGCTGATCGGAGAGGCGGGCGCTTTCATCCTTGGCCTTGCCAAGTGCTTTTTCAACGTCCTCCCTGGACCGGATCTCAGCTCGCACGTCAACCTCCTTCTTCTGAACCCACTCTTCAGCCACATAGATTTGCTGGGCAATCTGCATGGCAACCAGAGAATGTTACGAAAAATACGAATACACAAGGGCTATGAAAGAGCTGCAAAAGGGCACCAGTTGTCTTACCATGCCTAAATCTCGTTTAAGGGACAGGAAGAGCTCTTTTTCATTGAAACGCCGATAGGACTCCATGTCCTTCGGAAGAAGAAGGGGCTGCTCTAGCGCTTCAGCTATATATCCGGCCTTCCCTCCAGCATAGTTTCTGAGGGAGGCGTCGAGAGGGATGGCTGCGCCATCCAGAGTAAGCTTCGGGGACCAGTCATTGGTCCCTCGCCGCACTTCGGCAGTCAAATGTTCCTCCCTGTTCTCAGTAGAAGAAGCCCGTTTGTTCCTGGAATCATGGGTCTTCTTCTGCTGCTTAGGTCCCTTCGGAGGAACCACTTCCCCCTCCTCGATGTCAGTCACATCTGTCAATACCCTCTTTTTCTTCAGATCAGGCATCGGTTTCAAACCTGGATCTTTTGGGGCCGGAGGAGGGGGAGGCGGTGGTGGGAGATTGGCCGTGGGCTGGGATGTGCCAGTACCCTTGGCCGCGGTCGTTGCATTTCTCCTGTTCTTCATTAGCTGGCCTAGGGGCAGCATGTCTTCCTCCTCGGAGTCTTCCGGCAAAGCTAAAGTCAGAACTGGGGCAGCTGACTGCCTGTCAGGGGCTTTTTCGGAAGATAAGATCTGAACTTCCTCCGAGCCTTCCTCTTCGAACTTGAACTGATCGATCTGTTCGTCAAGCGAAGGAGTAGAAGAAGCGACTCTTTCCTCGGCTACTGTTTGCAATGGCACTTGTTGAATGGGTTGAACTAGTGGTGGAATGCCCTGCGGATTGGGATGGGGCACCGGGGCGAGATCAAAAGGGGCCAAGAAGGTCTTCCGTGCCACGTCAATCCGGTTTAGGCGGCGATCCCCAAGTGTTATGGCGTTGCCTCTCGGCTGGGGTTCTGACTTCGGGGTATAGCCGAGGATGAGGGGGACGAACCTCAGCTGTCCGTCTTCGCTCACAAAGATCTCCGACCGAAGAAGGTAGTTTAAGGCCGCAGTGTTGGTAAGACTCAGCCGAGGAGTTACGTGCTTCTTGTCTGCAAACATGGCGATAAGACTGTTAGAAGGTTGCAACTCGACGAAAGGAAGTCTTAATAGTAGGAAGCAAGAAGGTTAGAAAGCTCAAGGGGAAATGTCCCACCTGGCGTCCCTGGCGTGGTTGGGCAATGAATCCCATCGTGCCAGGCACCCGAGACGATCAGATAATCGTCCTTCATCCCTTTGTTGGACTTGGGAAGACCGGAGAAGAGTCTGACAACATCGGATCGGGACCTTAAATAATATCCCGCCCCTTCTTTGGTACGACATTCGTACATGTGTACCACGTCGTGCCAGGTTAATCCCAAGCCTAAGTGGCGGTTTAGGTCATCAACTGCACCTAAGACTCTAAAGGTGTTGGGGGCACACTGGTCAGGACTAAGCCTATGGGCAGTAAGGAAGCTTCTGGTGACTGGACCCATGGGAATGGTCATTCCCCCCTCGAGGAAGGCGATGATGGGGATAATGACTTCGCCCTCCTCTCGGTTCAATAGCAACCCCGCCATGGAGCAATACCTCAGGCCTACTTCCTGAGGAATGCGATAGGTCTCCCTAAACCTCTCTATCTGGGAAGGGCTGTTCACTAGGTACTCGAATCTACCCATTGATGACAAGGTTAAGGTGAGGGAAATGCGGAACGGTGACTGGGAAAATTTGCAAACGGCCGAAGAGGCAGCCTGAACAGATTTTAAAATCTCAAAGAAGGGAACTTACGTCGGACTGAATCAGAGAACGTCTTCTGGCCTTGTGGGGAGATCGCAGCAGATTCTGGAAGGAGTTGAAGCGGATGACAGGAAGATTTCTGAAATTCTGGTCGCTTGAGTTCGCCTGGGAGTTCTGAAGTTTGCAAAGTGAGGAAATAACCTCCCCCGGGACTTTATATAGTGGCAGAAAAAGTGTTAGAACTTACCCCGCCCAAAAATTTCGAGGAGAATCTCGTCCGTTGATTCGAAATGGACCGCTAGATTTCAGGGACAAGACGCCGCCTGGAGTAATTAATGACACCTCGGAAACGGCGCGACAGCAGCGGTTATAAAGAAGGCGCCCAAACTCACGCGCGCACACACGCGGAGTCAAAGTCCTGTGCCCACATTTGTCAAGAGGTCGAAACCCCACTTTTTTCTCTTCGGATGCGAGGTAAAAAGTGAAATTTCGAGGGGCTATTGTGGGTCAGAAAGCCCCGCGTCGTATGTTGGGCCAGAAGCCCAATCCAGACAAGGCTCTCTGTCCAAAGAGGATAAAACACCAGTGTTTTGCCATCCTGGTAAGAGTACAGCCCATGAGGGACAAACGGTCCGTCCGAAGACAACCTTTTCGGGTCGAAGAGACCTTCTCCAACGGGCCTGCCCAGAACTTGACCAAGGAGCTATGCTGGAGATCTTCCTACGGAAGCTAAGCCCCGAGCATGCCTAACTGCGGAGCTATCATCAAATATCCTGCCAATAAAGCTGCCACCGCCACATTTAATGCACTGCAGCAACTTTCCTGGCCGCATTTATGTGGAGAAGACACCTGAACAGTGAATCTTCACCTACCACCACTCACTGCAGGTTAAAGCAAACGGCTGATGTGACCAGTACTCAAGTAGGCGCCTAGATGGAGGGCAAGTGTGCGGTGGAGATGAGAGGAGAGTGTATATATAAAGGAAGCAGGTCTCACAGAGAGAGGGAGAAAAATTGTATTCATTAAGTCTCCAAATATAAAAGCTCTTCGGACTGAAGAAATTGCTTTCAAACACTAGTCCAAATCTTTTTTACTTTGGTCAGCCTCCATGAACCGTCGCTAAATCCAGACCCAGCACAGTTGTTTAACCCATACTCTACAAATTTATTGTTGAGCACTTGTTGGGCTCACAACCCAGAGAGTTGATACCGGGCCCAACAAAAACCGACCCTACAATATATATATATATAAACCTAATTTTTAGGATATTTGTTATATATTGAAAGAAAATAAAAAAAGCTAAATTTTAGGAAAATAAAAAAGATTTACGTGGAGAATTGGTGTGACTCCTATCCTTATCTCACGGTAACCTACGTCAATAATTCTATATAAAAAAATAAAACTCATCCTTACGTAATGAAAAAGAACGTGAAAATATATAGAAAAAAAAAAAAAAAAAAAAAAAAAAAAACCTCATCCTTAATGGATGAACCAGACCGCGTGAAAAAATATTTAAAAAATAAACGAAATAGAACGTGAAAAGAAATTAAAAAAAGAAACCTAAATTTAAGGATTTTTGTTGTTGAAATTAAAAAAAAAAAAAAAAAAAAGCAAGTCTGAACATGAAAAAAAAAAGGCAAATTAGTGTGACATTATGATAAAAAATTGTTAGGATTTAAAGAAATCTATTAATAGTGTACCTTAGGAATCGTAGAGAATCTGAATCTAAGAAGTTTATCTATAACTAATTGATGTTTATCACTTTGTTTTAAATTTAATTATTTTTGTTTAAGATTTTAAAAAACCGTGATTTTGATATGAGAATTTTTTTGACATACTTCCCTATAAAAAAGAGTTTTTTTTTAAAAAAAAAAAAAAAAAAAAAGGAGTAACCGAACAATGAAGAGTATTTGAGTTAAAAAAAAAAAAGAGAAAGGAAGGACTACTGAATGTAAATAGAAAATACTTTTCAAATGGGGAAGAAGAGATTTAGGGGGGAAAAAAAAGATTAAATACCTACTGCTATTTTTTTTTTTAAAGTGTAAATTCTTATTAAAATAAAAAAAATCAAACCAAGTAGCCTAATTTTCTAAAAAAAAAAAACGTAAATTCCAAAAAAAAAAAAAAATCCAAAAGAGAATTTGCATAAAGAAAAAGAAAGAGTCTTACCAATATCCTTTCTCAAGAAGCCAATTCATGCACAAACCCTCTTGTTTGAAATTTCTATATCAGCCACGGCCCATGGGTAATAAGCAATCGTCAAACACCTTTGTATCCCTAATCACATTCACCCATGGGTAAGTACTTGGCAGCCATGGTAGGTAATAACTCAAAGAAAGTCAATGATAAACAAAAGAACATAAAAGAAAAGAAAGAAGAACTTGCAAAAAATAGAACCTGAAAAGCCATTGAAGCCTTTGATAAAGTCCGTTTAAATTGTTTAGAAACCAAATCTAAAAGTAGAAGAAGAAGAAAGAAGAGGATATAGAACTAAACTGAATGTTTTCAATCTGAAGAAGAATGAGAGAAACTGGCAAGTGTACATGATTTTGTGGGTCTTAAAGTATAGGAGTTTTAATTTACATATTTATCCTCGTTAGTTGAAAATTTATAAGTGGGTATGATGAGAATATTTTAGGCATCAAAATTGAGGAATCCAAACAGGGGAAGCTTCTTAAATAGTAATATAGATGAAAAGTTGATAATCACAATCAAATTCAAAAATCAAATGGAAGGACATGTCAATCTCACTGTCCAGAGGACTGTTTTTGTAAAGAGAAATGCATGTTTTAATTTACTGCGTAGTTTTAGAGAAACAAAAAAGAAAAAAAAAAGTTCTTGACAATATCTGAGGACTTTAAACAATCATATATTATGAACATTCTCTGTTAACAAAAAGAATTTTTCTTTCAAAAAATCACATGCCCAAATATAAGCCTAAATTTTTTATAAATCCAAACATAAGCCTAAATTAAAACAAATTCAAACAAAAAATGATATTAAAAACTCTTAGGCCAAAATAAATTAATTTACAATATTTTATATGAATTAATTTACAACAATATGAATTAATTTTTCAGCCAAAATAAATTAATCATCAGGCCAATTCTTAGGCCTTTCAAAAACACAGAAAAAAAAAAAAAACCATTTAATCGATACTATCTCCACTATGAAACCCATCGATATTTACAATATTTTCTTACAAAACCTGTAGAATTTGAAATCCCTAAATCGATAGAAAACCTAATTGAAGACATAATTAAAACATAACTTTGAGGCTCTGTTCCATTTAAACCAATTTCAATCTGAATTTTAACCCATATCAATCAAATAAAATTGAAACTTGAAAAAGATCAGATTGGAATTCTTCATACCTTAAAAATCGTTCAAAATTGACATCAGCCAGAGGAGTTGTGGCTGAGAAAAGGACGGAGCTGCATTGAATGAGAGAGTTAAAGAAGAAGAAGGAGATTGAAGTGAGCTTGAAATAGAGAGAGTTTGATCGTAGGTTTTGTTAGGGTTGAGTTTGCGTTTGAGAGATAGGTTTGAGATAGTTGCGGCTGAAACCTACGGTTTGTAATTTGTATTTGGTGAAAAAAAAATTTATTATTATTTATTTAAGTATTATTAACGTGAAAATTATAGGAGTTTCAAAATCATCGGTTATATATATTTATATATAGACTAGGCTACAATCATTTTGAGTTAAGGGCTGGCCCCCACAAGATTAAAAGATTGGCCCCCCCTCCAACACATTTCTCATAAAATTCTCCCTACCCCAAATCTCAACTGTGCAATCATAAAAATTAACTCCTCTTGTCTTTTCCATTCTTCTCTAAAGCATGATAGCCACGTCCATATTTTTTTAGTTTTTAGTTATTAAATTTTTGTGAAAGGATAATACTAAGGTGTAGTACATTAGATTATCTTATTAAACTCATATGTATTGAATTTAATTTTCCTTAAAAATAATATCATTGTTAGTATTTTATTGGACATGTTAAATATGTGCTTGAATTTAATTGAAGAATTTAATGTATTACACTTAGGACATTGTACTTAAGTTTTACACTTTCTCAAAACTATTATAATATTTCCTTCCACTTTACAATTTCACAAAAGACTCTCCTCATCACTTGGTGCTCTCTTTTCAGTTTCTCTTCATTAATTCTTCCATAGGATGCTCTCACGTAATCACATTTTCATTAGTTTCTCCCTCTTCCTTAACAAAGAGTTTTCTTATTTAAAGCTAAGCAAATATTGAGAAATACCAACTTCTTCTTTTTCTTCTTCTTCTTCTGCAGTTTTGTTGTATACTTATATTTGATTTCTATGAATGTTATGGACTTATGGTTTTTCAAAAAAATAGGAGAAACTCAAGAAAAAAAGAAGACTTAAGATGCTTAATTGGTTGATTAACTTGTTAGTATTTTGATTTTTGAGTGCTATAGAATTACACCGACAAAAAAATTCTATCAATAAGCTTGTGTTATAGATATACTGTACTTTGAGTTTTTCGTTGAATCAAAATGATAGTTTTACCTTGGCCCCCCAAGAAAAAATTCCTGGCTAAGCTCTTGGCCACAATGGTCTTTTAGTTTCAGAACTGTTCTGCAAACTTGATAAGAGAAACAAGATGATGATGTAGCTGGTGGGTATTGAAGCTCACAACTCTTGCATGAATTGCAAATTTCTTAAGTGTGCGTGTGTGTATATATAAAAGTTTCTTTTGTAGTTTTAAGATGAAGGCAGTTTTCAACTATTGTGCGTGCAATATCTTATTGCTATAAGGTGGAATGATTCCCATATTAAGTTGTTTGGTAGTCAGTAGCCTTATCCTCATGTTCCTCTAGGAGCTTTACTCTGTTGGAGGTGGTCCCCACCTTTTTTTAATCTCTTATACCATAATTGATAGTTATTGTGGAGTGGTCTCTATGCCTTTGATGGCTTCTGGTCACTTGACAAGCTAAAGTTTAACTATTGATTTATTTTAAAGATGTGTGTGCATCTGTGTGTTTGAAGACTATACTTACCAAAATAAATATGCGACCATACAATGCAGAGAATAGTCTGTGGAAAAATGCTGAAATGGATACGAGTCTGTTTGGTCATTTTGAAAAGCCAATTTCTGATCCTAAGTTGTCAAGCTTTTTTTTTGGGGGGGGGGGGGGGGGGGAACGATATGGATTTGGGAATTGCATTTTGCTTGCCCCTTTATTAATAGAAAATGATTGATATATGCCTACCTTCCCTTTTTATAGAATGATGCTATCTTCTTATTTGCTTGTTATTTTTTTAATTAATGATATTTATACACCATTTACCTGCAAATGAAAAATGATCCTCGTACTTTAAATAGTTAAATCGACCATTCTTTATTTGATGCATATGATGCAGACTATTATCACACTCAGGAGTTTATCCTGACTATACCACAGAGCCATCCAACATTTCTTCAGGAAGGCCAAATGTGAAGAATGTGACTTTGTTACTTAGTGAATGGTATGGGTCAGGCATAGTTCATGCAAAAGTTTGGATTTCAGATCGTCGAGATGTATATATTGGATCTGCTAATCAAGACTGGAAATCTCTCACACAGGTATTGTAATAAATCATATTTCTTGCATATTTGGTGATGACTATCAAGGGATAACTTCTCATTTTCTCAAAGCCAAATCATTTTGTAGGGATAGTAAAAGTAGGTTCTCTGGTGATTACATCTGTGAGGATCAAAGCACTCATATGATACTGTAAATAAAATTAATTAGAGTGAACAAGTCTAATTATCAATCATGCTTACTTCATTAATAAAAAGGTATAAGAACTTGAATATATATCAGCCAAATTTGATGGCTTCAAAGGTCAGATTCTCTCCTTTTACATCCCGCATGAATCGATCAATGTGGGATTTTACCAAGTATCTAATTGAATTTCTTTTTGTTTCCTTACTATGTAGCAGGGGAATCAAATTAGTTTATTTTAAAAACCAGGGTCTAAAACCATCTCTTCAGTTTGTTTCTTGCCCTTGTTTAATTATTTTACCACTTCATAATCATCAACAGTTGCTCTATACTTGTGGGGAAATCCGTCCTTCGTTGTTAGCTGTGGCCTGTTGGTTGGTGTATATGTAATAACTAATAAGAGCAGCTACAAAATCTACTTAAGATATCTTCTTCTTTTTTTCTCTGTCCTTGTCTTCATCCCTATGCAGGTATATATTTATCAAGATTTTTTGGGGGGAACTTTACGATTGCAAAACTATTTGTTTAAGTTGTGTAGTTTACTCTTCTAATTATGTCGTGAGCTGTGAGCATGTTGGTTTTCTATAAAATCATGCCATAGTGTGTCCTGATTACCAAATGGTTATAGGTGAAGGAGCTTGGAATTTATCTTGCTGGTTTTCCAACAATAGCAAAGATGGTTGAGACCTACTTTGACAACCTATGGAAACTTGCATTTCTTAATTCTTCAGCTCACACAAAAACAGTTTGGGATGAACAATGGCAAATTAATAGAACAGTTCCTTGCTGGTCATATTTCTTTGACCCGAAAGAGAGGTGCAGGTATGTCAAATGCTTATTGTGAAAAACCATGTACCAGTTGTAATCATTTCAATTAATTTTATGTTCTGATATAGATTTCTCTGCCTGAAGTGTCTAGATTTTTTTGTTTATTTACTATCATATATTGGTGTTTTATGTCTTCTAGGGTTTATTTTGCCTTTGTAATTCTAGTATTACTTTCTATATTTCGACAATTATGGAATTCATCTCATGGGTTTTTTGTTAATGAAGAGAAAATGGCCTATTAATATAACTAGTCGCAAACTCACGCAATGTGCGGAAAAATATAATATAATTATTTTATAAGAAAATAATGTAAAATTTGTAGGTTAAATAATGCATGTATTTAAAGCTTTTTTATTTTTGCCAAATATTTAGTTTTTGCAAAAAATATTATTGAAAAGTCTATGCCCAAGTTAATGAAAATCGAGTTTAGCAAACTCTAGTTTCATGCTGATAGCTTCATGTGGATCATCTGATGTGGTATTTTCAAATTTCAATCAGACGGTGGCTATCTGCTTGGAACTTGCATTTGCTAAGCTCGATTTTTACTTGGAATACGAGTTTAGAAATATCAAAATAGCTTCAAGCAGAGGCTTTATAGTAATATTTTTTGTAAGATGTTTCATTAAGTTTAAATTATTATATAAGTTAAGAATTCTGGTTAGGAACTGTTTGCTTCACTTTGGGTGATTGTAACCCTAGGTTTTCTATTTGTAGTTATCATCAAAATTCAAAGGCTGAATGTTGTGCTTGGCAATGAGCAAATTATGACTTGAAAACTATTTTTGGTTGCTGTATTGTTGGTAGATTTTGGAAGAAGAAACTCTTAGGACAGTTTTTTTTTTTTTTTTTTTCCCAATTATTTGTATATAATTATGTCATCACAGGTCTCCTCTTCCTCCATATGTGGAGATTCCCCTTGTAGCTGGATATCCTACATTGTCAGATCCCTATATGTTTAAGATGTCAATTCAAACTCCTGGATACAGTAATTCAACTCTGCAGCCTCATTTCAACTATCTTTCTTTTGCTCCTCCAGAGGTAATTCTGCAATTCCTTATTTATTTTATTTTATCCAAAGCTCTCATATTTCTGGTATCGACTATGATGTCTAAAAGTGTCATTTGGAAATTGGACTATATATAAACAAAGGAAAATTCATAATTTTAGTATAGAACTATTACAAATGATGATACATAACTAAAATTGAATAATTTGGAATGAGATCTCATACATGCTTGTTAGAAATTAGCCCAAATTTCTATTTTGACTTTATTTGAGCTGACAAATGAAATGAGAATGGATAATGCTTTATTGAAGGATCAATACTATCTTTTCTGCTTTGCATTTTGGAATTACATCTTTTCTTTTCTATATCTAATGCTGTTGTACTTCTATTTAAAAAAAGAAAAATAAGAACCTCCTAAATTAATAAAATTGATGTGTTAATTTTAACATGTTTATTCTGTTTTATGCTTCATTTATCTTGATGTGATTTGTGGTTGGCAGTTATTATTTGAAACATATCAAGCTGATGAGCAAGCATGGGTGGATACAATTAAATCTATAGGAAGTGGATCGATCGTTAGAATTAATACCATGGATTGGCTTGGTCAATCTGAGTATATGACCCCAACAGTTTATTGGTGATCCATTTCCTCTGCAATATCAGATGTAACTTCCAATGTCATTGCTTTATATTTTTTCCATACATATTTTCTTTTCGTAAATAATTAGTTTGCAAATTAACATTAGCCAATGTGCTATACGGTGTATACTCCTTCTCTAATAAGTATCCTTCCATGTATCAAAGTTTCATATTCTTACAAAGTTATTATTGTCAGGTAGTCTTCTCTAAGCAAGCAACAGTGAAGTTGTTGGTAGCATACTGGAAATATTCTATCAGCAATGCAGATCAATACTTGAAGTCTCTCCTTGACTCTAACGTTCTCTGCTCTTCTTCAAAGTACAATGACTGTGCAGGCAAAGTTGAGATCAAGTATTATAAGGTTCCTGTTTTCAACTTGACAGGACCTGCCAAATTTCCAAATGGAACTGGCACAGGAAACATCTATCCTGGTTTTACGAGGGTCAACCACGGGAAGTATGTTGTTAGTGATGTTCGAGCCCATGTTGGCACAAGCAATCTTGTGTGGGATTACTTTTATGTGACAGCCGGTGTTAGCTTCGGGACTTACACACCTGCCATTGTTTCACAATTGCAGCAAGTCTTTGATGCTGACTGGAATTCACCATATGCTATTCCAATTAAAGCTTTGCAACTGTCATGCTAATTCAAGATAATAAGATAAGTATACTAGACAATAAACAGTAAAAATATAAACAAACAAATAAATTTTGGTGACAATGACATACTTAAATTTTTTGGATTTGGTCTCTTCCATTTCGGTGAAGGATGCTTGAAACTAATTGTACACTGATATGAACAGAGCTGATTACATGAGCTTGAATAAGACCCATCATAAAGCTTCAAAGACTTTTTTTCCCCTCTTTCGTGAATCTGTTATCTTTGGAGAATCTAAAATAATATGATGTAATATCTAACCTAAGAGGAAAACACAATTGTTTTCTGCTCATGAAATTAGATAACATTGTTGAAATTGTTGTGGTGTGGTTGAGTTTGAGAATGAAAGACAATAGATAAAGTGAATGGAATTATATAGAAATTAACATGGTTTGGCTTAAAAGGCTTATGACTATAGTGGAAAGTCATAAACAACTAAATAGTTTCTATTATTGTTGTATTACATTGAAATTAATGTAGGCGTAAAAAAGAAGGAAAATTTCCGACCTATCACAAGCTGACACATCGTACTACTAAGTCCATAAAGTATGGCCAATTACAAAAGCGCCACGTATTGTTACTAGGTTCTACTATCACTATTCAGAAACCAACAAAGATTTGCCAAGTGTCATTGAAATAAAAGCATAAAAAAGCATGCAAAACCAATCACACATTGGCATGTTTAAGCAATGACATAAGCCACACATCAACGCGAGTAAGTAGTGACATAGGCAATCCAATCGATTGTTGACATATGTCATCTTGAAAATTAAGACATTTTGGCCGATCAAACAATACCATGTGTTTTGGAGGAAAAGTCTTAAAGCTGCTCCAATCAGGCTATGACATGTGTCACCAATCAAACTCTGTCACGTGTCGCTCACCCACCCCAAACTCCTATAAGTAGAAGCCTTCCTAAGGCATTTCTACACATCAAGACATCTTGGAAGACACTAAAACATCCATGCCACAAGTAGCATCAAAGAAGATTTAGAAGTACAGAAGCTCTACTGGAATCAAGCCCTAAAGCCTCGAGGAACTTCAAGAACTTCAACCTCAAGTACGAAGAACATTTGAACTAGAATCATCCAAACTACCTGCCTAGATCTTAAAGTTTGCTGGAATCAAGCCCAAAAGCCTCCAGAAACTTCAAGAAACCATAAATTAGCGAAGTTCTACAAATTCAAGCCCCAAAAGTTCCGAAGAACTTCCACCACAAATGGAGGATCTGAAAATTTGAAAGAAGTAAATCTTCATTTCATGGTTTGATGTATTTTTCTAGATAAGTTTCAATGAATTGGAACCTCTTATTTACGAAGAGACTAAGAATGGTAGACTGGTATGTTAAATGAGAATGGTGGATGGGAATTTTTGGTGAGAATGGTAGATGAGAATGTTTGTCACTGAATGAGAATGGTAGGCACCAAACAGGAATGGTAGGTAGAATTGGTGACTCAATGTAACTTCAAGGAGGGCTCACGTGTGTAAACCTTGCCCTACTCCCCACGGTATTTCATGGGTACCAACTGCGCAATAATGGGTATCACCACTAATCGAACCCAAGACCTTGGCCTTAAGGGCAACAAAGGCATCCAACCACTACACCACGCTCGCAAATGGTGACATGAAGTGGGATTAATTTTTCTTTATTCGTATGCTTTCAAAGGTAATGGGAAGACATCTTGTACCCTTGCAGTATTGTAGTGGCTAATTTAAGCTCTTATCGAGGAGCAGTTCTCGATTTTCAAGTGTAAAAATGTTGCAAGAGTAGGGTTATAGCAAAAGACTAATCCTACGGTTATAGCACATTATAGAATTACACTTTTAAGTATTACAGTATTAGTAGTACCACCGATGATAATGACATTGATAGTTGGAATGATGATATCGATTATGGATAACATCTTTGGTGGCTGGTCAACAATTGATTCGAGAGGCACTTTGTGAGGTGCACATGTACAAGTTTATGACCTTTGAAATCTTTTGCGTCGATTGAACTAAAAAGAATGACCGATACCCTTTCAAGGAGATTTAGTGGCCTTAAATGTGAAAATGGACTTCATATTTTGAATTTACCAAAAACTTGGTGGAAAAGGGGCTGGTTTAGAGGCAAAATGGTATTAAAAAAAGGTCAGTGACTAGTCAATGGTGGTAGCGTGAGAACATGATATAACCTAAGCACATAAGAATTAACGTAGTTTGACTTGAAAATTTACACCTATAACAAAGTCCTGAACAATTACATCTTTATTATAAAACTTGGCGTTGCAATAGATTTAATCTAGGATATCACGGTAGCATTATGCTTATCATACTAGTATTGTAAATAGACCTAACAAAATTGGACCTGAACCATTAAACGAACCCAAATGAACAAATAAGGTATGAGAAAAATGAATAGCTACCTATTTTAGTTTGATAAGTTTTTGATCCTAACCCGATTTCAACTCGACCTAGCTAGGCTAGGTCCAACCCTTACCCTACCCAACCCGCTCATCAAGCCTTTATTATAAAAATTTTAATTTATTTTATTTTATTGACTCATTTTCAATATATGTTTATATACTAAATTTATCAAATTTGATGGGCATTCCTCAAATACAAATATAAATGTTCTCAATGTTTGATCAACTGAGTAGTTTTTAAAATTGATCATAGATTATCTGCCAGATGTAATTGTTGTAGGTTGTACTGCCAGTACAAATGAAAGCTTGAGAAAGAAATCTGTAGCAAGTCTAAAAAGAGATTGTTTATAAGTTGTAACTTGTAAGGATTCTCTAACTTCTAAAAGGAGAAAAGCAAAGCAAAAACACCTCAAACTGAAACATTGCTGGAAACTAAAAGGTGAAGTAGTAATTTCAACATCAATATCTAGTATTTGAAAATGACAACGGAAAGAAATACTGGAAGTGGATAATAGCATAATAATAATTCATAATAGCTTAACCAAGAATGCAATATTCACAACATTTCCTTTTTAAAGAAATGTTATGTTGAGATATTTTTACAACAAATCATAAATGATAGGTTGTTATTGATTATAATAAGTGAGCCAAAAGAGTAATTTAAGATATGAATTCAAATTAGAACCAATAACAATTTACCACATATTTTAGACGTAACACTTATATTTGTTATAAATGAGAAAAAGAATAATTTAAGTTATGAACTCAAATTAGAATCAATAACAATTTACCACATATTTTAGACGTAACACACACACACATATATACTAGCCTCTGAGCAGGAGTTCAGGCGCATGCTCAGAGACTCTTCTGTTTTTTTAAATAAATGTTAATAATTTGCATTTATTATAATTTAGAATTTTTTTTTTAAAAATTCAAACAAATAAAAAGGGTAAACTTTAGAGATAAGCTTTTTTTTTTTTGAACGTGAAGGGAAAAAAAATTCTAAATATTAGGAATTTCCTTTTTAAATTTAAAATAAAATTTGTTATTTGACACTTATGACTCTATTTCTAAATGAAGTTACCCTTTATTAATAAGAGTATTTTTGAACCACTTAAAAGTCCAGTTGAAAGTGGAAAATCCTCTTATATAATATATATATATATATATATATATTTATATTTAACACTTTAACAAATTCTTAAAGTTATTTACTGGTGGGCAAGAATGTATTTTTAGTGTGTTCAAATTTCAAATTACAACTGATATTTACAGTGTAAAATTTGTTGAACACACTAAAAATACATTCTTGCCCACCATTGTAGTTTGAAATTTGAGGACCAATGTAGTTTCCCCATATTATTATTATTATTATTTTGAGAAAGCGTATATTATTAGTTATTAGTATATTATTTGATTGAAGCGTATAATATAATATTAGTTATATAATTCCCTGTAGATTAGGGAGGAAACGCAATGATTCCATAAAGATATTCTGCTCTTATTTCATTGACCTTCCAACTTTTCGTTCAGAGTTCAACTTTATCATTACAAATACTCAACCCCCCTCACCCCACGCATTTTAGAAAAATTTGAGAGAAATGGAAGTGAGCATTGGCAACAGAAGTAGAAGAAGCAGAACCATGTTTGTGGTTTTAGTATTTGTGTCAGCCACTCTGTGTTTGCCACATGTGTCTCTGTCTGTATCAGCACACCAATGCAAAGCATGGTTGGTCCAATCCATCCCCACCGACATGCCCCACCTCGTTCGAGTCTCTGGTGTCCTCTCCACCGGTAATAATATCATATATATATGTATATATTAACATGTTGTTTTGTTTTTATGAGTGTCAAAAGTGTATACTGATTTTGGGTTTTGTTTTTTTGTTTTTGTTTTTGGCTTAGGGGATGTGTTTCGCTGGTTAGCTCAGAACTCGAGCCATAAACTGGACATAATAGCTCAGTACTGGCAGCTGAATGCGCAACCCAAAGACCCTCGTTCCGGCGACTATGGATATTCAAAAGCTGATATGAGAAGATTCGGTGCTGCTCAAGGGTCTCAGGTTTACAAGGCCATTGAGGACGCAGCTGATCGCAATGTTTCCATTAGGTACAATACGCAACTGCAACTCAACGCACGCACGTTTCCGTTGTTTCTGTCTATTTTTTTTAGTTGATTGGTGTCTGTGTGACGATAGATACATATAAGATAGGATTCCTTCCAATAATTCAATTTCATGTCTTTTTTAAAAGCTAGTTACTTACTTCAACCGATTTCTCAAGCAAAAGAGATGCATCATTATATTTGGACAAATTACAAAGTGTAACAGAGTGCTTCTTTTCCTGTAAAACCCATCCACTTTATATTGTTCTTCACTTCACTTAACAAAAAACAATATATATACAGTAGTATATGAGGTGGAAAAACATATACAGTGATTTATGAGTTGGAAAAAGAATATAATCAATGCTTGATGCGCACACCCACTTGTATTTTAACTGAAATTGTTATTTAAAAACAAGGTGTGTGTAAGAATAATTATTGAAAATAATATATGCGGTTTAGAATACATTACTTTTATAACTAATTTAATGACTTGTGTACAAAAGTGATACACAAACCAAGATAGTCTAAAGAATTTCATCCAAAGAGTTACAAGCAAATGAATGAGATTATATGTGCAATGGTACTATCATTGGGACCTGAGTAACAGCAGACCATTCAAATAGTAATCTAAAGAAAGATGTCTTCAATTGCATCTACAAAGCTTTCATATCTTCAGAAGTGTGATTATTCCACTCCATCCACAATATCCAATATTAAGCATAAGCTGGTTAAATTCCAAATGGTGGAAGAGTGATTAGAAAACCAATTTCTCTAACTAGCCAATAGGTCAATCATTCTATTCGGCCTCACCCATTGAGCCCCAAACACACACAAAGAACATAGCTCAACAAAGCATATGCAAGATCACAATGAAGTGACAAATGACCCAATGTCTCCCTACATGAAAAATAAATCTCCATGAAAAATTTTCCCACATGTTGTTGTCAACACAAAGAAAGTGACCCACTTTGGAGCTTGGCGCATCAAATGCCTCTACAGGAAAAATAAATCTCCATAAGCTACAACCATGAGTTCTTCGCACTTGCTTCATTGTCCAGCCTCCCCAATCCACCTCATACTTTATTGCTACGACTTGTTTCCAACTTTCCATAAATGTGTTTCTTCCTCCCTAAAAGGCCAAAACCACTTTCCTAGGAAAGTTTGGTTAAAGGTGCTTAACTTGCACACCCCCAAATCCCTTCTGACAATTGGAGAACACATTGTATTCCAATGATGAACAAGGAAAGATAGTAAGTTGGAAGACTTCAAATCATACTTTTCAGTAGCGTCAACCTTCCCCCTTTTGACAGGTATAATTTTAATTTTTTCCAACCTAAACAATTTATGCTCCAGTTTCTCTAAAATGGGATTCCACACTGTTGTTGCCTTGAATGATGAACCCAGAGGCATGCCTAAATAGTTCATTAGCAAACTCCCAATTCTATAACAGATAATATTAGCTAACTCATCCATACTTCCAACATCTCCTACAAGCATTATACCACTTATACTCAAATTTACATTTTCAAACTTGTAACAGCCTCAAAGCATTTAATATATTTAGTGTGTGTGTGTGTGTATTCAATTTTATTTTGTATGATGAATGGAGTTTTTTGTTGAAAAATGCATAATTTTTTAACATAAAATACCATTTGTATTTTACTAATTGTGTGAACAATTATAAAAATTCAGCCATTAATGGGTAATGTGTCATTTTTCTACCTAATTGATGGATAATCATAGAAACACATCAATATCTGGGCATGGTTCATGTTAGGTTTGCATTTCTGCCTCTTTTTGTTTTTGTCAGTTTGCATTTACTATATTCTACATATTTAAACTAATTGTTCTTTATATGAAATTGATTACTCTATAGGCTAGTGTCACACTCAGGAGTTTATCCAGACTTTACAAAAGAACCATCCAACCTTGCTTCACGAAGGCCAAATGTGAAGAATGTGACTTTATTGCATAGTGAATGGTGGGGTTCTGGCATAGTCCATGCTAAAGTATGGATATCAAATCGTCGAGATGTATATATTGGATCTGCAAACAATGACTGGAAGTCTCTCACACAGGTATTCTGACACAGTTTTATCTTGTCATGTAGAGAAAAACCATAACCTCTTAGTCTCCCGGAGCAAAATCATTCAGTAAAAAATAGTAAAATCTAGAAGTTGGTATTTATCTATAAAAAGTAGTAAAAGCCATAACCAGATAAAGATGTGGGGCGATTTATTAGTCAGTAGCTCAAAATAATGATAAAGAGGTGAGAGTGAGAATCCTGCAAAGAGAAGAATTGGCAAAGCGGCAAGATTAGGAGCAATCATAAAACCATATTGAACTGTTTATTTTAAAAGTTCACTCTTCTAATTGTTTCAGCAAGTTGGTTTTCAATTCAACCATGTTATAAGGTGTCATTATTGAACGGTTATAGGTGAAGGAAGTTGGTATTTATCTTGTTGGTTGTCCAAAAATTGCAAAGAAGGTTGAAGCCTACTTTGAAAATCTGTGGCAACTTGCACATCTCAATTCTCCAGCTTACACCAAAACAGTGTGGGATCAACAATGGCAGGCAGAAAGAAAAGTTCCTTGCTGGTCACGCTTTGTTGATTCCGAAGAGAGGTGCTGGTAAGTCAGAGGCTTATTTTGAGAAACAACCTCAGTTAAGTTTTTATCTTCAGAAGTGCTAATCATGTAAAAATGATTTCTCTTCCCCAAGTGCTTAGATAGTTTTCCATCTTCGCTTGGTATTATTACTCATGCTTACAGGATATCATTTTCCGTTGATTTTTCTTTTTCTTTTTTTGTGTGTGTATACATTTTGAGATTTGATCACTATGTATCTCCTTTTTTTCTGGAATTTTGCTATTAAGGAAGGGAGAATAGTGTAAGTGTAAGATAAATATAAAATATACATTACATCTGCTTTACAATTAAGCTGGTACTTTTCTGCAAAATTGCTTGCAAAATCAGTTTGCTTGTCCCTAATTTAGTGATGGCCCCTCAAGCCTGTGAGACCAATAATAACATTTTGGCTGATATAGATGTACAAGAATCTTGTTTGCAGGAATTTAGAAATAATGGGTAGCATTTTAACAAGAAATTAGTTAAACTTTAAAAAGACTATTTTGCTTGAAATTGACTGGTGGTGATTGCTTGGAAAGAGAGAGAGAGTAGCAAGCAAGCTTGCTGAAGGCCCCCTCCCCCAATTTTTTTATTTTATAATAATTCCTAGTGTATATGCTGAATTTAAACTTGATATACCCGCAGAAGGATTTCTAGTATAGTCAAAATTCTCTCTCCAAGTTTCTTATAGAGGTTTTTTTCTCATTTTGCAAGAAAAATTACAATCTTATTTATATTTTATAAAGCTTATTTCTGCAGCTACTAGTTTCATTCTTTTGCCTGATCATCTAGCTTAACATGCACACTGCAGCTATATTTATTCCCCCCCACTTCCCCACCCTTCTCTCTTCCCAATAAAAAAAAAAAAAAAGATATTTTGGTCATTTATGAGCTTGTATACCATTAGCAAAGAAAGCCTAATGATTTGCTTGAATAGCACTGTTTTATTCATCTTTTTTATGGTCATTTGTCTTGTTGGCAAATGAAGTGGGGAAAAAAGCTATGATAGTTAATTGTGTACTTTTATTTGTATCATCACAGGTCGCCTCTTGATGATCATTTTGTGAGGATTCCCCATGTAGCAGGATATCCTACATTGTCCCACCCTCATATGTTTAAATTGCCAATTCAGAGTCCCGGGCAGAACTATTCAACTTTGCAGCCTGAATTTAGCTATCTCTCTTTTGCTCCTCCAGAGGTAACCGGGAATTCCTAACATTTTGTTGGTGATGTGGCTTTTGTATTGTTCTGTTATCTAATACAAATCTAGGGTTGCTTAGAAATTGAATTTTCATTATATTAAGTAATATTAAGGCACAAACTCATCATTTAGATTGAAACTATTACAACCAATTATAATGTTGAACTGAAATGACATTAGTTGGTAACCTATTCAATACATTTCAAATGCTAAGCTGTAATGAACTGGAATACCAAAGTATGTAATGGCCTTGGAACTACACTTTTTTTGCATTAGTACCAAATGCACATATGCAGAAAGGATTTTTGTCTAATAATAATGCCCAAAAGTGATTTTAGGCAAAGGTCATCAAGTGCAAATGCCTAATAAAGGTGCATCTTACTCAAAATCATTTTATTTAATATTTTCTTAAAACCCTCTATAAAGTGTGAACAAAGGGGTTCTAAGACCATTAAGATGTCATAGAAAACCCATTGGGGAATATATATAGGGTTGATATTATCTGCACTTATAGCCTATTTTTAATTGTTATCTCATTGCTATTTCTGGATGTGCATGTTTAGCATTTTGGAAGCATTGTGTTTTATGCTTCAATTTTGTTGCAATTGTGTGCAATTGTGTTTGGCAGCTATCATTTGGCAGATACCCGACAGATGAACAGGCATGGGTGGAGACAATAACGTCTGTAGGAAGCGGAGCAACACTTAGAATTAGTACCATGGACTGGCTTGGTCAGTCCCAATATATGAAGCCAACAGTTTATTGGTCATCCCTTTCCTCTGCTGTATCAGAGGTAACTTTCAATGTCATTGCTTCTTATATTCTTTAAACATTGTTAGCTTCTTGTTACAACTAGTTATCAAAGTAGTGTTGGCCAATTTTTCTAGTTTCTTAGGAGTGTGCTACCATTACATAAGGAGAGAGGTTTAGGGTGACACCTTTGAGGCTGATCTCTCTCTCTCTCTCTCTCTCTCTCTCTCTCTCTATGTGTGTGTGTGTGTGTGTGAGAGTAGATAACAAAACTTAGGGCCTGCCTTGGCCATGAAACATCACCGTCATCATCACCCCTATTATCTATTACATTTATTTCTTATTGTGGATTGGAGGATTTAAGGTTTGTTTCAGGCACTTTTTAAGAGTAGGGCGTTCCACATTCAATGCCAACATGATCTAAAGCAGTTGCCTCCAATATAGTTTGCATGACTGCTTTTTGGGCTCCTATTGTCATATTCTATGCAAAGAGAAAATCTTCCCCTTCTTTTGTGCTTTTCTCTATGAAATCTGGGCGCCGCCTGCGCGCCCCCCCCCCCCCCCCCCCCCCACTTCTGATTTCATTTGTCACAACCCGAGGAAAGTGCTACATTGAGGCTCCTTATGATCGCTTATATGGCCTAATGTGGAACTAAACACACACCCACATGACAAAGTCATAAAATTTAATCCAATTCAAACAATTTGGGGTATCACATACACCAATTCATGTATTAACACATCAAATCGAATTGTCTTGTAATTTTTATATTTATTTCCATTTGTCTAAAATTGAGGACTTTATACTCTGAGATTGGAACCATGTGCTTAGAGGCTTACTGTTCATCTATTTAATTGGTTTGCTGGGAAAGTATGGTTCAATGGCCAATCTGCCACCACACCTAACATTTTGTGTATGTGTTCTAGGTTTGGTGTGTTCAAATACCTTATTCATAAAACAAAAGCCTTTTCACTTTCAGGTTAGGACAAGCAATTGATGAGATTTTAAACGGAAAAAAATTATAGACCAGCTTCTGATACTAGTGGAGTTTTTTATGCCAGGCCACACACCCTTCCTTTTCTAAATGCACTGGCATCAGCCTGATATTAGTGGACCCCAATATTAATAACAAGCTTTAAGTATTCATTTGAGTTTTATTCTCCGGTGGAGGATTTAATGGTACTCCCTTATGCGTTCCTTGAAAAAAAGTTTCTGCAGCAAAGTAGTAAGTAGCGATTGATAATGCTGTCATTATTACTTGTCCATGATTGCAATATGCATTTCCAGAACCATTACCTAAGTGATTCAAATAAAGATTCTGACCCATGTTGAAAAGAAAATTTGTCCAGAAAAATCTGGACCAATTATCTTATATGCAGTAAATATATATGGAGGTTGGTGGCTTGGGAACTTAGCATGAAGAACCTCCCCCCCACCCCCCCAAACCCACAGAGAAAGAGAGAGAGAGAGAGAGAGAGAGAACTCCCTAGGTTTTGGCAGCTTGTTTAACACCTAGTGAAATGAATTCATGCTATCTTGCTGTTTCGAGTTTCCTTATCTTTGAAGGCAAAAGAAGTGTTCTTTCTATTGGCAAGGAAAACGAGAGACTTATTTCAAATGCTACCAAAAAAGGTGGAATGGATTATCTTTCATTGTTACCAAACATGATTTTACTCATTTAATAGATTTTCACCTGTTTAGGTTGTCTTCTCTAAGCATGCAACAGTGAAGATATTAGTAGCCTACTGGGCACATTTTATCGACAATACTGATCAGTACCTGAAGTCTCTCCTTTACTCCAATGTTCTCTGCAATTCATCAAAGTACAACAAATGTTCTGGAAAAGTTGAGATCAAGTACTACAGGGTTCCAGGTTTCAATTTGACAGGACCTGCTACTCAAAAGGGAACTAGTACAGGAAATGTTTACCCTGGATATACCAGGGTAAACCATGGAAAGTATGCAGTTAGTGATGTGCGAGCCCACATTGGCACAAGCAATCTTATTTGGGATTACTTCTATACAACAGCTGGGGTCAGCTTTGGAACATACAACCCTGCCATTGTTTCGCAACTTCAACAAATCTTTGATGCTGACTGGAGTTCGCCATATGCTATTCCGGTTGAAGAGTTGGAGGTTGGTCATGCTTGTCCAAGATGAGGAGTAATTGAACTTGTTGATTTGGATTAGTTCCAAATCAGTAAATAATGGTCTGAAATTAATTAAAGCTGAGGAGTAGCTGAACTTGTTGCTTTAGCAAAGGCTAGTTCCAAACCAGAAAATAATAGGCTTGAAACAAAGGGTTTAGTACATTTGATGTAAATTAGTTAAGGAATTGGATTTGGTATTACGAGGAATTAAAGTTTGCAATTGAATAATTATTCTTATTTATGTTTTTGGTTTTTAACACTAGAACAAAATTACATTTTAGCCAATTTTTATAGATATCCTTATAAAATTATATTTAAATTTTTTGTGGGTCTCAATTAGCATCCTGTTATATGAAAATTAAGCAATTGTATAGTTAATGTCTTCATGAACATTAAAAAAAAAATGGTAGCATCTCTCCCCCAAAAAAATTATTGTGGCATTCAAACAAGATACTGTCAGTAAACATCACTGGATTTTATATTAGAGCCCCAATCAATGCTAAAACCAAGCTTAAGCCTTTGAAATACCTCTCACCTTCACTTTTATTTTATTCAATACAAACAAAATAAATAAATCCAAATGTGTGAAGAAAAAAAAATCCCATAGAGGGAGAACCCAAATTCAACCGGTTCAACACGTGCCAAAACCCAGTATTCCCAATCATCAAACCCAAAATTCGGAACCACAAATAATTAAAAGTTCAACATATGTAAGAGATAAAACTAAAGCTAATGAGGGTATGTTATTTATGTAAGAATTCAGGATAAAAAATTGTGATCATTCATGAAAATTGGTTGTTCATTTGATTAATTTATCGAAAATGACAATTTCCATGAATTGTGGGAATTCTACATCTCTCCTTTTAAGTTAAGGAGATATCAATTCTCACATATCTTGCATTAGTGAGAATTACTAGTGTGACATTTTAATTTTTCACAATGTTCCCTTAAAATTAAGTATATGTAACTAATTTCGGAAAATAAAATGTTTCTTTTTATTCAGATCATATATTTATTAATGTCATTTTTTTTCATTTTTTTTTAAAAATTTATAATATTTAAATTATTAATATTTTAGTTACTAATAAATTTGTATAAAATTATCTTAAATATCATATAGCAGGCCTCTTTTTATCAAGGCCGATCCTCTTTTCTCATAATTAAACACACAGCAAAAACCTTTTTCAAAAAAAAAAAAAAAAAACACACGGCAAAAACCCAGACCCAACACAATGGACACTAGGCCCAATCTTAAAATAGACCAAGCCAGCCCACACTTAAACAAAACAAACCCACCCAAAGAGTCAAAGACAAACCCATCAGCCAACATTTCAAGAAATAACAAACTTCTTCTATAGTGATACGGATTATGGAGTGTTTTTCTTTTGAACATTTCTTCAAAGAGTTTCCATTATTTCACTGTGAATCAGCATGTTGCTTTATTCTTATTGTTATTTTACTGCTTTGTATTATAGAGATATATTTGTGATTTTATTTATTTATTTATTATTGTGGTTGTTATGGATACAAGTGATAAACTGATAATCAATCCTGTTATTAGAACAAATAGGACTTAAACTCAATATTTTCAAAAAGAAAAATGATAGATGCATAATTCTCAACAACAAAAAAAGATACATACATAGATTAATGACCCTCCCACTTATTTAAAATTGATTGTACGTAATTATAACAACTCAGCTCAAGTTAAAAGGTCTTTGTGAATTTTAGTTAGCTCAACTAGTAAAATTTCTTGTAATTAAATAAAAAATTTGAGGTTTAAACCCTACTTATACCAAATTACTAGTAATTTAGCTTGATAACAAAGGCTTAAAGAATAATCATTAACAAAAATTAAGAGGCCTAAAAAAGAAAGAAGAAGCCCAAACATAATACAACTGGGCTACACTAAAGCCCGACCATCTAAGAATGTCGAATTGATTACCCGACAAAATGTGTGCCTCACAATACGACGTAGTATGAATCGTATGATGACCAAAGTAGCACACTGGTTGAGGTTGAGGGTTTTAGAGAATTTGAGAGCTGAAGAAACCAACCTCTACTGTTCTGTTCTGTTCTGGGACTGTGACTTAGGAGGAGAGAGAGAGTGTGTAGTGTAGCAGAGACAGAGTGTGTTTTTGTGTTTGTAGAAGTAGAAGATGCAGAGTTTGAAAGCTTTGGTGGGTTTGAGAAGTAGAAGTAGAAATAGTTGTTCATTTCAAAGACCCAGATTTCTATCTCACCATTACCAAAGACCCTTTTCTGCTCAACCAAACCATGCCCCCCAAAACGATGATCTCGAAGACCAGGTCTCTCTCCATTTATCTCTATCTATATGTTGTTGTACCTCTATGTATTTACTCACTTTTAGAGATTTCAATGCCTGTGCTCTCTTTTTTTTCTCGACAAATTTTGTTCTTTTTGTTTCTTAAATGAAACCCCATTTGTGTGTCCTGTTCTATTGATCTCAAAGGTTTCGAATTTGCGTGTGCTTTCAGGTTTTGGTTCAAGGAAGAGCTAAGTCAAGAGCTTCCATTCTCAACAGACCTTCTGCTCTCAATGCTCTCACTACTTCTATGGTTTTTTTCTTTTTTCTTTTTGTTACATGTTCTCCATCTCCTTGTGGTTGTTTGTTCATTTTAGTTCATGCCCATTTGGTAAATTTTTTAATTGGAGTTTTTTTTTTCCCCTTTATAATTTTGTAGGTTGCTCGGCTTAAGAGATTGTATGAATCATGGGAAGAAAACTCGAGTATCGGTTTTGTCTTAATGAAGGTATTACATTGTTTCCAGTTGCCCTGACACACACAAAACTCTTTGTTCTTCATATGTATTTTTTTTTTGGGGGGTGGGGGCATGTTTGATTTCATGTTCAATAACATCTTCTACAAGTTTGCCGTCTATGTGAGTTGCTAATATTGTTTTATGATTACACTGAAATTGGCCAACGTTGTCATATGATTGCGAAAAAGGCATGAGGTGTGGAGTGGCCCTGGCATTAGGGGGAAGAAAAAAGATTACATTGAGAATGTAGATGGACTCTAATCTTGGGGATGTGTTGTGCTCTTATTTTCTATTTAAATGATATATAAAAATGAATACATGGAAAGCTGCTTTTGGATGTTTTCGGAGGAATGCATTTTTAAAATAATTTTCGTGAAACTGTTAATGGAAATGAGCTTCAAAATGTATTCTATGTGTCTAATTCATTAAAATCATCTGTGTAAGTGCTTTTGAACATGTAAACATGCCCCTATGCTTCAAATTTGGTCACCTTGATGTCTGAGATGCTATCTTGAATTTTTTTGAAGGGTAGTGGCAGGGCTTTCTGTTCTGGTGCGGATGTTGTTACCCTTTATCAGTTAATCAATGACGGTGCGTTGCCTTTTGATCTTTTCCTTTATTATTAGATTCAATGTCCTCCATACTTTTCTTTTTAAGGTATTATTAAGAGTGATTAGGTTTACATAATGTAGTCACTAATTTTGGAACCAATGCAAAAGCAAATAATTTTTTTTCCTTTTCTTTGGAACTTTCTAAGACCTACTTTCATTTTTCATGGCAGTGGGTCTAAAGAATTCTGCCTTTTTTTGTGGGTATGAACTTATTTACACATCAACAAGCACTCAGTTAGTAAAATTGTTGTTTCAGATGTGCATATCTGGCTAATTTTCATTATAGAGGAGAAAAATACTGATTCTGGTCATATGCCCCATTGTTTAACTAGGTCAGTGTCATATTACAGATTATAGTAATGATGAATCAGATGGTTATTTAGTATGGTTCTCAGTAATCAGGCCAAAATGTTAGCATTGTATTGAATCTTACAGTTTGTTCTCAACAAGTAAAATTGCTTATTCATCACCATCCAAAAAAATAAAAAATTGAAGATCTTAATATCGTACAGATTTTTACATTTAGTGGCTTTTGGTTTTGATATTCAAACAATGGTAGTTATAATCTAAAATCCAGTAAATAAATATTTTTATGTCTTGGACCTCTTGTTTGTTAGGGCTAAGCACATCAGTGAAGATGTTATGCTCATTTAGACCAGGTTTGGCAGATGGGCTATAGAACAAAATTAACATTGGAATTCTGAATCAATTTAACAAAAGGGAGGAGGGGGGGGGGGGGGGGGGTGTTAAGAGGTTGTCCAGAGGTGCTTGCCATGGTTTTATTTGGATTTATTTGGATGAAAATGTTCCACACATAGTTGTTGTATATTTGGGATCAGCAAGTTTCAACAACTATGTATAAGGTGTAACTGGTGTCTTCTTGACTATTTGTGGTTTCAAATTTCTTATTACAATTTTCTTCTGGTCGGGAAACAGTTGTCACCTTCATGGTCTCATTAGAAATTGAGTTGGTTGTTAATATCTTTATATTTATTTTGATTATACGCAGGGAATCTTGAGGAGTGTAAGAAGTTTTTTGAAACACTATATAAGTTTGTATATCTTCAACGAACATATTTGAAGCCACATGTAAGTATTCCTCCCTGGAAATGTCAGAAAATTTTAGTTAATCTCCTACCTTTTGAATTTGAAATTTCTGAAAATTTTAATGAATAGTCTAATTATCTGAGATGTCAGCTTTCTTCTTGGGCGCATGGCCAGGTTTCAATCATTTTTAATGCCTGTGATTCTGTGAAAATATTAAGGATTTAGACCATGTATTTTCCTGCTTGTCCCCTTTTCCCCTCTGTATTGGTGTAATGTTACCAAGGATATGGATAATTAAATTATTTCTTTTTAGTGAGACATTATGAATAACTGAAAAATGTTGGTAAAATACCCCATAGGCATAGTGAGGGTAAGCCCATATCTAAAGTATTGAGGAAGCGCTAACATAATTTAGTCTGGCTGCTTATTAAGCCTCAACAATGTTGATCTAATATAAAATGTATCATATATTGTGTCATAAAAAACATTGGCTAGTGTCGTGTTAATTGCTTCTCTCATGTATCATCACTAAAATAAGTTTTGTTATCAACTGCTTTATCTTGTTAGGATGTCTGTAGCATTGACTATGGTATCTTGCATTTGATGTTTATGTGATGGGATGATATTTCATTATCATTTTTTTTAATCATGTGATGAGTTGTAGCATACTTGTGGTTTCTTCTGTCTTAGGGGAAAAAAATCCTTTTACCCATATGACTATCACTGTCCAGATGGCAAATTGATGATCATTTAATTGACTTCTATACAGGTGGCTATCTTGGATGGTATCACTATGGGAGGTGGGGCTGGAATTTCACTTCCAGGAATGTTTCGTGTGGTGACTGAAAAAACAGTATGTAACTGCTGCTACTCCCAACTGAATATATAATATATAATTATTTTTTCCTTTTGAGCTATCAATATCCTCCTGTTTTATATGAACTGTAAAAAGTTAAGCTAAGTGAAGCTCTAGGGTTGTTGATGGGTCACCTATCAAAAAAAAAATCTAGGGTTGTTGATGGGTCGGGTTCAGTCGGGTTTTTGTTCAAAGTGCCACCTGATCCCATCATGTCAGGTTCAAACATTAGTAATAATGCCGAAGGAACGGTGTCTTCAGGTATTCAGTTGGTTGTGTTGGCTTAGCAAGTCGATGAAAACGACAAGGAGCTGACATCAAGGGAGGGAGAGAGGGGCTTCACTGTTGCCAGATCTCAAACTTGTGGAAGTCAGACCAGCATCCCATGACCACAATAGGGAGTCTCACCTGCAAATGGTGGTGACTGTCAGAGAGAGAGAGATGCCTGAAGATTGTTTGGTCGTGTTAATCAATTAAACTTCCTTCAATCTGATACCTGCATGGATCAAATTTGCTTTTAACAGCTGTATGAAGAGCGCTATTGGATTTTATGCTATTATCTTGACTAATAAAGATAGTATGTAGCCTTAACCTTTGGATGAGATGAAAAGCGCATAATCTTGATTGTGTGAGAATGTTTTTGCTGTTTTGTTAGGACTTCCAGATAGAATATGTATGTTCAGTTTCCTCAGGGAGATGAGGATCACTTTTTAAAATTCTTTTTACCAGTATAATAACCAAGTAATGAAATATAAATCTCTAGAATCACTCCATGATATTACCTCTAGTAGCAAAAACTCTATGTAGCATTTTTCAATCTCCCAAACATCAGTAAAGCATCCTGAACTTATAAAAAAAAAAGAAAAAGTAAAGCATCCTGAAATTTTGCTTTCTGGTGTGCTTTATATACTTTTGTATATTCACCATGTTTTGGTGAAGTAGATGCATAGTCAAAAGCTTCTAACCTCAGCATGAAATTGCAGGTTTTTGCCAACCCAGAGACTCAAATGGGCTTCCATCCTGATGCAGGAGCTTCCTATTATCTTTCTCGTCTGCCTGGCTATTTGGGTAAGATATTTTGTTCAATTTGAAGTATGCAATATCTTCAAGAAAAACTTATACACGTACTTGGATTCACATGGTTTTTATACTGTTCAATCACTAGGACCAAGCATTTAACTTTGTGAATTGTTATCCATTTCTTCTGTAAACATGAAATCAGATTTGCAAACTGTTGGATTCTATTTTCATTGCAGGGGAATACTTAGCTCTTACAGGAGACAAGCTCAATGGTGTAGAAATGATTGCCTGTGGCCTTGCTACACACTATTCATTAAATGCAGTTTGTTTTCACTTCCTTTACTTCTTCTTTTCTGTTTTCTATGTTTTCTCTTCATTATTGGCAGCTTTTAGTTTTAGCTATCAACTCTCTCTGACAGAGACTTGCTTGGGTTGAAGAACGAGTTGGTAAATTGATCACAGATGAACCTTCTGTTATAGAGACAGCTCTTGCGCAATATGGTGACCTTGTCTATCCAGACAGGGGGAGTGTTCTTCATAAGTAATGATCTGACAAATACATCTTAGTTCTGCAGATTTTTATCAATTTTATTGTCCATCATGCTTGTGTAGAAATTCTTTAATTTTTAAAGTAGAGTTATTAAGGATAAAAGTAAAATTATATATAGGGCTGCTAGATATCTTTGGCTATTTTCATATTGCAGATCATTGTAAGACTGTTGTTTTCACTTAGTGTAGTTTGGAAGTACTGGACATTGTAATATTACTACTAGGGTGAAAGAAGGGACACTTTCATTTCTCTAAAAGATCATAAAGACCCATAATTTGATTGCTGGGACATCATTGATTTCAGTTCCATCTGAAACTACAATACCTGAAGATGTATCAGCTGATATCTAATTATCTATTGTACACTCGTAGTGTAAACGGGTGCTTTACACATCTACTTGTCATGCTTTAAGAAACTGGACAAATCTATTTAGTTTGTTGCATTTGAAAAATCAATTTTCAGTTTCTCAGATTTTTGGAATAAGAAAATTGAAAATTCACCTTGCTTTGATATAACTGATATCCAATGACTTGTGTTGATTTTGTTTACTATTTTTGTTACATGGGGTGCCTAGTTGCACGAATCATGCATGAGAGTGAAGGGAAAAGCATGCTTCTAAGTTTCAAGTTGATATTCCCCATGGAAAACGTAGTTCTCTGTGCAAATGTTCCTCTCTGCCTCTATAAATAGTCTGAAATCTTGATTTTCCATAATATTGATCTGTAGATCAAAAACATTAACTGATGCTGATGGTATTTTCTGTGTAAATTCATTTTTGTTCATATAAATTCTTCTGTATTTTTGAAATAAGAGGATTCAGTATTTGATGGTCTGTTTTAGAAATACATGCAGCGGCACTGATGTCTCTGACTTAATTTACTTGCCCGTCCTGTTTTGATTTTGACCCAGGATTGACACGGTTGATAGATGCTTCTGCCATGATACAGTTGAGGAAATTATTGATGCTTTGGTAAGCATAAAACAATATTACTTCACTAGGTACTTGATAGAGTTGGATGACAGTGAATATTTAAAAAATTAATTTAATTTTGTCAGATAAAGGTCCACTGCCCAGCAAAATTAGTTGGTGGTTGATTCTATTCTTGTACATGAGCATTGTCTTTCCTTTTTTTCCCCCCAGAAATTTTCTGGGGTTTCTGTAAAAGATAAGAATCTTTTTTAGTTAGAAAGAATGTTCAGTCAATTTTATAAATTTATGGTAATTTTGAAATAAATTCCACATCCTGAAGTTGACTTCTGTTGGCTAATTGTGTCTTTGCGACGCTTCCTGAATCTAGACTGTTAGTGTGAACCATATTCTTTTATTGGTTGATCATCATCATCATTATTATTATTTTGGTTTTTCCACTTTAGAGAGAAAAATGGAAATATTTTCTGCCTTCCAAATAGGAAATTTGGTTCTATCATACTTATAAATTTATTTAAAAAAAAAAAAAAAAAGGTTCCATCATAAAAGTTATGATGAACTTCTTTAAACAGTCAGTAATTATCTTGTTAGGCACTTTGTCTCCCTTTCGGTGGGAAGCAAAAGTCCATCACTGCTCTCAGAATATCAAGGGCAACAAATTGCATCAAGTACCTTATTAATGTTTAGTCCATTATCAGCTGGATTTGTTAGGATTTAATTATTTGTAGCACTATCTTTGCAGAAGTCATAAAACTTAATTGCTTAAATTACCATGATTGATTTCATATAGCTGATATTGTTATCTCATTTTGATTTATTTGTTGATATGCCTGATTTTCAATGTGGGTCCAAGCTTAATCATTTTATTCTGATGGTTATATAGAAAGTTTTACTAGAAAACTAATGAACTCTATACAAAGAGTGGTAAAAATTAAGCCTTGGATTGAAAGATATAATACAAATCAATCTTCAACTATCAATTTGTATTCACTGCACATCAGTCTCAGGCAAAGAGCTGGAAGACTGGTATTCTGCATTTCATGAGGCCTGAAAATTTTTTCCTTGCATTGAAGAGACAGAACACATTTTTAAATTACTTGTGATTAAATTTGAATTGATAGATAGCCAACTCTGGTGGGGCAATTGTTTGTGTGTGGATAACATTAAGCAACTCTTTTTTATCTCAATTTTTGCTAGAATTTACGTCCTGATATATTTTTCTTTGATAAGTTAGAATTTGCATCCTGATGGATTTGTTGTTTCTTCCTACCAATTTGCTCAGGAAAAGGAGGCAGCGGAGTCTTATGATGAATGGTGTAAAACAGCCCTCAAGAAACTAAGAGAAGCCTCCCCATTAAGCTTAAAAATTACTTTGCAATCTGTGAGTTACCTTACTTGTTTGCTTGTATGTGGTTGTAAACGGTGTTTGCTTTACACTCCATGCCTTGACTTTCTCCTTTGCAATTAGATACGTGAAGGTAGATTTCAAACTCTTGATCAATGTCTTGCTCGTGAATACCGGATTTCCCTTAATGGGGTTTCTAAACGGGTTTCAAATGACTTTTGTGAGGTATGGGATAAACCATTTCTAATGTGAAGATCACTTTTGAATCTGCTCTTACGTTACCCCTTCGTTTCATTCATCTGTAGGGTGTTCGGGCACGATTGGTGGATAAGGACTTTGCGCCAAAGGTATCCGATCTTTCTTTCCATAATTCGTATATCTTAATCATTAAATCATGTTTCAAGATAAAAGAAAAGTGTGAATTCCTTTTTAATTCCCAATGTGCAGTGGGACCCTCCTAGTTTAGCAGATGTATCAAAAGACATGGTTGACTGCTGCTTCTCCCGGCTTGATGAGTTTGAGCCTGAACTGCAGCTGCCCACGGCTCTGCGAGAACCTCACATGTGAGATACATTCATAAATACTGTGTAATGATTATCTGCCTTGGTGGTTGGTTTTAAATAAATGTATCCATTTCAAGGTTTTTCTTAGAGAAGTCATTTTTTGGACATTTTTGTTGTAAGTAGCCTATCATTCTGAGAGCAGTCTTTCACGGCCATTATTTTTGGAAATAGTTTATTTTTTAAATGGTACATTAGGTGTACAAGTGTATTCCCTGGAGCTATACGTGAGGGTTTGTGTTCACATGGTCCATGGAACTGTAGAAGGTTGTTCCCATGTATTTTGCATCACTTCTTGACTTAACTTCATTATTATTTCCATAGAATTTCCAATCCTTTTCCTCTGTCAGCTGCAATAGCTTGCAAATATGGTTATAGTATAACTACGGTCGCCGTTTGCTTACTGGTACTAAAAGATGATTATGTTGTACCTTGAAGCCACTTAATGGTAAAGTTTGAGGTTATTCCTTAAAGTATTTTTACAATATTATCCTACAAATCATCGTCCTATCTTTACAATATTATTCTACACTTAATGTAAACTATTCTGTTACTAACTTTACAAATCCAACTATAAGAAATTTTACCAATTCATTCATTTAATTTTACTTAACCATTTTCCTCCCTTTTTTTTAATTCTTCTCCCCATAATTTATTATCTAACCATTACTCTTACTCCAACTCTTTCCTCTCTTTTTGGCTTTTCTTCCCATTATTAATCCCCTACCTTAACGTTACTCTTCCTCCGCTCTTCTTTTTTTTATTTTATATATAAATTTATTTATTTTTATTTTTATTTTTCTTCTCCCCCATCTTCTTTTCTATAAATTTACTATTACTCGCTTTGTTCATTTCTCTCTTATTTAGTTCATGTTTTGCCCATAATAAAAAATAAAATAAAATAAAATAAAAAGAGGTGATTACTCTCTCTTCTTTGTTTTGATGGATTTTTTTTCTCGTTCTTGTGGAGTTTTTGTATTTTGACAACTCCAATTTGGATTGATGTGCTTTAGTGGTTCCTGTTGTGTTTCGTAATTCTCCATCACATATCCCCTCTCCCTCTCATGACTTCGGCTAAGTGAAAATTTTTAATTGTTAAATACTTATTTATTTTGTAAGCATATTTCTTCTGAAAACAATTTATCATAATATATTATTTTCAATAAATTTTAGAGAATAAATTACAGATTATATCACATTTCAAAATAATTATATATTCCCTACCACACACACACACACACACACACATATATATATATATATATAAACATTGTTGTTAATGGGGTTAAGACCTTCCTCACGATCCCAAATCAAAATCAAAGGATTCTTGTAACTTTATAACAATTGAACAACAATCCCAAACACAAAACATTGCGAATTTTGACAGACTCGGAACTAAGCAAAAAACCAAACTCAAGCTGAAGAGCAATACCATGAACCAATACCAGACAAGCTTTCTTATCAGTGAGGTCCATCTTGTTCCTGATATTGTCACTTTGTTGTCTTCGACGTTTCGTTTGTTTGCTTTGATTAGGTAGTGGTCACTCGCAAGCCCGGCATATACAAGCATTTGGATGAAAAAACCCAACCACTAATAAGTATAGCATGAAAATGCGTTAGCCGCTTATAGCATGTGCCCTCCATCTCCAGTAATATCACTGACAAAACCTCATTTTATAAGCTTCCTACGAAAATAACTCAGCCAAAAAGTGTCACGATTATTGTGCAGAGACACAACAACAAATGACCTAAATAGTAAATTCTACTTATAATTGAATCCCTTTTCTAGCCTTGATAATTGAAAGAGACCAGCAAGTAAATTTTAAGATAAACACCATCAACTGAGATATACAGAAATTCGGGGGAACCTGTTCAAAATATTAACAAGATAATACTGGTTGACAAGCAGTTCAGAAGTAGCACAACCCTAAAGACAACCAGCAGGACCCTTAAGACTCAACAGAGCCGGGTTTCAAACTTCAGACTTATGCCCATGCTGAAAAGCTCCTGGCACAATAACTTGGCCCCATAAGGTACATTAACCTTAACAATGTCATCTACTGACTCACAAACCCGGCAATATGGACCCCTAATCTTACGGCCACCTTGAACAGTCCGTTGGATCACATTTGCAACATTTTTGCATTTCTGGCAAATGTGCATCTGGGAGGAGTCACTGAGCGTAAAGAGGCGTTCATGCAAGTTTCCTGAGGCACCATGGGCTATAAGGCAGTCACGCTCCATCTCACCAAACTTGATCCCACCAAACCGCTTCCGATCTGCCACCGGTTGTCGGGTAAGAGGATGGACTGGACCTGTGTTGCGAAATTTTACTTTGTCCTCAGACATGTGAGTCAGACGCTGATAAAATGTTGGACCCATAAATATGAGGGAACGAACCATTTCACCAGTTCGTCCATTGTATACTCTCTCATTTCCCCATCTTGAAAATCCAGCCCTGCCACATATTTAACAATACAAGAATCAGTCTGGTGAACATTTTTGAAGCTAAAAAAACAGAACTGATTCCGAACAATAGGAGATCAAATAAGAAAATAACCCCTAAGACACAAATAGAACTGCAAGAATAACATGCAACCTATCAACTGAGCACGTAAATCTGAGAAGGAACAGAATCACAGTACTAATATCCATATCCTAGACAAAATAAATGAACATGAACATGACATACAAGCAAAAGTGACAAGGAACAGACGAACTAATAATCATTAGCATAAAGAGCCAGATCCTAAACAAAAATGAAATGAACATGAACATGACATACAAGCAAAAGTGATGCAAGACAACTAATACGGATAAAAGTTGTATCCAGTGCACTAAGGTCCCAATTTTGCAGTGTCTAGGAGAAATCATGGTTCGCAGCTTACTTCCAATTTATTGGAGGCTGATTCCCAGACACAACAACAAAATTGAAGAACATAAAAATAAAAGATAGATAAATCAACACCTATGCTTGCTTGGAGTCTGCACCAAGCAAAAGAGAAAAAAACCCGAGAGTCAGTTCCTAGGGTTGGCTAGAATCAGCACCAGACCATTGGAAAAATTCCAAGAGAGACTATATTGATCAATCAAACTATAACATGTTTCCATAGAATCACAACACTACGCTTATAACCTATCAAAAAAAACAACACTACGCTTATATAGACCATAAGTTAACCCAAATTCCGGTTAATTTAGGAAACCCTAATTCTAACCCAAATTCCGGTTAATTTAGGAAACCCAAATTCTAAGTGACTTGGGAAATCCCAATTACTGACTTACAAAAATAACCACGACTCAAGTAAATTAATAAAATAACCTACTAAAATAATAATAATAATACATAAACTGAAAGACAATTGACCAATAAAAATATAATTTCTTTGCAAAATCGAATAGAACTAAATTAGAATAAAATTTATTAAAAAGTTGAAAGAAACAAGACCTATACTTAACATACCACAATATAATGGAACTGCTGCCGAGTCCTCAAATGGCTGCACAGATATATATGCCTTCCATGCCATAATGGTGTCTTTTATATTTGGTGTGTCCCAACATGAGTATCCATTGTTCAATGGCCAATTCATTAACTATTTTATTTCTATATTACTTTATTTATAAAATTAAAACAAAAAAAAAAAAAAAAAGTGCTTAGTGCTCCTCAATTGTCAAAGCCTTTAATAAAGGTAATAATGGAAATATACTTCAAGGATCTGAATCGTCCTTGCATTAATGTCTTTTCTTATTAAGCTTTGTGTTTTGTCAAGTAAGGCACTCATTATTGCATGGAGGGAGTACGTACACAACAACACATAATTTTTATCTGGATCCACAAACTTTCTTTTTTCTAAAGCAACCACGTAAGAAGAAAATTCAAAGGAACTTATAGGATGGTGAAATGATATTGAATAAATAATTATGCCCGAGTATTAGTTACCTATGAAGCTGTTCAGTGATGGCATCAACAGAGACTGTGGAGAAAGGGGTGGCATATCTCATTGAACCACCACAGGCTATTCCCTTCCCTAAAGCAGCCTCTAGGAGCTGACCCGGAGTTTGTCGTGAAGGAAATGCATGTGGATTTATTACAACATCTGGAACTATCCCTTGTATTGTGAAGGGGAAGTTCTCTTGAGATTCCAAAAAACCCAAGACACCCTTCTGACCATGCATGCTTGAAAACTTGTCTCCAAGACAAGGAGAACGAACCTGCATTAAAATGTAATTAATGAACAAGAAGTTCAATCTTTCTATAAAAGATAAAGTAAGGTGAAAGCCTATGTATTCCCACATCTAGTAAAAGACTAATATATAGACATTATCGACATAGTGCACATATGCATAAAGGTACATGCATGCGCATGTGTGTTGCACAAACATATGCACATTCACATATAAACATGTGTTTGCATTAAGGTTCAAGTACAATATGGTCTAAAATTACCTGTCTCAGGGACACCACAGCAAAATTCTTTCCCTCATCGTTAGAAGACAGCAAAACTTTCTGAACCATGCCCCTTTCAGTGTGCTTCAGTTTTATACTGTGATCAGACCCAGATTCTGCACACCTCCCTATGACAATGTCACCACTCTGCAGGTTTGCACCAATGAAAGGGAAACCATCATCATCGAGGCTGTCAACACGTCCAATCTTACTTTGAATCTTTCCAAAGTTTACAAAATCCTCAGGCTTCCGCTTTTTTTCTAATGAGTCCTTGTTGTCAACCTCAGCCTTATAACTTCTGATATGCTCAGACCGAAACATTCCACGCTCCAAAGAAGCCTTGTTCATCACCAAGGAATCCTCTTGGTTGTACCCTAGGTGAACATTGACTGCCACAATAGCATTCTGGCCATTGTAGAATTCAGGTTTTGGCAGCATTCCATGATGACCAAGAGGATATCCTGGTTTTCCAAGACAATCAGAAGTCATCGTACGAAAAAGTGGCCTTTGTGGATAATGTAATTGGTGAGACAGAGTATCCACTCTAATATTAGGATTTGTAGTGGAAAAGCCAATAGCCTGTGAAGAGTGCTTCTGAGATTGATAAAGGACCCTCCTTGCATGGTCATGATTTGCAAATGGGACAAGTCCACAGCTCAAACCTAATAAAAACGACATGTCAAGTTCACAGTGGGTATACTTATCAGATGACTTCCCTCCCTTTTCCATGAACAGATATTTAATGCCCCATGCAGTGCAACAATCTTCTTCTTCTTCAGTTCCAATTAAATCAATGATTCCCTTGTCCAAAAGAGATTGGAAGGTGTAATTTTCACCTTTATCTCCTTTAATCTTTCCTAAATTCTCTACAACTAAAAGTGGACGTAAAATCCTTCCAGCATCAGAATATATCCGTATTTCTTCATGTTGTTCATCTCTTTTAATCTCCACCTGCAAGAGTAAACCATTATTAAAAATGACGGGTATATATACATTTCTTCATGTTGTTCATCTCTTTTATAACACACACACACACACACACACACACACAAAGTGGAAATACAATAAAAGATAAGATACGAAATGAAAAATTCGTTCACAGATAAGGGTGGAACCTAATGATGAAAAGATGAAAGAGAGTCGCTTGAGATGGTTTGATCATGTGCAAAGGAGAGAAATTAATTCACCAGTGAGGAAGAGTGATTCCATAAAAGTCAAAGGGAACGAAAAGACGTAAAGGAAGACCTAGAATAACACTAATAGAAGTAGTAAATTGACATGCTAATTAAGAAGGATAATGATAGAATGATAGAGAAAAATTCATGTGGACAACCCCAATTAATCTGTTGAGGATCAATAATCGACCTCAAAGTTTTGGGACTAAGTCTTTGTTGTTATTGTTAATGCTATATACATAAAACAAACCAACTCAAAATCCACAACAGAATTGCAACAGCAGGATAAGAACCAAAAGAAGACTAAAACACAATCAAAGACTACCCCATTAGTTCAACCAAAAAACAAAGGAAATGAAGATAATTTACATATTTGTCAAAGAATTAGCACAAAGAGGACCAAGATCCAGAATAATTCAGTATTCTGACTATGGTTTTAAAAAAGTGAACTGTAATAAGATCCATAAAGAGGAAAGGTTCCAGGTTATAAGGATTGACCGGAACTATGATGACATAATAATTCTTTTATAATTAATTAATATAAAAATAAAGAGAATAAATGGCCAAAGTTTAGTAATCTTAACCTAAACAATATTTGAAGAGGTTCAAATATATCTTGATTAAAGACAAGATCAACTTCCAGCTTTTTTAGTGATTTTTTTAATTATTAGACCGGTAAACCCGTGCCCAGTTTAGCAGGGTTTGATGGCAGTTCAAGCAGTTCCCAGCAAAATAATGAATTTTAACTTCCAAAACCTGAACAGGTGGCTGGTTCCCAGTTAACCCAGTCCAGTTTTTAAAACCATGACAGTGACAGACCAGCATAAATAATACTAAAATAAGAACTTATAACACCAGCACTGTATCATACATGAGCAGGACACAGCACTGCTGTTGGCATAAAATTATTCAGAATATGTTGAAAAAACTTGAATTTGCATTGATTGTGCTATTCATATAATCTAGTCAAGGAAATGTTATAGATGTTAAAAAAGGAACAAAACAACAGAAAATGAGATATAGGGTGAGAGGAGGAACTTCCTGCAGCAAGGAATTCAACCAGAAACTTACTAAGGCATCCACTGTTGGATAGCCTATACAAATAATAGAGCTTGGCTCCTCACACATATCTCGCTTGCAGTGACATTGTACACCAGGATAAATCAAAGTCAAACCTTTTATGTATATACTTTTCAAGCCAGAAACAGCTACCACATAGAGGATAGTTTGCAGAACTAACTTCCCCAAGCTAATATTAACAACTATTTACTCAAAGTAATATTTCAGATCATAATTTAACCTTCCACCTCAACCATAGCAAAAAATATATGGAAGCATATAAATCCAAAATAAAAGAAATCTGAAAAGCCTCTAGGGAAATAGGGAAGACTTATAATGTACCTGATGTGGCAATTTCTTCCTGCGTCGCTTATACCTAAGCTCTTGAACAAATGTAATGGAATCTGTACAGACACCAACCCATTCCCCATTCAAAAATACTTTATACTTTTTACCCAATGGAGCATCATCCCCCAATTCCTCCAACCCACAATCAAACAATTTGGAAGTTATAGGCTCCAATATGTTTGTGCTTACTAGACCGGTGATGGCCAAATTTTTTACAAGCCCACAATTTTCACCATCTGGAGTAGAGAGAAAACATACCCTCCCCCAGTGAGAAGGATGTCTGCACACAGAAAATTCAATCAGGTATATTACAGCCCCTGTTGCAAAACCACTCAAAAACCAAACCCAGTCAACTACTCAGCACTCCAACAATCAAATATGCAAAAGTTGAGCATATACAATTTACCAACCAACACTAGGACTCAAACAATTAATAATATTGAATGCATACACAATTAGAGGAAACAGCTCAATCAAATGCTGATAGCAATATGAATTTAATTTAACTTCACGTAAAAACGCATCCCTTTTCTTTCTATAAGTAGCAAATAATTATATCTTTTTTTTTATAGGTAATAGCAAAAATTATATCTGGAAGTCTAACACCAATTGATCCAGGATGTCACTTCTGACATAATTTCCTTCTATATTCCATTCCTCATTTAATGTACTGTCTTTGCACATGTTTGTTTTCTTATCATTCACCTTCTCATTTCCTCTTAATTATATCAGTTCCAAGCAAAGAAAATTTACATCTAAATTGAGAAGCCTGATTTTTTTTTTTTTTTTGAAATAAGTCTAAATTGAGAAGCCTGATAGGAAGAAGAGATTAATGAAGGAGGTACTTAAGAGAAATCAATATACATGCCAAGAAAATTTTCAATTGCTTTCCTGTTCCTGCTTGATCTTCAATTAGGGTGTGAAAGAACATGCATCCGCTAAAAAAATGACCAAGAGGTAAAAATACATTATGTAGAGTTCTTTTTTTTTTTTCCCGGCAGAGGGGTGGGGAGGGGAGGGGAGACTGGGGGAGAGGTAAGTTAGCCTTATTTAATTTTAGGAGTCAATTGAAATTTTATTGGTAATTTGGATTTTATTTTAGGTCTTAATAATTAATTAGGTCTAAAAAATATTCCTCATCTTCCGAATGATTTTGATTGGAGAAGCAAGGCAGAGGATCACTTTGCAACCACATTCACCACTATGTGGAGAGAGAGAGAGGTATTTTCATAATATAAATCACAAATAAAATTAAATGTAGACAGACAAAAAAAAAAAACTTAAGCCTCCTAGCAACCACCTCCCCCCACCCCCCCCACCCCCCCAAAAAAATAAATAAATAAATAAATAAAAATCCCTCTCTCTTGCTGCCTTAAACCTTCATGACACCTCTGGATATTGGATCACGATTCATTTCAACCCCTCTTTCCTATAAGGATTCCCCACTCTTCATTGTCAAATCTCTATTAACATCTTTACTTCCAAACAAAAATGGTGAAAAATAATTTTTCATCATTTTCACAGTTCTAGCCAAACAATATAGAATAAGTTATTTTCCCGAAAAATATTTTATACTGAAATCATTTCCAGAACAAATGGAACCTAAAAAGATGCTCTTTTGCTTTAGTGAGATGCTTAAATAGTTTTATCCTTAATTTACTCTTCTGAAAATAAATCTGATCTTTTAAAACTGTTAGCATTGTCAGTTTTTATCTTGAGACATAACTAGCTGTTTAAATCAAGCATTAATCTGATTTTTAAAAAAATAGTCAGAATTGTCAGTTTTTATCTTGAGGCATGACTAGCCATTTAGATCAAGCACCACACATTGCACACACAAACCTTGTGCACCAAAGCCACTACTAAAATATTAACTTTGCTTTAAAGGGAGAAGAATGTCTAATGCCAAATGAAATGGACCAGGATATATTTAGAAAGAATGTTGATGACACCATTAACTTGCCAGCAGCCTATTTCAGTCTAACCAGGCATAAATATCAAAAGGAGAATATTTGGCACAATAACTAAAGCATATATCATTCAACCAATATATCAGTTATGTTGAAGGTATAGCCAGTAACATATTGAAATTCAACACTCAATATAAGTTCAAATAACTTACGGATATCTGGCATCTCCAACCTTCCCTGTGTACTGAACCTGCTGGCGTGTTCTCCTCATTTCAGCCATCGTCTGCAATGGGTTTGTTCGCCCTAGTGTTGCCACCACACCAGAAATCCTTTCCATCCTCTTGAAAGGATGAGACCATGCGCCAGTTGAGAAGGCTCTTGAAAGGCCATTGGTGATTATGGAAGCGTCCAGGTAGTGTTCAATTTGACGTATATCACGATCTCCATAAAGGTCTCTCTGCAGAGCCTTCTGCATGCGCCTCCGTGCATGTGCGATATGCACTTTCAGCTCTCGCTCAAGCAGCTCACCAGCCAAGTCAAACCTTTTGTTTCTAAAATCATCCCTGTTATCAGATTTTCTTTGGCCATTATAAGCCTGTAAGAGGCACTTCACCATATACCCAAGAAGACGAGCCTTTTGCTTAGAGCTTTGGAGACTGGGAAACAGATACATGTTAATGCACTCTTCAATAGCTTCCCCAGGAGGAAATTTGGTGTTCTTTACGCATTTTTCTACAAAATTTAGAGCTACCTTCCCTCTCCGGAAGCCCCCACAGTTCTCATTGGCATCATGAATTGAGGCAAATAGAATATTCAATATGCTGGCATCTTCACTGTCATAATCAATAAGATCTATGACTTCTCTGTCTGATGATACCCCAAGTGCAAAAAACAATATCCATATAGGGATTTCTGTTGACAAGAAATATACAGTAAGAACTTGCTCTCCTCCTTTAATATCTTCAACTTTAGGAACCCCCACTAGCTTCACAATTAACCTGTGCTTCTTCACTTCAGACTTGTATGCAACAGTCCAACCTTGATTGTTCAAAACCCAAAGCCTCCTCATACTAGTCTGCTCTTGTGCAATAAATGTCTGCAATAAACACCATATTTTTTCCAGTAATATATATAATTGGCAGAGTAAGAAGAAGATAATCAAAAAATATATATCTACCTATAATTAAAATACTGCATGGCATATTCAAGTTACAGTTAAAATTCAGAATAAGAAGTGGAGGAAGAAAAGAGAATTTCAGAAACCTAAAATCTCAAGCCCAAAGGTGAAAGAAACTTCTCCAAGAAGGGAATTATCAGCTAATAATGTAAAACAAGAAAGATGGCATTCTGAATTCACACTAAGTGGAAACCATGGATAACTTGCTTTTGCATTGTCCAGTTGCTAAGGAATTATGGGATGTTTTTATTTGTTGCCTTTGGGATGAATGGGTTATGCCAAAGAAATTGAAAGATCTGTATCAATGTAGGCACCGCAGTTCCAAGTCCTTGCAAAATCATCCTTAGAATGTTGCTACCTCTTGTTTAAGGTGGCATGTTTGGAGAGAGAAGAATAGGAGAATCTATTAGGATCGGGAACTACTTATACAGAGATTCAAATATCAGCATTATTCTAGAGGCTGTTTTTAGATGCAAGTAGACCATCAACATTGCGTGACTTTATTTATGCATTGTATTTATAACAGTTTGTAAGGAAACATGGGGTATACTGCCTGTATATTCCATAGTTTCCCTTGTACATTTCTTTAGTTTTAATAATTAAAAAAAATTATTACTTACAAAGAAAATAAAGTAGTTGACCACACGTCATTTATTTGAGCCCTTAGAAGTTACCTTGCAACAAGTGTCCTAGTTTGATATTAAAATCATTTTGATTTTTTTTTTAATAAGTAAAAATTTCATTAATGAGAAGGAAGAGAAGGCACAGCAATGTATATAGGAAGTGTACAACAGGTCACCAACATCAAGCATTAAAAGTACAAGTATCAAGCATCTCAAACAAAGAATTGAAAAAGAAGGAAACCGAAGCATTTATCAACTCAGACAAAGTCTTGAGTGATAAAAGCATCAAGTTAGAAATAGAAATTCTGCATCCTTCAAATGTCCTAATATTCTGCTTTTGCCATATACCCCACACGAAACAATGGGGGATCATGCTCCAAAGCGCCACAGTATTCCTCCTACCAAACATTCCTTGCCAACTTGTTAACAGCCCAACACCCTTTAGCATAACCCACCTAACCCCAAAACGCGAGAATACCACACACCAAAGTTCTCAAGCAATAGAGCAATGGAGGAGAAAGTGATCAAAAGTCTCCCCATCCCCCTAAAACATTTGTTTGTTCCACTTTAAGTGCCATAAAGGAAAATCTATTAGAGCTGCAACCATTAATAAATAGGACAGAAACTAAAAGAAACCATAATTCGAACTTACCTTCTCTGCACCCTTAATTAAAAAGTAGCCTCCATGATCGAAATCACAATCAGCATTCTCGGCTCCTTTCATGTAGCACAGGTCAGACTTCACCATCACAGGAATCCTTCCAAAAAAAATATCCCTGTTTTCTTCACTTAGGATCTCCCTATCAACAAATTGATCCTTCCCGGTTTTAAACTTGTCACTTCTGACTAGTTTCTGTGTGTATACCTGATAAATTACATGGGTGCAACACAATGTCAGGTATTTTTTGGCTGTCAACAGATCACACAACAAATGACGCACGTCACACAATATACATAAACAATTCATCAAATAACAATACTTTGCACAGTATTTCATCTGTAAGATCCTTCTCATAAAGAGTTCACACTTTACAAAAAGCAACCTAAATTGCACCATAGTAATAAGAAAACCAAGCATGACCAAGATTAGAAGCAGTGTATTTGTATTGAATAATGGACAACACCTTGAATTCCATATCCTGCAGATGAAAATTATGACTAATCAGAATGTATAAGCATAACTCATGGGGGAACCAACAGCACAATGCTGCACTGGTTAGTTCAATTCTCAAACCAATAACGTACCAAGCACTGCATCTAGGAGAAAGCAAATAATTTTGAATTATTGCTAGTAAGGCCCTAGTCAGTTGACTGGCTTACTAGAACAAACAATCATGCACCTATCACCTTCAGCTAGGCACATGGCTACCCTCATTTTCTCAAAATTACATTAAGTATTATCCAATGTCACACAAAAGTTACAGATATTCACCTTTTTTTTATTTGATAGGAAAAAGTTACAGATATTCAGCAACTAAGTGTACTTATTAATATAGCATAACAACTCAAGTGCACTCTTATACAATATGCAATGTTAAATCAGCGTATGGAAATTATCATACAAAACCTAAGCTATGATAAGTGGGATAGCTATAGCATCAACAAGAATGTCAAGCACTTGTCAAAATGAAATGCGAAAAACTGTAGTAATTCAATTAAAAAGTTAGATTTATTGACCTGAACATCGATATTCACTTTCATCCTCGCTGAGTATGTCATGTTCTGAAGCCGGGCATGCCTAGGAAGCATATTAAACTCCTTCACATTTCCTTCACCACCCCAAAAGATCGGCGGATCAAGGGTCACCTTCCCAAACCTAACCGAGGCGTAGCGCCACTCACCCTCCCCCTTCTTTGATGGATCGAATCCAGGCTCAACTATGATCTCACCAAAAGAGTCAAAGGCCCTCTGGATGCCATTCTTGATGAAGTCATTGTACGAGTTGATTTGGTGACTTATCAAACCGTACTCATTGAAGAATGAAACTGCTGCCTTCTTACAAAAAATTTTCAAAAACTTTTCGCCCAACTCATGTATGCTAGTTGACTCGAGAAACTCATCATCATCAGTATCCATCTCCACCCCATTCGAATACGCTTCACCCTTACTACTCATGCCTATTTCTTCCTTGGCATCCGATGATGCCCCCATTGGCTTCAAAATCTGTGAAAAAAAAAGGACAAAACAACCAATATTAAAATTAAAACCATCAAAGCAATTACGTCAAAAACCCTTATGCCAAAATTAGCAACAGAGGCACTGGTGGAAAAGAAAAGAAACATAAAGCTTGAACATGTTGGCTCAACAGCTAAAAAAGTGAGAACCACACAGACAAGGCATTGCACAGAATCTTCCACAAAAATAAAAACAGATAATAAACCCAAGGCCCAAATGTAAAAAAATTCAACATATGTAAGCAAGAAATGCACCAGTTTCTTCTCTACTACCTGATTCTCTCTTTTCAAATTAAATATAAGCCAAATTCTCATAGCTTTATTTATAAACTGATCAGTTATTGATTATATTTCCAAAAAAAAAAACATCTTAAACATACATTAATTTAAAGCTTTGAACCTTACGTGTCATAGTTTTGAAGTTTACAACTTTTTAGTTACAAACAGACCTCTAAAAATGTGGACACACTTATCCTTTCATTAAGTGCCTCAATCATTAACTAAACCCAAAACCTTCAAACATTCTGAAATATCACTTATTTGCATACCCATGAATCCCAAACAGCAAAATCAAATAAACCCACATGCAAAAACCAGTTTCTTCCTCTCTTGTACAATTTTTTGCCTTCCAAAAACAAAATGCATTATAAATATAATAGAGTATTTAATTTTTCCCTCGCCATTTTTTTCTTTAATAATTATAAACCAGTCCATCCTATTACCTTGTTTCCAAAAACAAAGACCATTGCTTTCCTATAACAAATCAATTTAAATGCACTTTTTTTTAGTACATCCAGCACTTGCATTCAATAAAATGCTCATACTTTTTTTTAGGAAAAGATAGAAACTTTTTCATTGTAATAAACCAAACCGATTCCAACAATTTTTTTTTTTTGCCCTGAAACTACAACGTGATCATTTAAAAAAAAAAACCATTAAAAAAAAAAAAATCAGGGTTAGCAACATTTTACCTAGAATGAGAAGAAAAAAAAATAGAGATGAAGGTAGGGACTTACATTAGAGGCTGTCTGTGAAGTCTGATAAAACCCTAAACCCTTTTTTCTCTTTAAAATCTTCGGGAAAAAAAAATCAGGAATTTGCTTGCTCACAGTCAGTGCTACAGCCACAAAATGTGTGTGTGCGAGAGAGAGAGAGAGTGTGTGAGGTATTTAATTTTTCACACTCACTCTGTCACTCACTCTCTCTTTCTTTTTTCTCTGTGTGTCTGATAAAAAGGGAATGAGTGTAGTCAACATGGAAGGAAGGAGGAGATGAATATGCGACTTCTGGGTTCCAAGAGCTGAAATGACTAATATATCCTCTATTGGACTTGAGCTCTGTGTTTCATTGGGTATTGGACCCTGCAGTGGGCCCACATACGTGAGGGTGTTTTTGGGTAATACGAAATTATGCTGATTTATAAACATAGCAGTTTTCACTGCAAATTTTACATTGGCTGAATTGGCTAGTTATTATTATTTTTCTTTTTTGAAGGCATTTATTATTTAGTTTTATATAATGAAAAATCATCACTATTTTATTATTTATCATTAAAAATTTGTCACATGAAATTGGTCGAAAATTTTGATGTACCTATAAGTTTATTTAACCTTCACTCTCAAAAAAAAATTATCAGTTGTATCTTTGTAAGTTACAACTTACAATCCAAATTTCGATTTAAATCTCAGTTGTATCTTGGAAATCTTACAAACACTAAAAAATGAAAAAATCACAAAGGTTGCTTGTTTCTCAAGGCCACATGCGTCTTTTAGCCCTCATTTTTCTGTTCAAACTTCAAAACATAGCTAATGCTCTTCTCCAAAAAATAAATAAATAAAATAAACTCTTTTTTTTGTTTTCAAACTCTTTGTTTTAATTCTTTTTAAAAAAAATACTTTTTGTCAAAGTTTTTAAATTCCATTTCAAGACCATATTGGCCAAAACCTTTATATAAAGCCCTATATTTCACTCCATGTCTCACCCTTCTCCAGTAGTAATTTGTGTTGAAATTTATATAGATCAACTTTTGAGGCAACAACGTTTTTCAGAATTGTTTTTTTTTTTCCAATTATGTGTAAATATTTAAATTGGCACAGTTCTTAACAACAAAATCTTCACATGCCATTATGATGTTGAATAAGCACAGTGGCACAACTTTTTCACAGCTTCTTGAGTTAAAAAGTTATGAAAACTTGTTTATTTATTTTTTATTTTTTAGAAAACAAAAGTTATGAACAATTAGTAATAAAAGTAGTGTAAATCTCTGGCAAAAATGGGAGCGAAATCCTTGTATAGTTACCATGTTTTTTGTAATCCGCCGCCTATGGTGGAATGTTTGTTGGCAACTGATAAAGCCAATATGTTTTGTAATAGACTGACTAAGTATTAATATAATATAATATCATGGTTGACCAAAAAAAAAAAAAAAAAAGTAGTATAAATAGTAGACCTAAATGAAGGTAATTACCCACCACTACTTACCTGTTATCTCAACAAGTAATAGAAAAAAGTTATGTCAACTACAAATTACAGTATATAATACTATTTTTTTGGGATTGTAAGACCCAACACCTTTAATTTCTTTAGCAATAATGTGTGCATATATACAGGTCCAACTCAATACGTTTTAGGTCCTAAAGAGACAGCTTTAAGTCGGACCATTTCCTCTATATTATATATTAATTAAATAATATTTATTTGATAATGAACATTGGATTTCCTCAATGAGTTGTTTGAAAAACTATTAATTTTATTTTAATTATGATTGAGAAATGAATAGCTTATTTACCTTCCATGTATTTTTTTTTTTTTTTTTATACAAGATAGAATTTTTACTTTAGTCTAATCTAAGTATATATGTGTGTGAAGCTCTCTCCTGGAGACTTAAACCTCGGCCTTTACCCCCTCACATTCTACAAGCATTTATACTTGTGGAGTGACTACCGCACCACCAAAGGTGCACGGTGGCACCTTCCATGTATTTAGAAGATTGGAAATTTCTACGCTTACTCTAAACTATTGCAAATAGAGGGAAACACATTATCACACGTTGTCAGAGTGCACAATATTCGAAGAAGGGATAAATTTCTAAAAATAATTTTTGTTAATTAAATTATTTGGGCCTTAATTACAATTTTTACTCTGTAAGGCAAATGAATAATGCTACATTCATAACATTTTTACAATAAATCTTAAATTACAAGTTATCACTAGTTTTAATATAAGCCAATTACTAAAATTATTTTTTGGCCCACCAATTACAACTAATAATAACTTGTCAAATAAAATTTGCTGCAAAAATATTGTGGACAAGCATTTCTCAAGACATATAGATAATGCGTTCTCTTGACAAATAGAGGGACTTGAAATTATTATTTTATTTATTTGGGAAACTTGGACCATTGCCTACAGGTTAAGCCAGCCCGTATATATAGACATCAATATCTTGATATATCCAATCATGGATAAACGTTGATAAGTAAGAATATGCTATTTGGATCGTTACCCCTTCGTCAATTTTTTGGTAGATGTATCTATTAAGTGTCATATCAGCTTATGACGTGTACCAGTAGCCCAATCAAATTATTATATTTTATAGATTTTAGGATTTTTTAGTTAATTTAATTGTTAAATCTACGTGTCACAATTTGATCGGACCTATTAATACACATCATAAGCTGATGTAGCACTTAATGAACACATAGCAAAAAACTAACTGAGGGGCTAACAATCCAAATGACATATAATATTGGGGGGAAAATCTAAATTCTAAAACTTCAAGGATAAAATTTAAAGGCTCCCAAATTTTAGGGATGTGTTTTGCACTTTAAACTAAATTTTATTCGAATCAAAGATCATTGTACACATGTATTATACCATATGTTAATCATATCTCAGCTTAAATAGTACAATCGTCAAGAAATTCCAATAAGTTTGAGAAAGAGAACCTCCCTTCAAAGGCAGGAAGTGCACCAATCGTGGATACACTGATACACATATTCAAGCAGACGAGTTTTCTTCATTAAACACAGATTTATTCATTGGGCTTTAAAATGATAACTCATTCCAAAATCACCATTCTTGAATAAGCAATTATGATCATCAGACAAATTCAATTCTTTGAAACTCCATCATATTAGTAGTTGATACATGAAGGCAAAGCAGGCTTCAATCGAGGCGTCGTAGTAGGTACTCGACTTCAACATGCTTGGTAAGAGGCATTATCCAATCCCCATAGAGGCGAGAAACTACTGATGGATCTACCTTGTACTTTTCATGGTTGCCATCCTTATTCAGAGTCACTTCTTGCCCAAACATCATGGCCTTCTTAGCAACCCTCTTCATCACTGCCTCCTCTACTTTCTCAAATGTCAACAATTTCATCAGAGTATCTCTGTCCTGAAAAAACCAACACATTATCTGAGTAAAACGCATGACCTTTATGTTTAAATTTGCCATATGTTCTCATTTTCCTCAAATGCCTGTCATAGTGTAATTGAACTCATTATTGTATTAAAAAAAAAAATCCAACTTTATATTGTTATAGTGAATCTAATTTATTGCTTAAGAGTTAAGACTCACAGGTTCTTCAATCTGCTAATCAGAACAAGGCAAATATTCTAGCAAAACCTTATTTACTATGGTCCTTAATGATGCACCTATAATACCTTAGCGCGAATTGCAGGCTCATATTCTTGAGGGGATTCCCTGAATTTCACCTCAGCTACTAACTTTCCATAATGAATTCTTCTGGAGAGGGCCTACAGGAAATATTTTGTATTATTCATTGTGAAAAACTCAAAATATGGCTTATGCCAGTAATCAAGAATTTACCTTGTCAAAGAAAATTTTTAAAAGGATAACAACATATGACTTTGCACAACAATCCAAATGATCATAAGCAGCCAGAAAATGTTTAATTTTAACAACAGCATGGCAGAACACTGAACAAGTTCACATGCACCATTACCTGTAAACACACTAGGTCACTAGCCGCAGTTGATGCATAATTGCCATCATCGCCCGGTGCAACAAACAACTGAAGCAGTTTATTGATATACGTATCCCATATGTCCTTGTTTATGTTAATTGAAGCAGCTGGAGGATGCAAAAACTGTAGTTGGAATTAGATCAAGAGAAACTGACCATTTCAAAAATTAAAAGCAAAACAAGAGTTTGCAGCATATGATTACCTTTGCAAAGTTGTGAGGTGGCACCAGTGAAGGTGGTAAATCTTCTGGAAAGAAGGGATGTTCTTCAGGGTTTGCATATCTACCAGCCTGCAAAATTCCAAGTCATATTATAAATAATACTGAAGTAGAAAGTACCCACGCAACACAATCCAAACAATTCTCTGTCACCTGAAATTCATTACTGTGGTTCTACTGAGTTCACATTTGGCATTTACACTAAACAAAAAAGTAGACATATCAAGGATACAAGTAACTTAGTAGATAGAAAGCTGGAACAAACGAAATTACAAACAGTCAAGCAATTTATCCCAGGGCTAGATTTTCAGATGCTGCGTTCAAATTTAACAGCGTGCGAGTCAGTGTGGCGTACTAATGACAACAATGTTCATGTTTTCTAATTAAAATTAGCCAACGACAATACCATATAAACTTGATGTCGTTTGATACAATTCTACTAAGAATCAAAGAATACAAACCCAAATTTCCTAATGGAATGTCTGGTCAGCCCACCCCATTTGTTATAAGAAAAAAGGTTCACTCTTGGAGATCTTTCATATTATTGGTTCTCTAAATTTTTAGTGTGTCCCTTAACTGGCTACATCTATGGAAGCAAGAATGACTCTTCACTCCTTCCTATACTGTGTGAAATGTGATCAATTTCAACTAGAGAAATGTAACATATTGAAATCTCTTTGCCATTTGTCTAGTCAAACATTAGAGGATGCAGAGGCTCGATTAGTAAAAGGGCACTATCTTTCCCATATAATAAAAATATATAATTAAAAAAAAAACCATAAATACATACAGGGAGACGGAGACCCAAAAAAAAAAGGAAAACATAATTTCCACGAGACCTTTATTCACATGGTAGGTCCATCATCAATTCATCAGTGGGAACTGGGAATAGTATGGAAAAATGGACATAGCACCACCCAAAATAAATGGTGAATACAAAGTCCTAGGCTAATATGTTTTTTTTGCTAACCCCTAGGCTAATATGTTTTGTACTTATATATATATATATATAAGTTTTGTACTTTGGTTTCTGTATCAGTATTTATATATATATATATAAGTTTTGTACTTTGGTTTCTGTATCAGTATTAGATTAAAACATCACCAGGGTGCGACAGCATAACAACAAATAAGAGGGGGAGTTCTCCCACATGGCCCAAAATCCAAATAGTGTCCACACACAATGTGGTCCGTCCAAATTGACACCACAAGCCCAACTTCAATTTTTTTTTTGCAGACAATACAAAACATTAATATATTTTATTATTATAATGATAGTAACAATATTTTATTTATTAAAATATGAATATTTTGAATGAAAAGCACAGCACAGCACATACATACCTTAGCTAGGAGGGCTTCGGTTTCCTTAACAACAAAGCGAAGCAAAGGACCAGAAAAGGTGTGAATGGAATTTGAAACGTAAGACTGGCTGTAGGTAGGAGAATTGATGGGGAAGTGAGCTCGCTCTATGAGACTGAAAATGATGCTGTCTTCTTGTCTTATCAATGAATGTCTCACCGATTCAAGCGTCAGACAATTACTTGCCATGCTATTTCTAACATTATGGGATGCCACACAAAAAAAAACAATAAGTAATAATAATAGGGACATGTTATGTTATATGTTAGCAACAATTTTGTCAAAAAACAACTAGGAAATTAAGGAATTTTTGCCATTATTATTATTGGGACTTGGAATATATGGTAATTGTAATTATTGTTATTTTTAAAAGGCACCCTTTGGTGAAGCATTTTGTTAGATGGTTGGTAAATAAATAGAAAATGGAAAAGGTCAAAAAAAACATGAATAAAAAAAGGAGAAGAAATTGTAGGTACCTTTGAGTTTGCTGGGACTTTGTGGTGATGGAAGAGTCAAGACAGAGGATAAAAGAGGCAGTGGAGGAGAGAAAGAGGTAAGAGAGAATGGAATAATGGTGATGGTGTTTTGTTTTCTATGACTGACTACTCTCTGGCTCTGAGAACATGATAAAAGTCATGAACTTTATTATATATGGAAACGAAAATCGTGGGAAAGAATCAAAGAAAAGTGGGGTTTGATGGGAGCGGCCATTTCTATTCTTAATATGCGGAATTTGCGTGTGTACTAGTGCCATAGCGTGGCGTGATTGCAGATTGTGTATTGCTTAGGCAGGAAGATAGGTAAGTGAGGACCCACACGCAATTTCGTTATTTCCACCTCTTGGTGATGTCGACTCTTTTAGTTAGCACTTTAGAGTAAATGAATAAAGCTGCAGCTATTCATTTTGTAGATACTGTAGGTTGTTGATGTGGTATATATTACATTATTATTTTGTGAGTTTATGGATAGAGTTTACATTTGGTCCAGTCTTGGCGTAAAACCAAGAGTTTAAGTTTAGCTCATGTTTAAAATAAAATTAAATGAATGATACTGAACTTTTAACACTTAGCATGACTTTTAATGTAAATTCAAATTATCACTTCCAAATTAATTCAAACAAAAATCAAACTAAAGTTATAAGAGGGGGAGAGACTATTTATGATAGGGAACTAAAAAACACAACACCAAAACTTATTAACCCAAAATAGAGTTATAAAAAACACAATGATTCATCAACTTCAAGTAGCGTTGCAAGAAATAATACAAAATTGAGAGAGAGAGAGAGTAGCAAATTCATAGAAAATAAAAATGAGAAGAAAAAAAGTAAAAATAAAATATATGGTAATAAATAGCAAATTATCCAAGCCATGCTATGTAATAGAATAACATTATATTCTTATTTACCATCTTTATATACTATAGGATAGCATCTAACAATTTAAAAAAAGATAATAGCTTAAAAACACAAAACTAAATTGCATCAACCAAAAGTAGAGTTCTATAGAACATAAAAATTTATCATCCTAAAGTAGAGATGCAGGGAAAAAAAATACACAAAAAAAAATTTAAGAGAGAGAGAGTGAGAGAGAAATAACCTTTTTACGTGAAAATTTATAGGAAGAGAATGTGAATAAGAAGAGTCAAAATAACGGAAGACAAATGGATAAGAGAAGAGTGACATTAAAGTAAAGAGTACTATGAAGATGAAAAGGCAAAAAGGAAGAGGAAAGGTTGGAGAAAGTGTAACAATCCTTTGGAAAATTAATAAGAGGAAAAAAAAAATGTAATATGGGAAAGAATGTTGGAAATAAGTGAATGATGTGACATAATGTGAGTGTCAAAATTAATTGCTACTCTTCAACTTTTAGATAAGTATAGATAGATACAGACATAGATATAAACTAGTTATTAACCGTGCTTTGCACAATTTATTTTATTATTTATTAAATTTCTTTTAATTTATAAATTTGTAAATATTAGAAGTAAAATCGTTTGAAGAAAAAATATTATTTATTACCATATAGAGAATTTTTTTTTTTGGTGGTAGCCTCTTTTAATTCATTACTAAATTTGATTATATATGTGTGTGTGTTAAAAAATATATATGAGTTGTATATATTAAATTGTATGTTGCTTCTTGCCTAAAATTATTTAGTGCATTTAAATTTTTTTAATTTTTTTTGATAAGATAGTGCATTTAAGATCATGTTAGCAATATCTGATTGTTTCTTCTGATCAATAGTATAATGTCATGTTGCCAATTAATTGAGTCAGATGTTTATCATAATCAAGATATGTCAACATCCTTATTAGTTTCAACACTTTTCTTGCTAAATTGGACAACTTCTTTATCAATTCTTTTTTATTATTATCTTTTCCTTATCAATTCTTTATTATTATTACTATTTTTTTAGGAAAATACTTTCTAAAAGATTTAGTGTTGATTAGATTGATAAGTTTGGATTAATTTGAAGATTTGTTTCTATGAATGGTAAGTATATGCTCTTCAACAATCAAATAAGTTTAGCAGCGCGATTAGGACCATCCATTGTGCCTTTCATCCAAGTTATGTGTAGCTTTTGTTTGATTAAATGTAATTTCATGGTTTACATTAATTTGATTTTTCTTTTCTTCCATAATATTGTGAATGTTGTGATGGTGTATTTTTATTTTCTTTTATTTCGGATAGTATACTTAGGATTTGTTTGCCACATGAAATTATAGTATTGAGTGTGTGAAAATCTCCCCTTCCTACATGTGTCATTAGATTTGGCACTTTCTTGCTAGCTAAATTGGACAACATCCTCAACAATTATTTGTTATTATTAGGACAAAATTTAGCTGCAAAATTGGTTATAGGCTTAGGTTACAATCTTACTCAATATAATAAAAATTATTATATATTTTGAAAATCTAACTATTGAATTGTATGTTCTTTACTCTCTTAATACACATGTCAAATTTTGTGTTAACCAGATATTATTTACAATATGATCTATAAGTTTATATTTTATGTATAATTTTAAACTACAAAAATTTTCAATTTAAACAATTTATTGATGACATAACTATTTGTAGGAGTAAATGCTCAAATCTGGTATTGGGCGTTGGGCCTTAGCCGAGAACATAGATGATCCGAGGATGATTAAACAATAATTAGTAGTTTGAAATTCAAACCTTCATGAACATGATATGACTGAGAAGGTGGTCCGAGGAGGAATAACTCCTCGGACAAGCTAAACACGGACCAGATATGGATCTCATTGATCAAAATAACCTTCCAAGAAGCTCTAATGATAGGGACGTGCACCATAAACATACAAGAAAGATGGGAACCCAAAAATATCTAAGGGAAAGCTGCTACTACCGCATTGAATGCACTGCAGCTACTTTTCTAGCTGCATTTATGTGGAGAAGATATCTGAACAATGTTGCCTTAGTTACCGCAACTCACAGAAAGCCAAAGAGGGTGTCTAATGGGACAAGTACTTAAATAAGAGTTTAGATGATCAACAAGTATAGGATCAAGATGGTCCAAAGGGAGTTATATAATGTAAGAGACTCTCCATGAGGATGGGGATCGGGAAAAATAGAGAAGAGGCACTGTAGCAATCTAAATTGCACTTGTATTCTGTTTAATCAATTTATATGAAAACTTACCTCCTCGGGCAACGAATTCATTCAGCTCTATGTTCCTTGTTCTTACTTAATCATTTTCTACATCCATACTAGCTGTTGTCAAATTTATTAGTGCCTAGTTCTTTAACACACTCTCTACAAATTTATTGTACTGGGCTCACTGGGCCAACATCCCATACATCTTGGGTTTGAGCTACAAAACGTGTCCCTATACTATTAATGTTTAATTTTCTAGAAATTTTGCAAGTATGGAGGTTATAAGAAAAAGATGTAATCTAATGGTAGATTTGTCAAAATTCACATCTAATAAAAAGATATTGAATAAGGTTGTAACATATATCTACAACAAATTTTGTAACTAAACTTTGTCATTATTATTATGTTTTCCTCATCAATTCTTTATTATTACTATCCTTTTTTTTATTATAAAAATACATTCTAAAAGATTTAGTGTTTGATTGGATTAATAAGTTTGGTTTAATTTGAAGATTTAAAAAAAAAAAATTTATCAAGGGCAGCTATATGCTCTTCAACCATCAAGGACGTTTAGCAACATGATGGTTCCAAGCCATTAGGAACCATCCTTTGTGTCTTTCATACAATTTATGTGTACATTTTGTTTGATTAAATGTAACTTTAATGGTTTAAATTGATTTGAATTTTCTTTTCCTCCATAATATTGTGAATGTTGTGATGTGGTGTATTTTTATTTCTTTTATTGGGATGATGTAATTAAAATTAATTTGCACACATAAAATTATGAACTCCCAAGCGGAGCCTCGCTCCGCTTGGGAGGAGGGAATGGAATGGAATGGAAAGGAATAAAAAGAATAATTTTAGAATATTCTTCTCTACTCTTGTTTGGGAGTTTTAATGGAGGGAATGGAAAATCCATTCCCTAATTTGGGAGTTTAAGTAGGAGGGAATGGAATAGGTAGGAGGGAACACTCATTCCTCTCTATTCTCTTAAAACCTCAAATTTTCATTCCCCCCGAAATTGGGAGGAATGGGAGGGAATGGAATTAGATTTAATGATTTTTTTACTAAAACTCCCAAAATACCCCTATATATTAAACTGTTTATTTTAAAATAGGGGTCTAATAGTAATATTGTCATAAAATGATTCAATTCCATTCCCTCCATGTTGCTACCAAGCAAAATTACTTACATTCCATTCATTTTCATTCCTTTCTATTCCTTTATTTTAAAATATCCAATCAAGATTATTTAATTCCATTCCATTCCATTCCTTTCCCTTACTTAAATACGTTTCATTTCATTCCACTCCTTTCCATTCCCTTATGATCATCTCATTCCATTCCATTCCCTTATGAACTCCCAAGCGGAGCCTAAGGCCTCACTTGGGAGGGGGGAATGGAATTGAATGGAAATAAATGAAAAAAATAATTGTATAATATTCTTCCCTTCCCTTATTTGGGTGTTTTAATAGAGGGAATGGAAAGCTCATTTCCTTATTTTGGAGTTTAAGTAGGAGAGAATGGAATGGGTAGGATGGAACACTCATTCCTCTTTATTTCCTTAAAATCTTAAATTTTCATTCCCCCGAAATTGGGAGGAATGGGAATGAATGAAATTAAATTTAATGATTTTTTTTATTAAAACTCTCAAAATACCCCTATATATCAACCATTTATTTGTCATAAAATGATTCCATTTTATTCCCTCCATATTACTCCCAAACAAGATTACTTACATTCCATTAATTTCCATTAATTTATTTTAAAACATCCAATCAAGGTTACTTGATTCCATTCCATTCTATTCTTTTTCATTCTTTTCCCTTACTTAAATACATTTCATTCTTTTCTATTCCCTTATGATGATTCCATTCCATTCCCTTATGAACTCTCAAGCGAAGCCTGAGGGGCAGAAATCTCCCCTCTAATTGTAGCTATTGAATTAAAAGATAAAAATAAATAATAAATAAATAATTTGATCACTGGATCTTACTGGTGTGATCTTCCAAGTATGTAGAATAATTTCTCACAATCTTGTATTCATTCTATAACAATAGTTAGCACACTATACTCATTTGTAATGCATTTAATTGGGGAAAATAATAATGGAAAGACATAAACATTTTATAGCATCATTTTTAATATTTATTTTCTACCATTTGTAGACATGTAGATCAATAGGGCAAAATTGACACTAACTAATTCGACCATGGTGTTTTCTATATTGGTGTTATATCTACACTATGTAGTTATATAAAATGTGATTTGAAATAAAAATAGAATAAATTTTTTGAATTTACCTTATGGATATTGGCATTAATCTAAAAATCATAAATACAAAACTAGAAGGAGTGCTTCAATTGGCACAAAACTATATAATTCTCTAAACTTATCATGTGATGACAGGCATGCCTTATGCAATTTGGATCTGTAAAATTACAAAAATATGTTGTAGGGACTCAATTTGTAATGGACCCATGACAATAAAATTTGTAGAGATGCGGGTGTAAGGGCTAAGCATTAGCAATACAAACAACGGATGATGTGAAATCAACAGGCGTAATAACAAAGTAATTTTACTGAGTGTTTTCTATGAGGATAAGGACCATGACTCTGGTTAGGTGTTTATAATGATCTTTATAATGACTTCGGATAAGTGTTTGTGAGGATCCTGATGATTTTGGTTAAGTATTTGTGAAGCATATTCGTCCTCGGCTCAGTCCGATGATCTCTTTTTCTTAGAGTTGATCTAAATCCTGTCCTTTTCCTAGAGACTGATTCATCTCCCCCTTTTTATGCTGGGAATCCTCTTGATTATATAGTATTGTTTTAGTTAATTTTAGCCGTCCACTTGTCAGTTATCTGAACTCTGTATATAAGGGTTTGTCCCATCATCTGCTTTTGCAGACTTTATGTTAGTTCTCAGCCGCCTTTGCAGGCCTTCTATTAGTTGGAGTGACCAAGGCACCTGGGTTTGCTATTCACTTCACCATTAAAGTGGCCAGAATGTTGGTGGAGTACATTTAATGGGTGGGAGATATTTTCCCTTCATCAACGTCGGTTTGTCGAGGAGGTGGGCATCCTCGGCGAGGCCCCTTGGGGGCTTTGGGCTTTTCCCTTTTACCCTCGGCCTCTATATTCTCTTCGGCGCAGGTCTTGGGCCGGCTATGGAGTGGGCCGGGGTTGTTTAAATATTTGGGGCCTCACAATAGCCCCTCAAAATTCTGCTGCACGACCTCTAGGGCGGGGAGGAGGATTTTGACTTTCTCGGCACATTTTCATGCCCTATTGAGCCTTACCTCGCTGTCAGTGTTACCGTTACTTCAACTGCTCTTGCAATTTGTTTTTGGCGCTGAGGGCCTGTCCGAGGAATTTTTCCTTGTTTTTACAATGCTTTTATCTTTCTAATTTATACTTTTTCTGCCTGAGCTTCTTATTGGTTCCTCTAGGAAGGGTAGGTTTAAGTTGCTTGTGCTTTAGCACTCAGTTTCTCGTGATTTTCGTTCCTGACAGGGCTCATTATTTAGCGTCAAAGGGGTTGGCTTTGCCGTAGATTTGGGTTCATGGTCAGTACAAGGACCCTGGTTCCGTTCAGCGCTTATATTGCCCTATAGTGACCAGTTTCAACATAGGTTTGGGTCCGAGAACCATACAAGACCTTGGCTTTTCTTAGCACTTAGTATTTCATGAGGAAGTGGTCTCCCTGTTGGCTTGAGTCCTTGGACCATATAATGCTTAAGTTTTATCTAACACTTGATTTCTAATCTGAAGTATCTGGTTTCCTTAGAGGCTTGGGTCCGAGGACCATGCAATGCCTTGGTTCTGTCCAGTACCTAGTTTTCTCATTTTCATCTGAAGTATCTGGTTTCCCCAGAGGCTTGGGTCCGAGGACCATGCAATGCCTTGGTTCTGTCCAGTACCTAGTTTTCTCATTTTCATTTGAAGTATCTGGTTTCCCTAGAGGCTTGGGTCCGAGGACCATGCAATGCCTTGGTTCTGTCAAGTACCTAGTTTTCTCATTTTCATCTGAAGTATTTGGTTTCCCCAGAGGCTTGGGTCCGAGGACCATGCAATGCCTTGGATTTGTCCAGTACCCAGTTTTCTCATTTTCATCTGAAGTATCTGGTTTCCCCAGAGGCTTGAGTCTGAGGACCATGCAATGCCTTGGTTCTGTCCAGTACCTAGTTTTCTCATTTTCATTTGAAGTATCTGGTTTCCCCAGAGGCTTGGGTCCGAGGACCATGCAATGCCTTAGTTCTGTCCAGTACCTAGTTTTCTCATTTTCATCTGAAGTATCTGGTTTCCCCAGAGGCTTGGGTCCGAGGACCATGCAATGCCTTGGTTCTGTCCAATACCTAGTTTTCTCATTTTCATCTGAAGTATCTGGTTTCCCCAAAAGCTTGGGTCCGAGGACCATGTAATGCCTTAATTCTGTCCAGTACCCAGTTTTCTCATTTTCATCTGAAGTATCTGATTTCCCCAGAGGCTTGAGTCCGAGGACCATGCAATGCCTTGGTTCTGTCCAGTACCTAGTTTTCTCATTTTCATTTGAAGTATCTGGTTTCTCCAGAGGCTTGGGTCCGAGGACCATGCAATGCCTTGGTTCTATCCAATACCTAGTTTTCTCATTTATTTATTATCTTATCTATTTATCCGTTGCCATTTAATTCTACATTGCTATGATCTACAATAAACGTTAAACAAATACACTTTTCACGCAACATAATAATACACGCAAGCTAGAATTGGGGTTGGATAAGACCCTACTCTGTTCTGCCTCTTCGTTTGACGTGACTCTCCTGATTACGAGGTGTCTCTTGGGTCGATTGAGTAACGCGTTTTGACGCTTCGGTGCCTCCTCGTTAATGAGGCGCCTCCTCATTAATGTCAGTCATGGATTTACGAGAATCTAACGGCGGATAAGCCCCTTGGAATTTGGGTGGAATTATTGCTTCCGGAAATCTCTCCCTAGGAATTAATGTGGATTAGCTCTCACTAACTTTTCACCCTCTATAAAAGGTGTTCTTGGGGCAACCTTTTCCTTCACACTTGACAAACATCCGTCTTAAACTTCTCCCAATAATATTACCTAGAGGTTTTGCAAGAAATAGCAGTTTGAGCCCCTTCTAATGAATTGGCCCTTGGAAAGGGCGTTCCCGAGGATGCTGAGCCCCTATTAGGAGCCGAGGATGGCACCCCGACCCTGGACGTCACGTTGGGGTTGGGGTAGGGGTAGGAGAAGTCCGAAGATTCTCATTCTTTTCAACCTAACCAGAGGTGGAACCCTCCTTGCCGTTTGGAGGAGGATCTAGAAAGAACGTAACCTCCTTCCCTTGGGTATGGGCCGTTGACCCTCCAAGCCGGCAACGATGGGGGTGGGAGGGAAACCAGGCGGAACCCAGAAGTGGAGCAGTCCTGTGCCGCGGCCTCTTCCGCCTTCCATGTTGCCTTCTTTCTTCCTTTTCCCTTTTATCTCTTCTATTTTTGCTTCTTAACCAGCCTTCCCCTCTTCATTTCCTCTTCTCTTACTTCTCATCCAGCCTTCTTTTCTATCTTTTGTTCCTCAACGAGCCTTATTTTCTATCTTTTGTTCCTCTGCCAGCTTTGCTAGGCGTCTGTCTTTGTAGTTAGCTTTAGAATAAGCCCCACGGGCATCACTTGTAAGAGATGTAACTTTTTCTTCATATATTAATAAAGAAGTAGACTTGTTTTATCTCTTTTTACTTTTCGCATATTCTTGTTTCTTGTGATTGTAGACTTCTGAATGAATGTTGTTGCTATAAACTGTATTGTTCTGGTGTTTTTTTTTTTTTACCAGCCGTCGCACTTGTTAACGCACAAGTCCTTCCCACAGACGGCGCCAATCGTAGGGACTCAATTTGTAATGGACCCATGACAATAAAATTTGTAGAGATGCGGGTGTAAAGGCTAGGCATTAGTAATACAAACAACGGATGATGTAAAATCAACAGGCGTAATAACAAAGTAATTTTACTGAGTGTTTTCTATGAGGATAAAGACCATGACTCTGGTTAGGTGTTTATAAGGATCTTTATAATGACTTTGGATAAGTGTTTGTAAGGATCCTAATGATTTTGGTTAAGTATTTGTGAAGCATATTCGTCCTCGGCTCAGTCCGAGGATCTCTTTTTCTTAGAGTTGATCTAAATCCTGTCCTTTTCCTTAGGACTAATTCATCTCTCCCTTTTTATGCTAGGAATCCTCTTGATTATATAGTATTGTTTTAGTTAATTTTAGCCGTCCACTTGTCAGTTATCTGAACTCTGTGTATAAGGGTTTGTCCCATCATCTGCTTTTGCAGGCTTTATATTAGTTCTCAGCCGCCTTTGCAGGCATTCTATTAGTTGGAGTGACCAAGGCACCTGGGTTTGCTGGTCACTTCACCATTAAGGTGGCCAGAATGTTGATGGAGTACATTTAATGGGTGGGAGATATTTTCCCTTCATCAACGTCGGTTTGCCGAGGAGGTGGGCATCCTCGGCGAGGCCCCTTGGGGGCTTTGGGCTTTTCCCTTTTACCCTCGGCCTCTATATTCTCCTCGGCGCGGGCCTTGGGCTGACTATGGAATGGGCCGGGGTTGTTTAAATATTTGGGGCCCCACATATGTTATAAGGAAGAATAATTTTAAAATTTCATTTAAACAAAGAAGAGTAATTTGAATCTATATTATAATTGATTATATTAAGAAGATTGTTAAAAACTTCTTTGTTAATAGCAAATAGATTTTTTTTTTTTTTTTTTTTTTGGAGAGAAAATGGAGTTTCGTTAAGAAGCAATTTCCTGAGTAGTCACTTGTTAGTTTACCCAAAACTCAAACTGTGGCTTCTGATAGAAGCAGTTTCCTGAGCAGTCACATGTTATTTTTAGACTGCAGATATTAAGGGGGTGTTTGGATTTCATGTTTCTATAATTCATAACTCTGTTTCCATCAAGTCCAAATCTTCTATCTCACTTTCCTTGCTCCACTATATACTCCACCAATAAAAACTTGCTACATGTTCACCTAATTAATTCAATACTATCATTATTGACTTATTAATACTACCATTAGTAATTAATGGTAGTATTTAATTAATTAGGTGAACATGTAGCAAGTTTTTATTGATGGAGTATAGAGTGGAGCAAGAAAAGTGGGACAGAAGATTTGGACTGGTTTCCATCACCCATAACTCAAAAATAGTGGGACCCATGACTGAGAGGCTTGTTTGGATTTTATTTCCAGTTATTGTTTCAATCACTCAATTTTCTAATTTTTGAGTAATGAGTTATGAAAACTAAAAACACATTTTAGGTGTTTTCAGTTTCCATAACTTTGTTTTCAATGGCATTTTCGTAATTAAAACTACATGTTGGGTCCCATGGTCAGAGGTCAGCTGTAACTTTTGACTTTTTTTTTTTCCTCACTGGGTTCAGTGAGTTTAGGGCTTCTTCTTCTTCCTTTTTTCTTTTTCTTTTCACACTAGGTGGCTTCTTCTTCTTCTTTTTCTTTTCCCTTTCATGTTGGGTCTTGGTCTTCTTCATTAAGGTTTTTTTTTTTTTTTTTTTTTTTTTTTTTTTTTTTTTTTTTTCACTGGGTTTAGTGAGTTTGGGTACTGAGGGTTAAGGAAAAAAAAGAAAAAGAAAAAAGAGTAAAAGCTGCCCCAAGTTATAGGTATAGGGCCCACAAATAGTTGAAAATTTTGAGTGATGACAAGTTGAGTGATGGTGCCAAACATACTTCGTGTAGGGAGTTGGGGTATTTTAAGTGATGAGTGACGAGTGACAAAAATTGAGTGAGAAGTGATGAATGAGGAAAAAAAAATCCAAACAGGGCCTAAGAAAGTGTAACAGAAATGACTTAAACCTCATTTGTTTCATTGTCTTTGGGTCATTTCTTCTCAAGCTGTTTAATCCATCTGGACCAAAACCTTTGTATTAAGCCCTATATTTCACTCCATGCCTTACTTACCCTCCTCAAGTAGTAAATTGTGTTGATAGTTTATATAGATCAACTTTTGAGGCAACAAGGTGTTTCAAAACCGTTCTTTTTTCTCCAATTGTGTGTAAATATGTAAATTGTCATGGTCTTAACAACAAAGTCTTCATGTACCAATATAATGTTGAATAAGTACAGTGATACAACTTTTTCACAACTTGTTGAATTAAAAAATTATGAGTAGCTGATAACAAAAGTAGTGTTAGTGGAAAGTGTGAAGGTCCCTTTTTTACTGTGCCCAGGCCCAAATTGAGGCGAGGATCTCGGGGCCTTTTGTTGTTGTTTGAAAGGACTGGGATTGGTTAACCGCAACTAAATAGGCTGTTTTAAAACCAAGCGGTGCACAGAGTAAGGATCCTACAATACATATATACTAGAAAAATGAGAACATATGTATTGAACAATAAGGAAAACAGCAAAAAAGAAAGAAAGACAATGCAAATAAACAGTGCACAAATAGTTATCAAGGATCCTCAAATCCATATGAAATATCTTATTATTTTTCTTAATTATGAGTTACAATATGCTCACTAAGACGTGATACGAGGTTCAAATAAGCTTAAAAATTACAGACTTAGATGGCTCTCAAAACCTCTAAGACTTGCAAAATTTGAATCCTCTTGAATCCAAGTATGTACTAGTGGCTGTTTCTGGAATACCGGGAGATATTTCCCTGCTTTCTTTTGATTTAGGCAGGGTTTCCTCAATAATTCTATTATGACTTTTGCTATTGCTAAATGCCCCTCAATGCTGACTACCTTCCCTTTTTATAGCATCGTTCCAAGGTTTCGGGGTACTACTAATTCCCCTTCTTTACTCCCCTGGGTACCAGAACCCGTTTTGTGCCTATCACTCAGAAGGCTGAGCCTTTCCCTTTTTCTCATAATTCCTTCCTTTTGGTGCTACTTCTTCGAAAGGCCATGGCTGACTTTCCATTCCAATGTGTTTTGGGAGCTGTTTTCAATTTCACGTTCCTCAAAACTTCTTACCTTTTTAGACCTAGCTTTGGCTGTCCTCCTGCTTTGTCATTTTTCCTAGGTAAGCGGAATCCATTTCTGCTGGGTCGAAGATCTTCCCTGCCATTTCCTTTTATAGCTCCTCATTCCAAGTTCCCCTAGGTACTGCTTTCCTGCTGCATTTTCTGAGTGCTTGAGAAGGACATATCTGTCCTTTGTTTCTTGCATTTTATTGGTATTCCCTTTGAGTTGTCTTGATCTTATCTGGCTATGCTATACGTCTCGGAGATCCTAGGCTCTGTTCTTCTGCTAGACTCTCTCTTTGGTCCTCTGATCTGGGCTCTCTTTTCCTTTTGTTTCATGGGCTCTGAAACTTGCCCATTTACGGATCTTGGGCTTCAAATCTTTGGGCCTATCATCCTTTTCTTTTGTGGGCTTAACTCCTTTAATTTCTACTTTCCGTGGGGTTGGCCTGGTGTGCCATTTCTTTGGGTTTTGTGTTATGATTTTTTGAACCTCAACAGAAAGTATATGAAATTATCCACCACTCACAACTCTTCATCTCAACAAGTTACGGAAAAAGTTATGTTAACAACATATTATATAAATCATTTTTTTAGGATTGTAAGCTTCACTACCTTCATTTTTTTTTTTTTTTATCAATAATGCATGCATATATATACATCGATATCTCTATATATCCAATCATGGATACACATGTTCATGTAGACGAACTTTCTTCATTAAATGCAGATTTATTCGCTAGCTTTTAAAATGATACTAATTTCAAAATCATCTTTCTTGGATAAGCAATTATGTGATCATAAGAAAAATTCAATCCTTTGAAACTCCATCACATTATTGGATGATTCATAAAGGAAACAGCTTCAATCAAGGCGTCTTAGTAGGTACTCAACTTGGACAAGTTTGGTGAGAGGTATTATCCAATCCCCATAGAGGCGAGAAACTACTGATGGATCAACCTTGTACTTTCCCTTGTTGTCATCATTATTCAGAGTCACTTCTTGCCCAAACACCATGGCCTTCTTTGCAACCCTCTTCTTCACTTCCTCTTCTACACTCTCAAATGTCAACAATTTCATCAGAGCATCTCTGTCCTGAAAAAACCAACACATTATTGAAGTAAAATGCATGACCTTTATTTTTTTTTTTCTTCAAGAAGTAGCACCTAAACAATTTTGGAAGTTAAAATATGCTTAATATAAAAATCAATCCATATGTTCTCATTTTTTTCAAATTCCTGTCATGGTGTCATTGAACTCATTATCATAATAAATAAAAATCCAACAAAATATTGTTATAGTGATTCTAATTAATTGCTTAGGAGTTAAGAATCACTGGTTCTTCAATCTGCTGATCATAACAGGGCAAATATTCTAGCAAAACCTTATTTACTATTGTCCTTAATGATGCACCCTTAATACCTTAGCACGAATTGCAGGCTCATATTCTTCAGGGGATTCCCTGAATTTTACCTCGGCTACTAACATTCCATAATGAATTCTCCTGGAGAGGGCCTGCACGGAATATTTTGTATTTTTCATTGTCAAAACCTCAAAATATGGCTTATGACAGTAATCAATAATTTACCTTCTCAAAGAATATTTTTATTAAAAAAAAAAAAAAAAACAACAACAACAACAAATGACTTTGCACAAGAATCCAAATGATCATCAGCAGCCAGGAAATTTTAATTTTAACAACAGCATAGCAGAACACTGAACAAGTTCACATGCACCTTTACCTGTAAACACACAAGGTCGCTAGCTGCAGTTGATGCATAATTGCCATCATCACCTGGTGCAGCAAACAGCTGAAGTAGTTTCTTAAAATACATATCCCATATGTCCTTGTTTATGTTAATCGAAGCAGCTGGAGGATGCAAAACCTAGAGCTGGAATTAGATGAAAACTAATGGACCATTTCAAAATTAAAAAGCAAAACAAGAGTTTTGCAGCATATGATTACCTCTGTAAAGTTGTAAGGCGGCCCCACTGAGGGCGGTAGATTATCTGGAAAGAAGGGATGCTCTTCAGGGTTTGCATATCTTCCAGCCTGTAACATTCCAGGTCATTTTATTAATAAAACTGAAGTAGCAAGTACCCACACAACCCAAACCAAAGAATTCTGTCAACTGAGTCTCATTACTGTGGTTTTACTAAGTTTGCATAATCGCATTTGGCATTCACACTAAACAAGAAAGTAGACATATCAAGGGTACAAGTAACTTAGTAGATAGAAAGCTGGAACAAACGAAATTACATACAGTAAAGCAACTTATCTCAGTGCTAAAGTTTCAGATCTTGCATTGAAAATAAACTTGGATTGGTTGCCCTTGTCAGATATGTTTAACAGAGTGAAGAGTCAGTGTAGCGTACTAATGACAACAATGTTCATGTTTTCTAATTAAAATTAGCCAATTATGGTTTTGCAGATATTGATAATCATGTAAAGGCTTTAGCCAATGACAATATCACATAAAACTTGATGTCGTTTTGATACAATTCTACCAAAAATCAAAGAGTACAAAGTACAAACCCAAAAGTTCCAATAGTCTGGTCAGCCTGCCATTATGGTGATGTTCAACGTTAAGTGTGAAGCAACATAGATTATCTGTCTCCAAGAGCCTTGTAGCTCAATGGCACGACCTAGTTCTCTCTATGAGGAGAACCTGGGCTCAAATCCCCCTAACCCCCATATGTTGTAAGCAAAAAAAAAAAAATTAAAGGTCATCCTTGGAGATCTTTCATATTGTTGGTTCTCCAAATTTTTAGTGTGTCCCTAAGTTGGCTACATTCATGGAAGCAAGAAATAACTACCTTGGCCACCAAAAACTCTTTAACTCCTTCCTAAACTCTGTGAAATGCGATGATCAATTTTAAGTAGAGAAATGTTACCATGTTGAAATCTCTTGCTACTAGTCTAGTCAAGCATTGGGATGCAGAGGCTCGATTAGGCATTGTACACAATGTTTGAACAACATTGTAATTTAGATAGTTCGCACACTCCATTCAATTAGCACTTATCTAAGAGTACAACCTTATGAAATCAATGAAGTCATGGTAAGGGCACCACTATCTCTCCCATAGAATAAAATCATAAAAACATATAAAGAACCATACATATATAGGGAGACCAAAAAATAAGGGAAACATAATTTTCACTAGACCTATATTCACATGGTACTTGGGAATAGTGTGGAAAAAATGGAAATAGCACCCCCTAAAATAAATGGTGAATACAAGTCCTAGGCTAATATTATTATGAAACCGATATAACAAATATAATTTTGTTTTGTACTTTGCTATAATAATAATAATAATATTATTATTAAATTAAATGACTACTAAAATCATTTTGTTTGGTACAGGCGACAGCATAAGATAATAACAAAGACGAGCGAGTTCCCCCACATGGCCCAAATACAGTCCACGCTCAATGTAGACCGTCCTATTGACACGATACCACAAGCCCAACTTCAAATTTTTGCGGACAATACAACATAGCAAAACAAAACAAAACAAAACAAAACAAAGGACAATGATAAGGAAATAAAAACAAAATTGCACCGGAAGTCGAAGACCAAGAAAAACTAAATTATTTCCTTTGAAATATTAAATATATTTTTTAAAGCACATACCTTAGCTTGAAGGGCCTCTGTTTCCTTAACAACAAAGTGAACCAAAGAACCAGAAAAGGTTGGAGTGGAACTGGAAACGTAAGATTCATTGTAGGTAGGAGAATTGGTGGGGAAACGAGCCCGCTCTATGAGACTGAAAATGATGGTGTCTTCTTGTCTTATCAAAGACTGTCTCAACGATTCAAGCGTTACACCATTCGCCATGCTGTTTCTAACATTATGGGACCATACCACAAAAACAAAAATGAGTAGTAGGATGGACATGTTTATGTGTTAGCAACAAGAAGAGGAATGAGACGAGGATAAGATTATTATTGGGACTTGGGATATATATTGTAACCAAAAAAAAGGGGCATCCTGTAGTTGCCATATATATAGGTCAAATTTTATTAATCAGTCAAGCATTTTGCAGCATAGTTGGTTAGTAAATATACAAAATAGAAAATGGAAAAAAGTCAAATAAAACATGAATGAAATGGAGAAGAAATTCTACGTACTTACCTTACCTTTGGAGTTTGGTGGGAGTTGTGGTGGCGGAAGAGTCAGGGAAGGTAGGAGGTGATGTAAGAAAACGCAGGAAAAGAGCTTGTGGATGTGGATGCATGAGAGAATGGAACGGTGATTGACTGTTCTTATACGCGGATTTTGCGTGTGCACGGGCAAGGCGAGAGAAGTGAGGACCCACGCGGCGGCCACGCACTCCGGGTGTAATTGAAACAAGCCCAACCTTGAGCTCCATCCGAGAAAAAGATTGTCTATGTTAGTAAATAAATTAATCTTAAACCTAAGTTTAAACTCTATTATTAAACATAATAATTTATTCTTGAACAAGCTCGTAAAATGTGTGTCTATATAAATATATATATATATATATATATATATATATATGAGAAGTGCTATGTTTATAACATTTTCACAATAAATTCTAATTAGCAAGTTGTTAAAGGCTTTTAATTTGAATCTACCACTGAAATTACTTTCTTACCCACTAGTAACAGCAAGTAACAACTTGCTACATATGATTTGATTTTGTAAGTTTATAAATAAGTTGTTGATATGATATTAATTTTTTTTTAGTTTATTAATAATATAACCAGTTTATTTATTGTGAAAATTCATTGATTTTTGAAAATGTAAACAATTTTAGTTATGATTTTAATATATATGTGAAAAAATAATTTTTTTTAAATAATAAGGAAAAAGAATAAGTTAATCAAGTAACTCATGAACAAAATCAAATTTGTTCGACAAAAAAATGAACCAAGCTCAAACATGTAATTTTGTTTGATAATGAGCTAAGGCTCGACTCATGCTCTGTTTGGTTGGTTTTTGATTTTGAGGGAAATGAATGCAAGTGGGACGAGGAATATTGAGGATTGATGCTCTGTTTTTTTCAATATTAACATTTTTGGAAAAATAATTATTTTGAAAACTATCTTATTTTTTTATGTTTGGTAACAATCTTAAAATGAGTTGAAAAATTATCTATTGACTTTCCTTATTTAGCTTTGTGCAAGATAGAGTTGTTTTCTAGGAAATTTTAGCTAAAAACAATTCTATCTCATGCCAGGCTAAGTAAGGAAAGTTTTCTTTAACCCTAAGGGGTTAGAGTAATGGTTTCTAAGGCCTCATAATATCCTTAAGATCCTAACTTCGAAATCTCTCGCCAACATCTTGAGGTCACCTCCATAGGATTCCTCCTTATAATAACCTGGTGCATGTCACATTTTCTAGTATTTGGTAGTATCAAAAAAAAAATGTCAAAAGAAAATTATCTTTTAAATTCTCTTATTTAGTTTGACGTGAGATAAAATTGTTTTGAGCTAAATTTTTTTGCAAAATAACTCTATCTCTTACAAAGCTAAATAAGGAGAGTAATTAATAGTTTTTCACCTCATTTTAAGATTGCTACCAATCATAGAAAAATGAGATAGTTTTCTAAAAAATGATTTTTGAAAAATAATTCATTTATAGAAATTGTTAATATGGAAACAAACAGAGCATTAGTCCTCAATATTCCCCATCCCAGTTACATTATTTCCCAATGCGGTTTGGTTGGTTTTCTTATATAATAAATATATGTTACATGTATATTAAATATTAAATATAACTTATATATTAATAGGTGCGGTGTGTTTTTTTGTGGTTTCTGAAACAAAACCGCACCGCACTTATATTTGCGGTGTGGTTTTTGCACCTCCACTATAGTCGGCAGTGTGGTGACCATAAATTTCGGTTGGTTTAGGTGTGATTAGAATGGTTTTTTTGTACAGGACTAGTAATAATAGATTGAGAAATGATATGTCTACAACATTTTTACAACAAATCCTAAGTGGCAGATTGTTACTGGTTGTTATTGTTAGGGCAAAAAAGTAATCTTAGTGTTAGTTTCAAAATTGAACTAATAACAACTAACCACCTGTGATTTGTTGTAAAAATGTTGTAAAATTGTTGTAGACGTAGCATCTCTCTAATAGATTTTATACTTGTGTTTGACCCTAAAATGTGTTGAGACAATCCTACACTTGACCCTATTGTTGTGGACTAGATTTGAGCGGTGTTTGAAAAAAATATATATATTTTAAGTTGAATTGAGCTATTTCCATAAATGACACTATTTAGAATTTACAATTTTTTAAAACTTTTTATTTTATATTTAAAATACGCATATGAAAAATCTTCATAGTACTGTGGCCATATTTTGCATGAAATGCATTTAACATGTTAATATTGTAGTTAATATTTCATGATTTTGGCATGAACCTAGTTGTATTAGTAAAAAAAAAAAAACCAATTCAATCAAGGCTAAAATTGTTATTAAAAAAAAAAAAAATATATATATATATATATATATATATCAAATTGATGGCTTTTCAAAGAAGTATTCAACAAGTTGCACGATTGGGCTATTGGAAGAAACTAATAACTTTTCATTAAACTTCTTACTTTAGATTATCACCTAAACTCAAAAATGTGTTGAGCAGGCCCTGCTATTCGGATAAGCACTTCAATGATATATGGGATCTAAAACATGATGCTATGTCTTCTATTTAGGTTTTTGTTTCTAAACATTCGGCGTTTATCAAGTGGGAAGTCAATTATGAGTAGTCCATTGTATAGGCAAGGGTTCAATGGCAAGCACGGCCTCCTCATGCACTTTGCTAGTGATACTTCTACAAGAAAAAACTCTTAGGAATAGATTGCATAAAAAAATATTTATTTGGCAAAAACTCTGAAGAATAGATTGCATAATGACTTATAAACAGTCACAAAGAAGACTTTGCTAAAGGAAAAGTGAAAACCCTAGATGTATCACAGTCACTGATAGTGGTGGTGGTGGATGAAGAAGTTTAAGACGAAATGGACTTGTTATTTGGCGGTGAAGAGGTAGAGTTGGAAGATTCTGCACTATGAACTTTGCAGTGGATTTTGAGTTCATGCCTCCGTTTGAAGACTGCCACAAAACTTACAAAGATTTTTCTCATTACGATGATTATTAGAGTGTTCATCTCACTAATATTCTTGAAATCCTTAAGATATTGAAAGTAGTGAATTATCTTCTGGTGTTAGGATTTCACTATAATTACCTCTCTTGTTAGATGAGAGTTAAGGGGAGACAACGAAACAATCAAGTTAATTTAGTGGTTAAACTTAACCTTAATTTTTTTTAAAGTTAGTTTATTTAGCAAAAAAAAGCAAAAACAAAAGTGTTATGACTAAATTATTCGCTGATATCAAGTGGTAGAACTTAGTTGTTCATCACAAACCTCAAGAGAAGAATTGCCATTTTTTCAATAGTCGGGGGAAAAAAATTTCCTAAAATTTCAATAGAGGTTAATGTAATTTAACCAAAAAAAATAAAAAATACAATGGTGTATGATTGATGCAGGAGTCCGTGGAAAGACATATTTGTTTTTATTTTATTTATCTTTAAGTTACAAACCAACTTTGTAATTTAATAATTTTCTAGAATGAGTTGTGCTAATAGTCCATTGGGTTTTATTTTAGGTTAATTATTTAGTTGGGCTTAGTAATGAAAGCCCAATGAGTCATAGTCTTCTATTTAAAAAGTTGTAATGCTTTCTATTGATGAGGAAGAATAATAATAAAGTATTCAATTTTTGAAGAAACTTGTTTGTATGATGCAAACTTCTAGGAGTCTCTTTTTATTATTTTACATTTTTACTGTTCAAGAGTTATTGTTCACAACACAAGAACAACTACCTAAATATGATTTTTCTCATTCCTTTCATCCCCAAACCCTAATAATTTTTGTCCCCTTGGGAAACTTTATAATCCCTATTATTTTCCAACTCTTTTCCCACCAAACCTTAACCCTAATTATTATCAACGCTACCTCAGATAAAGAAATGAAAGTAAATTCAAATTCAAAGTGTTTATTCAAGATCAATGATACGCTTCAAGAAACCAAGATTCTTCATACTTCAACACTTCAAAATTCGAGGAAGAGTTTTGACCAACCAGAGGAAATGATGTAGGAGGCAATGTTAATTTTATTTTATTTATCTTTAGATTTTAGGGGCAACTTTGTAATTTAATAATTTTTTGAAATGGACTTTGCTAATAGTCTATTAGGTCTTATTTTAGTTTTATTTTAGTTAGTTATTTAGTTGGGCTTAGTAATAAAAGCCTAAGGAGTCTTCAATTTAAAGAGTTGTAATAGTTTCTATTGAAAAAGAATAATAATAAAGTTTTCAAATTTTGAAGAAGCTTTGAAACTTGTTTGTGTGATGCAAACTTTATGATGGAGCTTGTTTGTACAGGAACAGCTGCCCAAATCTAATTTTTCTCCTTTATTTCATCTCCAAACCCTACTAATCCTTGTCCCTTTGGAAACCCTATAATCCCTATTATTTTCCAACCCTTTTCCACCAAACACTAACCCAAATTCCTCAAAATTGAAGCTATACCAGTTTTGCCCCCAAGAGTTCTAATTTATCTGATTTTGTTTGTTCCCCCTGGTCCGACGTCAATGATTATCAATTTAGTAGCTGTACAATAACACATCTTAAAACCTATGTGACAATCAATCAATTGAATGCATCATTTATCATATGCATAACAGTAGGATCATTCGAGACGCATAACATAAGTATGAATTAAATGTCTTCATTGCAATTGGTATGCAAATTTTATTTGTAGCAGCTACACATATATCACATTCTTTCAGAAGCACAGGAACTATAGGAAAGAAATGGTACAAGGCATGTCAAGAATTATGTAATACCTAAAAGGAAGAAGAAAAGATTTCCTAGTTCAATTTCACTCTGTTGCAATTCTTGATTGTTATTCTTCTCATTTGTCAGCATTACACCTTTTTACAATTTATATCCCACGCTGTTACAATCCATAAGCCAAAAGGCCAGACAGATACTGTAACTCATCATCAAACACCCACATATAATTACTCGTGCATAATGGCTTGATCAAAATCTTGCTCAAAACCTGTGGTTTACAATTTGCTGCCTACCTCCATAATTAAGAAGTTTCTGAATTATGTCAGGAACTAAATCGTGAAGGCCCTGGAACATGCTGCGAAATAAGTCGTGCAGTGTCTTTCCACCAAGAAACCTCTATTTCTTTTTCACGAAGCTTGTGTATGGTACATTCTAGAGCAGCTTCTAGCTCTTCTACCCGTTCTTGCTGTCTTGCTTCCAGCAGTTCATGCAGCCTTATCTCGAGTTCTGTGGGTGGAACTCCATATTCCATTTCAGTACCTCCATTTTGAGGGTCAATTACTTCCCCAAAACTCAAACTGCGGCCTCTGACAGAAGCAGTGTCCTGAGCAGTCACTTGTTAGTTTTAGTCTGTGATATTACGAAAGTGTAACAGTAAAATTGGGATAGAAGTATAGAACAACATGCCAAAGATTACTCCAGAAGAAAAAACAAAAGGAGGAAGAGGGGGTCTCGCCAAAAAGTTGGGGAAGTTGGTCAAAATTTCAAAATTTCTAACAAAAGTAAGTTTGTCTTAAAGTTCTTTCCTATTGATCTTACATGATGTGTTTGAACTGCAATCAAAGACATTGATTAGCTCAAAAAGTGATACTCTCCTACAGTGATGAATAGTTTGAATAATCTTTTACTAGTGCACGAGATCAAGGATCACAATATTAGCAGGGAATCATCACCTAAACTCTTAAAATACCTCTATTGTTGCAGGAGGCAACTATATAAATTAAAAGACCGAAGAATTGGTTGACAGTTCTTGAGGCCATCAACATATATAAAGTCAACGAATTAAAGCTCACAATGAAAATGTCAAGGTGGGAAAGTACAGCTGTTCTACTCAGATGTATGACACAATGTACCAAAACTGAAGGAAGAAATGTACCAGTAAGATACAGGCAAAACATAATAGAAAAAGGAAGACTATGCTACAAGATTTTGGTGATCATCTACAACTGATGTTAAAATAGGTGCAACCAGGTTGATGACCATGCAATAGTTCCGACAACTATCAAAAGGTAAAACCTCTTCTAGTTAATCACTAAGACACTAACCTTGCACTTCCATAATTAAAAAAAAAAAAAAAACACATATCCAACAGGTGCATGTGCTTACACGTACAAAATACATGACTTTTTTTTGTTATTGGTAAGTTACACACACTCCCAATAAGTTCTGAATTTATGATCTCACTCTCCATGTACTCTTAAGGGAGGAAGAAGTGTCATTCAAGCAGAGATAGCTTGATTAAACTGATAAAAACATAAAAAGGAAAATTCTCAAATCAATACTTTGCCCATTTGTGCTCCTCTTTGCTGGTACCAGTCCTGATTTAAGGCCACTCAAGATAACAAAGTTTCTATAATGCAAGCAAATCTCATCGTAATTTATCAATTCACTCGGGGACACACGGGCATCAATTACAGATTAAAAAAAGAAACAGAAATGTAATTCCAGGTACCTTTATCCTTTGCTGCTGTGGATGTTTCGTCAAATTTTCTCTATCCAAGTGGATCTGCAGAAGTTCTAACTCAGCTACAAGTTCCGCCTCAAGTTCATCCATTCCTTCTACATGTTCCTCTTTTTGATGATGATTACTAATCAAAAGCTGATCATGTACCATAATGCTTTCTGAATCTTGTAAGACATGTGATGTAGTTTGTGACTGAAGTGAAATTCTGCTGTTAGAGTTTGAACCTTCTTGTATATCAGTGGTGGAATAAGCAATTGTGTCATTTGACTCAAATGGCTTACACAGTGCATCCTTCCTTTGTAATTCCAATTTGACATTTTGAAGAAGCATTTCCACTTCTTTTCGCAACTCCACCATCTTAGTAAGTTCATTTTTACTCGCTGCAATGAGATATAGCAAACTACACCCGAGTCCCAAGTTGAACGAAGCATCTTCTCTGCACTGTCCTGCATATATTAAAATATTTAAACGATTTAATTCATTCTTAACAATAAAGAAACAATAACTGTAAGGAGAAAAATCAAACAGGCACACAGTCACCAGGCCATTATATGAAATCATGCCCTCTCAACATGAAGAAACCAATGATCAATTGAACTCACATATGGAGAATTATTTTTACAAAAACCAGCTTCACTTATGACGTATCTTTTAGTTTGATAATTGATGAACTTAAATGTTCGAATTCAAAATGCAGATTTTGATTGCTAATGTTAGTCTGGTATTACCAAAGGAAGCTCATATGTTTCATTTACCAAACGGTACTCAAACAGGTAATGTCTGAACTTTATACAACGAGAAAGCAAAGATAGTGATGCAATGGCATGGCAGTTCACACATCTTTAGAAATCAAAGACATTAGACACACATGTACTATAGTACAAATGTTCGTGAGGCAATCATAATGGCACCATTGCCATTAATCTAGATTTTAATGACACATAAGTAACAAGAACAAGCCAGATAAGCTTTTGGTGGTTGTTTATTTAAAAACTAGGCAATTTTTTTTCTTTAAATTGTAATATTTGGAAAAGCCTCCTGGGCATGAGAATAAATTGCGTCATTAATCTAGATTTCAGTGACACATACGTAACAACAAGCCAAATAAGCTTTTGGCGGTTCTTTATTTAAAAACTAGGCAATTTTTTTTTTTCTTCAAATGGTAATATTTGGTAAGACCTCCTAGGCATGAGAATAAACTGCGTAGCCCGAATGGGGTAAAAAAATCCTGGATTACCCAATAACTGGTTCTAGCATGTGAAGGCAATTGCGTATACCTGAGGATTGTTATACTTAATACTTTACTCCTAGCAACTAATCTTAGTGAAATTCTCATACATCATTAAAAAATAATGATAATAATATTTGGGAAGCAAATTAGATAATGTGAGAGTTTCAAATATTTGATCATATAACAAAAAGTGAAAGATTAAATTTGAGACTATGAGAGGCATCCTAAGCATAAAAATTTTTTTTTTTTTTTTAAAACCAAAAACCCATTTTGTTCAAAGAAACATCAAATGAAACAATCAAAAATTCAATAATCAAAAAAGCAAAGCAAATAGAAAGCCTCACTTTCGGAAGACGAAAGCGACGAACCAGGACGGCCCTCGAGACCATCGACCGAACCCCTTGTGCGCAGAGGCTCATTCTCTTCCTCCTCCTCCTCCGTCTTCCTAGGCGGCACCACATTCACAATAGGCTTCTCCTTGTTCCGCCGCCGCCGCCACACCTCCGCCAGCCAGCGAGCAATAACCCGGCGAGGCGACCAGCACTCCATACCTAAATCTCTAACAAAATATTCGCCGTCATCATCATCATCATCATCATCATCAGCGAGTATGTCTGCAATACGAAGATGTTGGTTCTTGAGCTTGTTGTTGTCGTTGATATTAATGTTCATATCTTGGGATTTGGATTGGTGTTTTATTTCGTTGGGTGAGAATTGAATGTGAAAACTGATGAGAGAAACAGTGACAGATGAGAACATAGGACTAAGCAAAGCGTTTTAAATTAGAGAGAGAGAGAGAGGGAAAAAATTTAATTGGAGGGAAAGAGCGTTTGGTTTGTACTTTGTACGATACCAATATTTCGATATTTACTGTTGTGTTAATTGATTGTTATATTTATTGTGGCCAAACATGAATCATGAAAAAGCTGACAAGTATATTTACTTTTCAATCCAAAAAATTAAATTCCCTTATCTGGTTTTTAATATTACTAGTAATTATTTGAATGAATCAGAGAGCAATGCTGGGTGGAGACCGACAGCATCTTCATTATTGCTGCTTGCTTGTTTCAAAATAGATCAAAAATAAAATAAAATCAAAGTGTACTATTTTGAATTTCCAACACTTTTGAATGGAATATGCTTTTTTTTTTTTTTGGGCAGTTTTTTTTGTTTAATAATGTAATTTTAAAAAATTATTTGGTCAAATATATTATAGAATTCCTTTCAAAATAAATAAATAATAATAGATTATAGAATTGTTTCAAACTCTCGACTATTAAAGAGTCTTTTTTTTTTCTGGTTATATATTGAAAATATCTTTTATTTAGTTGAAATTGAGAAGAAAAATTATGATAGAAAATGATATCTGTCTAAATTTGTTCTCATATTCCTACTATTACATAAAAAATAAATAAAAAATATAAATAAATAAAAAAACAGGAAAAGAAAACTATAACCGTAACATTGTAAACATATGGGAGAAAACAAAACACCTTAAAAATAAATAAATAAATAAAACCTGAATAAAGCCATTGTTTCTCCTCCATTTTCTCTACGATTTGGGAGAAAACAAACCACGCTAAATTAATGGGCCCGAGTGGCAAACAAGGACACTATTCAAACTTCTCTATATTTTTTCCTCCCATTTTCCATTCTTCAAAATCACCCCAACCAAATGGGGTTAGAGCATATCAGTCATTCACTCCAAAAGAAAAGCTTCACATTAGTCGTAATCACTAATGCTAATGCACATATTTGACATAAAACTCAACTCACGAAGAGTTGTGTACCAAAAAGAGAGTATTTTTCCATATTGGTTTGAAGCTGTGCTATTTGGTAAATAATGTGAACAAAAATGTACTTGCCTTTCTTTAATTAAATTTCAAATGAAATGAGTGAATTTTTTGGAATGTTTTCGTTAAACAAAAAAAAAATTTGCTTTTTTAAGTTTAAAGACTTTTTTTTGGTTAATGTTTAATATTTACTGTGAGAGGGAGAAGTCCAAAGAAAGAAGATCATCAACTGGGCTCAACTTGAGGAGCAGCCGGGCCCGACTATTCATCAGCTTAGGCCCAGCACAGTCAGGATAATTTAGATAGTGAAACTGAGGAAGAAGGCTTGCCTGAGGAGCACAAGGAGCATACGCTTCTCGCGAGACTTTAGAAAAACCACCAAGGCCATAGGACTAAAGGTCAAGGAAGGAAGTAGAGATGTGCAAGCAATGAGAGGAGGAAGCTGTAGGAAAAATAGATGTGCGCAGCGGAAAAATTAACGGATCTACTTCATTCGCAATTGATAACATGCACTATGTAAGTTTCAGAATTAGAGAACAAGGAAGCGTACCTTGGTGTGGTGAAATTCAAAATCGAAGATTAAACGCTCTTGGGAAGACTTTTAATCTTCACTCCAATTTCACTTGATGCCCAAGATGTATGGTCTCTCAATCGATAACAAAGGGATTATTAGAGAGTGACTTTTTCTCACTTCCACACCATTACAATGATGGTTTTCTTACCAATAAAATTCTGTACCTTTTTCCTTTGTATCTAACCAATATATCTAATTGGGCTAGCCTTTTGGGCCTTACCAATTGGGTTTAAGTGTGTGGCTTAGAGTGGGACCAAAAGGGACCAATAAGACACTAGCTCCAATGGGCCTTGGGCTTTTCTGTCAACTCTTGACAAGTCCAAAGTTACCATTAACTATATTTAATACCACTATATAAATATAGTTGCACTCTAGGTCTTATCTATATATTATATCCCAAGACTTTATTATACATACAACCCCTTCATAAAATATTCGAAGTAATACAAAGTCATTGAAGTAGACTGCCACTTTGTAAATTACTACATCTTGATCCTTGAGTACCCGGTTTAATCATTTAATATTATTCATTATATATTTATGAAATCTCATTTCATAAATATATACTTTAGTCTTACTAAAGTGGTTAGGCCTAACTCTCTGAATAACAAACTCATTAAACTTATCTCAAGGGAATACTTTATATCTCTGTTAAGAGACTATGAATTCCATCTTGAGAATACATGTTCCATCAACACTTGATGTGGCTGCCCAACATACTGAGGTTTTGACCGTTCTAATAGATCTCACTCCTGATATATCAAAGCAACCTACATCTCATGATCAGGTCCATTATTCTCTCAGGATTTAGAGTTGATGTAAATAGAAGTCGTGAGATTTATTATTCATTTGACAGTCATTAGGAGAATAATAAATCTCACAGCGGTCCAGTTCAATATGTCTTAACTCTTAAAACATATCAACATACCAACTAGAAGTCTCCACTTCCATGATCAAGACAAATCATTGTAGTTGATATGTTATAATCTTCGCAGATGAAACGCCCAATTTCATCACCGACTATGAACTAAAATTCTGAGTTTACAAAGAACTTGTGATTTATATCTTTCTGTGACTTTTCACATAAATCACATACTATGCATCTCATGGACTAAGATAATGTTCCATAAGTTCATTAATAAATAGTCTCATATAACTAAATAATCTAATTGTTTATGACATGCCAATAAATTGTATTTTAGGGCATAAATCCCAACAGAAGCTTCCAGATAAGGCACCCATCACCTCTATATTTAATGCACTGTACCAACTCAATGGCAAAATGACCCCTGAACAATGCCCCCACAGCCTACATCCTACTCTACCACCACCAGCAAAGCAACAATAGGACAAGTATCCAAAGAATGATCAAGGACCATCCAAATGGAAAGTTAGGATGCAATCCCAGTAACTAAATATAGTAAAAAAGATCCTCCTAAAGGGAGGATCATAAAAAGAAATAGAAAGGAAAGAGAGCGGAATTAAAAGTTGTATAACCGAGAAGTGTATAATCCTAAGAACCATTGCTCCTCGACCAGCCTGAGGAAGAATTTGAATAAGAATTTGTGTTTTTCTCTATATCGTTCTCTTCTCAAACTGTTGTCTTAGACTATTTCCTTCCGTTAAATCACCAAGTGAAGCTATTAAGGCTTGAAGGGTTGGCCTTGATAACCCGCCTCTACAAATTAATTGTATTAGACCTGCTTTTGAGCCCATTCCTTTTTTTGTAGGCGAGGATTAAACTATAAGACTCTTAGCTTGTATATACTACACTTGCTTAATTTTAATATATATATATATATATATATATTAAATAAGGCAATATTTCATATTCACATTTAAGACTAAATACGTATATAAAGTAAAAAAAAAAAGTGTATACAACCAAATTTGCTGTAAATTTATCTTTTTTAATCATGTTATGAATGTATTATTGAAATTCATTTATACTAATGGTCCATTTGGATTGAAGGGGAGGGAGAAGGAGTAAAGTAAAGTAGAGTAGATTTGACCCAAAATTAGTCTATTTTAAGCCAACTCTATTATAGTCCCCCCCCCCCCCTCTCAATCTAAACGGGCCCTAAGTTATTTGCTTCAAAGTGAAAAACCAAAACAAGAAACAAGTTTGATTGTGAATGTGTTTGTGTGAGCTATACTTCGACTTATTTTTTAAATGCAGACAATTTACTTATGTACAACGATTTAAAACGTCATTTCTCTATTTAGTTGAGGAAAAATGATTAAATGGTAGATCAATATATCAAGTAACTGCAAAAAAAATATAAGAGATCTAGAAGAGGAATCGGTATGGCACTGGCTTAGTGACTATGTCATGCCCCAAACCCGGTTAGGGCCTAGAGAGAATGAATCATTGAATTATCTAACTCGTATACATATTTGTTTGTTTAATTTGAGACCATCCATGCATGGAAAATAAAATAATACTCATCAACTAATATATTTATGTCTTGATTGACAGAGCTCTAATTCCGTTAATAAATTATTAAGAATATTTCCAACCACAACGATAACGAAACCTTCCTACCCAAAGGAGGTTCCAACAAACAATAATCAATTTCCATTGAGTCCAAATTTCTTGTGGATTTTTAATTATTACATTAAAGTTTCTCCAAAATAAAACATCTATAACAAAGACCAAATTAAAATTCCTCAAACACATAACCAAAAGCTCATCAGTCTTATCGCAGTCGCCTTTACCTAAAAACTCTCTAATCCATGATTGCCTCAAGAATCTGTAAGGAGGAGATATTACCTAGGTCATGGTTTTTCGATAAATCTACTACTTTGCAAAACCAGTTAATATTGCAAATATAGATATTTTCTAAAATAGCAATGTGGGTAGTCATCTCAAAACATCAAACATGGATATGGAGATATTTCATAAAGCAATATATTTATGTTAGCAAAACATCATTCACGACTTTGCTCAGCTTCACCTCACCCCAGTTAAGAGGTATTTTTGGACTTTTGGGTCACCAGAATGCAATAATATCATATAATAAATCAAATATAATCACATAAAACAATGGCCCATTCGATAGATCGATTCCCTCTTTAGAACCACGTACGATCGGTAAATTCCCCCTTTGGAGCTACCAAAGATGCACTAGCTATGGTACCATGCTTCTACTAATGAATTCTGATTTGCCTTAGGGTTTCAAAGCCATTTCTCAAAGTGCTCACAGCATATTTCGAAATTAATTGATTTCATATCTACCATTGATATCTTCAAAACATATACTTCCAATCTTATAATACTTTCCAATCATTTTAAGCAAAAATGAACACATATCATATCATAAAATAAGTTCTCGAAGACAACATTTAAACGTAATAATTTACAAAGTATTCATAATCCTCAAAACATCATGAATGAAATTGAACAATAGCTTTCTCAAGCAAACTTAAACCACGACATATTGGAACATTTATACACAAGGAAATGTCTCATCAACAATACATACGTATTCATATAAAATTAAGCTCGCACCACGACATTTTCAAATATCACAATTATACAAAGTTTTCTTTTATTTTTTTTTCCCTCTTTTGATAGCTAACGTGTACTTAAAGTTTATACCAGTTTTGACTCTAGAGTTTAATTTGTTACCTTTCAAAATATCAAGGTTCAATTTGATACTTTTGAAACTATGAGGTTTGATTTTGACTACTCCTAAAATACAAGCTTTAAACCTGAAATTAGCCCAAATTTGTTTTTAAAAATATGAACCAAATACCCATGTGGTGTTTGGTACAGGGGAATTCACATTACTCTTGACATCCAAATTCCTAGGAACGTGATTCCTTGCAATCTGAATGCTTAGAAATGTAACTATTCCTATATTTGGTTTCATTGGGAATCTCTTAAAATTCCTAGGAATGTGATATGATAATGTTTGGTTTATTCTGAGAAATCTTAAATGAATTATTTATTTTTCTCATTCTATCCTTAGATTTGAATGTGAACTACCAAATCTTCCAAAAAAAAAAAAATCTTCATCTAAATAAATAATGAAAAACAAAATATAAATTATGAATAATTTGTTGAGCAATATACACACAACAGCAAAAGTGAATACCTAGCAATAATGGAGGGTCTCCCTTCAAACTTTTTTTTCCACACGTGAAACCTAAATACAACTTTGTTAAATAATATATCAACAAAGTTGTCTATCCTGTTTATGTTATTTTGGCAAGAAAAGATAAAGATAAGGGAAAAGATATTGATGGTTTGTTTTATATTTTATCTTAATTGCTTAAATGATAAGGAAAAATGGTTAAAATTGTCAATTTATAAAAAATACAATTTCTTTTAAACTTGAGAATCTAGATACCCACCTGTTTTAAAGGGAATCCACATTCCTACTGAGAGGGGTTTAAAAGGGGAATCCAGATTCCCCTAACATCTAATTCCCTAGCGTGATTTGCAACCAAATATGAGAATCTTTAAACATTCCTGAAAATCTTAAAACATTACTCCGTACCAAACGCCACATGAGCTTATACTCTAGGTACATATTATTTATATCTATACTACTATTTAAGGGAGTTTTCAAACTGTGAACTCCAAGCTATGGACTGTAAGCTGGCTTCCAAGTCATGGACTCTAAAGTTGCTAGAAATTAGGACATTACCTATACTACAATATAAGTTAGTGCCAAGTATTTGGTCCTAAATTTTAGTTTTTCGAAAAAAGAAAACTAGCAGCCTCGTCCCTTTTTTTTTTAGATAAGAAGTAGCCTCATCCCTTAACCACAAAGAAACGTGCAATCCCACTAATTCAGTAGTTTTTTTTTTTTTTACAATACTTACTTTTTTTTACACGCACACACACATATGCATGCATCCACACACACACACACATATATTCTTTCACTTTTCTATCCTCTATACCAAGCACACATGATAGAAAATTCCCATTTTTTTATCCTCCAAACATTGTCTTTCCTCCAACTTTTCTATCCCTTAGACCAAATATAGCCAAATTTGATAATTATGTTAATAGATTGGGTAAAAAAAAAAAAAAAACTACCTTTAGGTTTGGGCTTATGTTTGTTAGGTTAGGTAGTGTCGAGGTTTTTTTTTTTTTTTTTTTCATTTATTTATTTTTTTTTTACGTTTCTTGTACCTTAGACACGCTTCTTGATACTATTGGACAACGCTTAGTCTATGCTTTTTATAAGAAAGAAGTTGGGCCTAGCGCTTCGCGGAATGGGGTCCAAAGTACCATTCTACCGCTGCCAGTTTGTGCGCAAACATGGAGTCCAAAGTCCAAGGGAAGACACTACAAAGTGACCTTATCCTCTGCTTTTGGCGCATAAGGAACTTTTCTCCAGTTTCTGCCACAAGACCGACTTTTCTGTTGCACAGTAAAACTTTCTGCAGTGCAGTAAAGCTTCCTGCTGTGCAATAAAACCTTCTGCTGCGCGGTATAGCTTTCTGCTGTGCAGTAAAACCTTCTGCTGTACAGTAAAGCTTTCTACACTTTTCTACAACGTGAATAACTACCTTCATTTTTTACTGCAGAAATACTTTTCTACTTTCTGCATATAAACAAATCTAAAACCCAAAGAAAATACCAATCAAGCAAATGTTAGTTTACATGGGTTAGCATATTCTCAAATATATACATACATATATTCGTATATGTACTTATACGTATTCATATATACATATATAAAATATATTTTGTGGAACATGAGATACAAGGTATATGTATATATACTTATGGCAGGATAATGATTAGTACGTGTCAAAAGTAAAATACGTAATAACAAATAAATAAGAAAGTTTCAGCAGAATAGGTTTAGCTAGTTTAATAGCTAACATGGTGAATATAATAAAAATGTGCTACAGCAGAATAACTAGTACATCAAGTAAATATACCACAGCAGGACGACTGATGCAGCAAATGTGATAAAAACGCGCTACAGCAGAATAACTAAATACAGTAGATATAAGTTCTAATGTGTGAAATCAAATATTGAATCTTCCCATTGAATCCTCTATACCAAGCACACATGATAGAAAATTCCCATTTTTTTATCCTCCAAACATTGTCTTTCCTCCAACTTTTCTATCCCTTAGACCAAATATAGCCAAATTTGATAATTATGTTAATAGATTGGGTAAAAAAAAAAAAAAAACTACCTTTAGGTTTGGGCTAATGTTTGTTAGGTTAGGTAGTGTCGAGGGTTTTTTTTTTACGTTTCTTGTACCTTAGACACGCTTCTTGATGCTATTGGACAACACTTAGTCTACGCTTTTTATAAGAAGGAAGTTGGGCCTAGCGCTTCGTGGAATGGGGTCCAAAGTACCATTCTGCCGCTGCCAGTTTGTGCACAAACATGGAGTCCAAAGTCCAAGGGAAGACACTGCAAAGTGAGCTTATCCTCTACTTTTGCCATAGAAGGAACTTTTCTCCAGTTTCTGCCACAGGACCGACTTTTCTGCTGCGTAGTAAAACTTTTAGCAGTGCAGTAAAGCTTCTTGCTGAGCAATAAAACCTTCTGCTACGCGGTATAGCTTTCTGCTGTGCAATAAAACCTTCTGCTCTATAGTAAAGCTTTCTACACTTTTCTACAACATGAATAACTACCTCCATTTTTTACTGCAAAAATACTTTTCTACTTTTTGCATATAAACAAATCTAAAACCCAAAGAAAATACCAATCAAGTAAATGTTAGTTTACATGGGTTAGCATATTCTCAAATATATACATACATATATTCGTATATGTACTTATATGTATTCATAGATACGTATATAAAATATATTTTGCGGAACATGAGATACAAGGTATATGTATGTATACTTATAGTAGGATAATGATTAATTCGTGTCAAAAGTAAAATACGTAATAACAAATAAATAAGAAAGTTTCAGCATAATAGGTTTAGCTAGTTTAATAGCTAACATAGTAAATATAATAAAAATGTGCTACAGCATAATAACTAATACATCAAGTAAAGATACCACAGCAGGACGACTGATGCAGCAAATGTGATAAAAACATGCTACAGCAGAATGACTAGGTACAGTAGATATAAGTTCTAACGTGTGAAATCCAATATTGAATCTTCCCATAGAATAAGTAAACCAAGAAGGAACCCAAATCCCAACTTGAACAACCCTGTCATAGGCTTTTGCCATCAAAGTTGTGCATTTTGGAGAATAGGCCTAAATGACCACTAGTTATTACTTTTGGGGGACTTCAAAGAGTGGGTTTGCTAAGAGAGAGGGAAAATGTGGTCTATTGATGCATGCCCCTATTCCTACCGTGTTTTCTCTATTCTTTTTACCACTTTTTTTCTTTTTTTCCCTTCCTCCGTTCTTTTTACTCTTAGTTTCTTACTACTCTTTTGCCGTGAGTTGTTCCCTCTTTGATATTTCCTTTTCTTGGGTCCCTCTCTCTAAGTACCTCTCTCTTTCTAAGTGCCTCTCTTAGGTGCCTACTGCTTTCTTACCATGGGTTCCCCTCTTTTTATAGTGAGCTAATTCAATGGAATTTCTTCTTTTTACCCCTAGGGCTTTACCAACTGTTTTTGGCTTATTGTTGGCATTCCTTTAGGACTACCCACCAACCCATTGGTTGCCCGGCCACTACCTCTGCTCAGAATACGTTTGCTGCACCATTACTCATTTTGTTTGTTCTTGCTGTATACCTCTACCTTTGGGTTCAAATGGATAAGGATTAGGCAATCTCACTACCTAGCTCTATGCCATGCATCAGATAGTCCCAACCATCTACTACTTCTTTTGGGTAAGATACCATCTCAGCAAGGTATATTCCCAAAAGAAGTTACGGTTGGAAACCAAATATAGATCACTTTTTCCCCCACCACCAAACCACACCCTCTGAATCCCCTTGACCGTTGGCCCACCTTCCTTGTATTGGCTGGGTACAAGTTGGTGGTGCTCCGGCCCTTCTGTGCTTGCTCCACTATCTTCAGTTTTTGTCTTCTTTCGTTCCCACGTCGTTTTTGTAGTAACAGATTAGTTTTGTTTCATTCTACTGCGTGTTTTTGTCTTATTTCTTCATGTGTTTCCTGCTGTGTTTGTCATTTCTTTTGGTTTGACTTTTCTTTCCTTCACGCAATTCCTGTTGCTGACACTTGCTGTCGTTCCTTGTTTCTTTTCATCGTGTTTCTTCATATTAGTTTTCACGCCTATCTTTTTATACAAAAGGATTTGGGCTTTTGGGGGCCAAATAATGTTGACTGGATCAAAAGGGTCTTGGGCCCAATTTGTCTTTATCTACTGAAGCCATTCTGCTGGAAAACTGTATTCTGTGGCAGATTTGTATTTTGCTGTAGATTTGTATTCTGCTACGGATCTGCATTTTGCTGCAGATCGCTTTCCCTTGCGTTTCTTTCTTTGGACCTTTCTTACTCTTCAGTCTTCTTGGTGGGTCTTTGGACCTTGCTCTTCATTGGGCTTTCCTCTGTATGGGCTTTTGGATGTGGATTTGCAAAAATGGGCATCAACAGGTAGTACAAATTTTTTTGACAAATATCTAATTTGCTCCTAAAGCAAAAACGCCTCTTAACATTTTTTGAAAATGCCCTTACTTCCTTAGAGCATTCTCATTAAGGGTTCTATATGCCAAAAGATGCTTTTTTTTTTTAGCATTTTTGACCCAAAAGCTTACTCCATCAAAGGTTTTAAATGCTATAATTTTTTGCATTGGTGAACAGTGCGGTCTTATATTTGAGACCGCACTGTTCACAAACTGTAAAATTTATATTGTTTTTTTATTCAAGTGGAGCTCACTTTTTTTTTTTTCTCATTTCTTTGCTCTCTCTCCGGTCTCACCATTTCTCTTATCTTTCTCTCTTTCTCTCTCCCTCTGCTCTGCCTCCAAACCCATGCTTGATAGTCAATGACTGTCCAAATCACAAACCCATGGTTGATTTGTGACTGACCCTAAATCAGCCACTGACCATCACTACGGTGGCCTAAGGCGAGCAAACCGTGGTGGCCCACAGCGAGCAACGACACCCTGGCCACTCGCGATCTGAACTAACCCACAACCACACACGCGATCTGAAGCCACCCACGGCAATCCACAGTGATCTGAACCCACCCACGGCCACCCACTGCGATCTGAACCCCACCCACGGCGAGCCACAACCACCACCGGCCCACGGCAATCTGAATCCCACGCTAATCTGAAGCCTACAAGCCTATCTTGAGAGAGAGGAGAAGCTTTCACTACTAATGGGTTTGCTGGTGGCAGTGATGGTGGAGGTTTTTTTTTTTTTTTTTTTTTGTGGTTGTTGGTGGTGAGTGGATTTGGTGGTTATGGGTGGATGTGGTGGTTGTGGGTGGACGTGGAGGTTTCTGCTGTGATTTTTTTCTTATCTTTTTTTGTTAGTGGTGGTTGTGGTATGGGTGGTGGGTTTTAGGTGGGTGGTTGGTAGTGTGGTGCCGGCGGTGTTGTGAGAAAGAGAGAGACAGAGGAGAGAGAGGAAAAATAAAAAATTATTGAAAAATAATAAAGAAACATTATTTAAATGAAATGGTAAAAAAATTAGAAGTTTTGATGTAGGTTGTATTGAAAAGTGGGATGTTATATGTTATAAAATTGAGTTTTAAGATGGTAAATGCTAAATTTTTTGCAAACCTTGATAACAATGCTCTTACTTCCTTCTCAATTGGTGGCTTCTATTTATCTAACAATGACCATAATGTATTTAATGTGAGACCTACGCAGTAGGGACAAGTTGTTTGAAGGAAGTAGTTGACTTAAAAGAATAAGAAATTTTCAAACAATACTAAGTGTAGTTTGTGTTTAGGGGGAAAATTAGATATTTTGAAAATTTTTGGTAGTGCCAATTGTTAGTCAGAACCTTCGAAGTGATTTTTGTTTTTTACACCACTAGGTTTACCCTTTTACGAGGGGAAGAAAAAAAAAAAATTAAACTCTAGTTTAGGTTCATTTGCACTAATTACCAATTAACGATTGTATTGATTCTAAAGTTAGAGAAAGTTTAGAAAAGAAAAATAAAGTTAGGGATACACCAAATATGAGTGGTGGATAATAAACGATTTCTATTCACCATTTTTTACTTGGACGGTTGGACCATTACTTTTTTTTTTTCCCTATTTACAATCAACCATTTTAGAATATTGTAAAATTAGGTGATCCGTAGTATCTTAAAAAAAAATGTTAGTAGATGTTAAGTTTGAGTTCCTTCCTATAATCCTATGGACTTGCACGTGCTTATCTACCAAACTATGAAATTAAAATTAAGCAAGTTGTTTACTTTTTGACTGAGTTTTTGGGTTTTTTACTTTACTTTTCTTTTCGACAATAAAGTCATTTTCTGGCAACGAAGTGCCTTTCACGGTTTGTACAATCATATCATTTTCTGACTGACAACAACAACTATAAATAAATAAAGGGTAAGTCAAGAAAAGAGAAGAGAAGAGATGCATCTAGTAGTAATAGTTAAGGTTTCTGCCAAAAAAGAAAAAGAAAAGAAAAGAGAGGTAACAGTTAAGGTGATGTGACCGTAACTATCAAAATGTGACCTTTGATTGTGTTTAGTGTTTAATCGTGTACTTTATGTCTTTAAGACTTTAACAAACACGTCAAATAGCAACTAAAAAAAGCCAAAAAAACATCAAATTGCCAGCTCCAAACGAGAACTGCATAAAGTGTTAAGTGATTTGGTAGACCAATTAAAGCGGGATTTTGGTTCTGTGTTGCCAGGTATTGCGCCATGTTTTTTGCCAAGAAGAAGAAATCATTTAATTAATCTTAAGTGTTCATTACTCATAATAATAAGAAATTATGGTCCTGGTGTACTTCATATTTGACGTTTTTTTATTATTATTATTTAAATTTTAGATATGGCAACATGGCTACCACATTTCGTCACTCAATATGATATGATATCAGGACTTTGGTGGGGTTGCTATTATTAGAAATGAGTAGTTCACTATTTAACTATTAGAATTCATTTTTAATTTCCCCCCACCCCTCTTCTCTTTTCTCAAAGGAATCACATACCAACCACATTGTTGCCTCCAAACTCATTCATCACAAACACATCAGTCACCATAAACCCATATAGTCGTTCATAAATAAAAATAAAAAACCATATAGTCTTGCCATAAAAAACTCAACATAAGCTATCAAATAAGAAAAAACAAGAAAAAAACAGCTTCTTGGCGTTTTTCTTTATTATTATTTTTATAATACATTAAGCTTTAAGCCCTTATTTGAAACTTTTATTTAGTTCGTGCAAACATTAGAAAGGCAAGCAAGGTGTTTGTAGAGGTTGCATAAAGAGTCTAGAGCTACAAAGATTTTGTGAGAATATAATATTTGTTTTGTGATAATTCAACATTGACAATGAAAAAGGAGGGATTTAAACCCTGAATGTTTTCATTATAAAAACCATAAGGTATCGGTTAAACTATAATTTTTTTTTAGGTAAGGGGCAAAGAGATACAAGATTCTTGACGAGTATAGACTATTTTATATGTTCATTTATAGTGATTTTTTCCATTGAAGGGGGATTTTCATTGATTTTTCACTTTGTTATCAAATCTTTGATTTGATTGTTACTACTTTATCTTTATTACTTTGGATTTCTTATTTGATATTTGTGGTTAATATAAATTGTTTATGATATTTATTTGTGCATGGAATTGTAGTTAACTTGTGTAATAATTTCATTGATTACGTTAGCATAAATTGCTTGGGGTTCTAAATTTGATTAGGCATTAGTGAGGGGTGCCTTTGCCTACCATCGATATTGATTTTCATGATTTTAAGGGGAAGTAAAGACAAGCGAGAAACTATTAATTAAACTATGTGTTTCATTTAAAGCTTGCTCATATATCAATTTGACTGCCATTAAACACATAATTAGACTATTAGAGAGAGAAATCTCCATTTATGGAAAGAAAGTTTTGCTCATAGTGAGAAGGTGTTTGTTTAAAAATTAGGGTACCTAGATGAAACACAAAATTTTATCAATGACTTTTTGTTAATTTCTACCATGTTCTTTCCAAAATAATAAAAATGAATAACAAATATGCACAAGGGTTTTAAAATAAAAAAAATCATAACTTTGAGACTTTAATTAATAAAATTAAGAGTCTAGGACCTAACTTGAAAAGGGTATAAAACCCTAAGCATTTTATGTAATTTTGCCATTAAATTTTTTCCTTTATCTTCAAGTTTTAATCATAACTTTTTGAAATTTATAATTCAATTTTAAACTAAATTTAAAAGGTAGTTTGTAATCAAATTCGAACCCTAGAAAGGAGAAAACATTAGTAAAATATAATTTAACCACACTACCTTATTGAAAGAATAGATTATAAATTGTGTTATACGTTCCTTTTTTTCTAAAGTAACTTTTATATTTTTTGTTGGGTGTTCCTTGATGGGCACACATACACACGTGCCGCACAAGAGCAACCAAAGTACAGATCTAATCCAATGTCTATTCTAATGTGTGGAATAGACTCAATAGAGAATGTTTTTATTAAAAAAAAAAAAAAAGAGCACATCATTATCATCAATCTTTTCTTCATAACGCAAAGCAAAAACACACAAAACACAAACAGAGGCAGAGACAAACCTCAGATCCTTGGATCCCATATCTCTATCTCTCTTTCTTAACAACCTCCATTTCTGACTCTTATTTCTTAATATATATATAGAAATAGAATGTACCTATAAACCAAACTCTCTCTCTATCTCGAGCTCCTTCTGTCTTGATTGAAAGCTAAGTCTCTCTGATACACAAAAGTGTGAATTTGAAGACAAGGACAACAGCAATACCCAGAAAGAAAAAAAAAAGTATTCCTTCAAGACCCAGCAAAATCCATACCTCTTATTCCTGAATATACACATAACAGACACTACCTTCAATACCATTATGACCGTTCTCAATTTATTTAATGTGGGGTTTGTGTGATCTGAGATGGGGGGTTGAGCTTTGTTGCAATGTGTGTTGTGTTTAAGCGTTCCTAGGTGTTGTGTTTTGGTTGGTTGTTCTTTGGGATCTTGAAAGAACATGGCTTTGTTCCGCAAGTTCTTTTATAGGAAACCACCAGAAGGGCTTTTGGAGATCTCTGAAAGGGTTTATGGTATGTTTTTCTTTCGGTTCAGTTTACTTGGTTGACCAAAAATGAAAGGGAAGGGGTTGAATATTAATGGGGTTCTCTTAAATTTGTGATTGCCATTTGATTTCAGAGTTGTGAATTCTTATGCATTGGTGTTAATAGTAGTGCCTTTTGACATTATAAGATATATATTGTGTTTAATTCTTGCGAAATACATAATGGTTTGTTCATGGTTTTACATGTTATCATCATAGGCTAACCGGGAGTTGCTAATTTTGTAATTAACATGTGTTTATATATTTGGAGACCAAGATTTTCTCTAATAGTGGAAGCACTAAGAATGTTAATGAATAGAAAGTTGAAGTGGGACTGTCAAATGAACAAAATGGTGTCATTGTCACAGTCTATAGTAAGGATTTGTTGGTCAATTTTTCCAGAGAAAATCTTTGGGAAGAAAAGAAGAAAAATAGCTGCGTAACATTGTTCTTTCTGGGTGATGATGGAGGTTAGAATCTAATAAAATTTACCCACACTTGGCAGTAATTTTTTTTCTGAGAGAAATGAGGCATAGAGAGAAGGTAATTTTCCAGAATCTCTGCCAACAACTCATTTCAATTGAAATCATTGGTGCCTTACCCAATCCATGTTGGTGTTCGTCACACAGATTCTGACTGGCTGCTGAATTGTATTATTATCTATTGACAGTCTTTGAGTGAAAACCAGTCAAGAAGTATTCCCAGTTTGTGAACTATCATATTTTCCAAAATCTGCATTGGGAAAGTTCTTAGGTGCTCTATGACCTCTTATAGATGTTGGACATGCTATATATATATTTTTTTGATAAGTATTGGACATGCTATATTTGCCAAGGATTGTATTGCAATTAATGCCCTCCACAAATATATGTATATATGTATGCATGAATGTATGTATATGTAGACTGTGTATGTGCATCTGACACACATGAGCACGTGTCTCTGTTTACATTCTTCATTTTGTGCAATACTCTGATATATAAATTAGTTTTCTGAAGATGTATGAATTAAATTATTTTTTGATAGGTAATAAGACTTTTATTGAAAAAAAAATTGAACATCATGTTCACAATGGTGAACACTCTGAATAAGAAACAAATACAATTTGAATTAAATTGTAATTGTTGTATAAACAAAGAAAAATGACTGCCTTATATATGTAGCCTTTGACGGTTTCCTTGTTTTGAATGTTTTGGAGGAAATGAATGTCTTAGATCTGTATATATAAATTACATTGTTCATTTTCATGCTGTAAAGGAATAGACAAAATTTTTTACTTATATGGCTGTGATCACTATGTTTGCACGTGTAGTATTTGATTGCTGCTTCACAACGGATGTTTGGGAAGAAGATGAATATAAAGTCTATATAGGAGGCATAGTTGGTCAACTCCGCGAACACTCCCCTGATGCTTCATTCATGGTCTTCAACTTTCGAGAAGGAGAGAACCAAAGCCAGATATGTAACATATTGTCTGAATATGATATGACGGTGATGGATTATCCACGACACTATGAAGGTTGCCCGTTACTCACAATGGAGATGATCCACCACTTTTTGAGATCAAGTGAAAGCTGGCTGTCACTCGGGCAACAAAATGTGCTTTTGATGCATTGTGAACGTGGTGGATGGCCGGTATTGGCTTTCATGCTGGCTTCCCTCCTGATTTACAGGAAGCAGTACACTGGTGAACAAAAAACTCTGGACATGATTTACAAGCAAGCACCACGGGAACTTTTGCAGTTAATGTCACCACTGAATCCATTGCCTTCGCAAATCAGGTACCTTCAGTATGTATCCAGAAGAAATGTCGGCTCAGAATGGCCTCCACTGGACAGGGCCCTTACATTAGACTGCGTCATAATTAGATTCATTCCTAATATGGATGGAGTGGGTGGTTGCCGTCCAATATTTAGGATCTATGGACAGGACCCTTTTATGGCTGCTGATCGGACAACCAAAGTTCTGTTCTCGACTTCAAAGAGGAGCAAACTTGTTCGGCACTACAGTCAGGTCAATCTAAGTCTTTTAATTCTTGTATATATGATTCCTCCCCCCCCCCCGCGCGTGAACTACTGAAGAAAGAAAAGAAAAGAGAAGTGTTGTTACCTAGTGTTGGTCCTGCCAAAGCAGGATCCTGGGGGTATAGCTTGTGAACTGCATATGATGTATCAATATAAAAGCTGTTCTCGCCATTATCATATAGTATATCTGTTGCATTTTTAAATCTTGCTCTTTAATAGTTGCCTCTAATGGAGAGGATATCTACCTTTATAGTTTTTAAATCCATAATGTGATCCCTAATCCCTTTAATATTCACTATGTTCTAGCAAAGGCATTCTCATTAAAGAGAGAGAGGGGGGGGGGGGGGGTCCAACATGAACATATCGTGGGTACTCCTATTGATAAACACATGCTAGTATCATCTGTCATATAAGAATCTACAAAAAGATCTTATTCTGGTCATAGGTCAGCTAATAAGATGAATCAACCATGGAATAAATAGAAAATTTACCCCCTAATAGTTCACATGTTATTATTATTATTATTATCATCATCATCATTGTCATCATATATTCATTCATTCATTCATTCTTCATGTTATTGCTAATATATAATAATAATATTGTTGTTGTTGTTGATAAACTATCACTAGTTTTAAAAGATTAAGCTGATAGAAAATGATAAATTTAATTACTTAACCATTATTCTAACACTCCCCATTCGTGTGTGGGCTAGATTGACCCTTAATAAGTGGGCCCGATATGTGGAATTTTCTACCTTCAATGTGAGGTAGCATGGAGAAAGGGTTTGAACTTAGGACCACTTGCTCTGGTCCTAAGTTCGACTAGTCCTAAAAGCTTAAATTGATAGGAAATGATGAATTTAATCACTCGACCATTACTCTAACAGTTGTCATCATTATCATCTATTTTATTTTTTATTTTTTAGTGAATATATCTATAACACAATGTATGGATAGGTAATTTCTGCTTTAAGAGATGGAGATTAGAGAAGAACAACTCCATAACAACTCACAAAGGTTTTGTTTAAGCAAGTGGCTTAGTTCTTCATTTCTGGGTATTTTTTGACATAAGATTTTTTTTTTTTTTTTTTTTTGGTGGATTTTAATTTAACAAAACTAAGCACATATACTTGCTATTTTAATCAAATTTAAACTGGTAGCAGTGACCTTGAAGTTAAGATGAAACCCAGTTTTATAACAAAAATTAGACAGGACTAAGTGGCTTATATACTTCAATTGACTGGGTTGGTACCTTCTCACAATTTAATGTTTAAGATCAACTATCACTTCTTACCCCACTCAGGAGCATTAGCATTTGCTTCTTATGGTTTATTTTTTCTATATGTTGTTGCGTTGCCTATGAGAATGAGTTGTGAATTGAATTTTCCCCAATTTACATGTATATTATTCTAATGAGATTTCTACTATTATTATCTTATTGCAGGAAGATTGTGAACTTGTTAAATTTGACATCCATTGCCACATCCAAGGTGATGTTGTTCTTGAGTGCATTAGTTTGGATGATGATCTGGAACGTGAACAGATGATGTTTCGGGTTATGTTCAATACAGCCTTTATAAGATCAAATATTTTGATGCTTAATCGTGATGACATTGATGTCGTATGGAATGTGAAGGATCAATTTCCCAAGGATTTTAGAGCAGAGGTATTGATCTATCCTTCACTTATGCTTGGCACAACAACAAATTTGTTATTTAGTGGCAATTTATGTGAATTCTGCTACTTCTCTTATTTGATCTGACCTCTTTTTAAGGTTCTTTTTTCGGATATGGATGCTGCTGGTCCTCCTATTTCAATTGATTTGGCTGGTTTTGAGGAGAAAGAAGGGCTTCCTGTGGAAGCATTTGCTAAAGTTCAAGAGATTTTCAGCAATGTGGATTGGCTAGATCCAAACGCTGATGCAGCACTAAACGTTCTTCAACAAATCACAGCGTCTAATATTCTTCAGGAAAGTCTGGAGGCCGTTTCTGTTCTCACTGCTGAAACAGGTAGCTCGTTGCAAGATTCAAGTCATGAAAAACTAAAATCAGAATCCTGTGCCTCTGAAAACAACATCAGGTGCCTCACATCGGTGGATATGGTCCAACAAATCAAAGTATCAAATGCCATTCAGAAAATATTGGATCCCATGCATTCTGCAGAAGTGGGTAGCTTGTTGCTGGATTCAACTCCAGAAAATCTAAAATCAGAATTAAAGGACTCAGAAAAAATCACCAGGAATCCCACGTTGATGGACCAGGGAAAACAATCTACATCCTCTTTTGAATCATCTCTAGATTCTCTTTTAGTTAGGAAGAAGATTGAACCCCAAGAGTTACGGTTTGCTCTCCAACGGCCTGCCCAACCTAAGATCATATCCCAAAGAGGACCTCAAACTTCCCTATCTGCTCCAGTTTCATATTCTAATTCTTTGCAAGGTTCACCTGTGCCTATATCAAGATACCATAGTGCGCCCTCAGCCCTTGGCATTACAGCTTTGTTGCATGATCATGCTGCATCTAGTAGTGAAGAGGTTAAGCATGCGTTGACAGGATCTTTACCTTCTCCCACTTCTTTGGCTGCTATTTCAAGTACACTCAAACCTGTACAGCCAACTAACGTGCCTATTCCTCCAACAACAACACCTCCACTGCCCCCTTTCTCATTGCAATCTTCAATGGATGCTCCTACATCTCAGTCAATGCCTCTACCAATTTCAAGTGTGGCAGATTCTTCACCTACCCAACATCCTAGGACCACAATACAGTCATCATTACCTCCTCCTTCCCCTCTACCCCCTCCTTTAGGGGCATCTCCATCCTTTGCTATCAAGAGTTCATGTACAATCCCCTCTCCCCCTCCTCCACCACCTTCATTGGCTGGGGCGCCATCTTTGTCTGTCAAGAGTTCATTTTCAACTCCCCCACCCCCACCTCCACCTCCGCCTACTTTGACTGGAACATTCCCATCTTCCAGTATCAGAGACCCATTTTCAACTCCCCCTCCCCCTCCTCCTCCTCCTCCTCCATCCCCTGGCATTCCTTCTATACTACCTGTAAAGAACTCAGCAGTTACATCTGCCCCTCCTCCATCACCTCCTCTTCCTCCTCCTCCTCCACATTCTAGATTTGCTTCAGGTCCTAATAAAACATCTTCAGCACCAGCACCACCCCCTCCTCCAGCTCTGTTTGTGAATGGGTTAACGAAAGTGGGTAGTTCCGCTCCACAGTCTTCCTCTGTAGTTAGTAATGGAAATGTATCTCCAATTCCTGGACCACCTTCTGGTGCTCCATTCAGTGCAAAGGGACGGGGCCTATCACGTATAGGTTCTAGAAATCTGGCTCAGCCTAAAAAGTCTAATCTTAAGCCATATCATTGGTTAAAGTTGACTAGGGCCATGTCAGGAAGCTTATGGGCTGAGGCACAGAAATCTGATGAAGCTACTAAGTATGCATCTTCATTGTCAACCATTTCTTCCTTCACTTTCTGAAAAGAGTGTTTTTCAGTTCGTACAATTCTTGTGGACATTTAATTGTTCTTATCCTGTCTTGTCTGTGCCAGGGCTCCAGAGTTTGACATGTCAGAACTTGAGAGTCTTTTCTCTACAGCTTTGCCAAATTCAGATCATGGAAGCACAGGAGGAAAATCAAATCGCCGTGCCTCTGGACCTAAGTCTGAAAAAGTTCAGCTGGTTAGTGTCTAATTCTACTACAATGGAGCTTATTGTTAGTTCTCTACATTTCATCAGCTCAAAATTTCTGTTCTTACACCTTGCTAGAACTGGCATGACTTGTTTTATCCTGTTAAACAACCAGGCTTGCCTGGTTCTGGCTGGTTATTTTCTCAAGGGGTTGTGTTGGGTTAGGCCCTTTGGCCCATGCAGTTAATTACTGTGGGTGAACACTTGAGTTCTTGTGTTTTAGAAAAATCAATATTGGGCATATGTGATAGAATTTATCATTAATTAATGAATCTGGTTAGTTGTATAATACCATTTTGATGCAGCAATTTACATTTTACACCGAGGGTGTTCAAATTGTTTTGTAACTCTTGTAATAGAAGTAAGGTATTAAGTGATCATCTGTTCATCAAAATTCTCCTACGTCATAAAATACAAAAATCTGTTCATCATAATTTAAATTGTTTGAATCCCACTGAAGGCCCCCAATTATCAGATTTGGTTTCTACTATTTATATGTGTGTGTGTATATATATTATTATATTATATTGATAAGTACGTCTCTCTCTCACTCACTATATATATATAAAATTCTTTTGGGGTGGGGCAAAAGGGGAGAACAATTTTTGATCTTTACTTACATTATATGCAGTATACTCTTCTGGCCACCAGGAAATTGCTTTATCACAAGCTAGTGAGGTCTTAGCTTTTTCTTAAAACATATGTTGCATGGTATCTTTTTCTAATTTCTATATTTTCCCCTATTCTGACAAACAAATATAGAGAAAATATAAGAGAAAAATAAAATACAACTGGAACCTGTCCTGTTCATGGCATCCTACTTTTCTTTCTTGCAGAGTATTCTCTCCTGAGTTTTTGATAGACATGAATACATGTTATCAAAGCTCGTTAAAATGTCAACACACTTCCATCCTAAAATTCAATGGGATATGAAAATCATGACTCCTAGTTGTTAGTTTTCTCAAGAGCTCCCTCCCCCTGAAACATATATCATTCCAACTTGGATTTAAGTGCATGAATTTCCTTTGAAATTCAGGGGAAAAAAAGGAAGTGTACAAGGTTAAATATGTAACATATGAAGGTGAGAGAGATTTGTAAAACAGTGGGAGATTGGATGTTAAGTGCATGAAGGTGTATATCCTTGGAAATTCAGGGGAATAAGGCAGTGTACAATAAGGTTGAATATTTAATCTATGAAGATGAGAGAGATTGGTAAAACAGAGGGAGACATGTTGAGTGCATAAACTCTTGGGAAATATTAGGCGGAGAGTGAATTTGTGGTTTCAACCAATTGGGTATGTGTGTAACTAAAGAATAATAATTAAAAAAGAAATGCATTGGAAAATGTAATTGGAGGTGCTGATTATCAAAAGTGCAATAAGGATAGATTGAGAAAACTTTAGCAGCAATAACTAGTTGTGAATAGGAATTTCAGGGGTACAGCGCTCTTATCCTGTTTAAAGAATAAACCCATAACTTTTTGACAATATAAAATATCTCCTCACGTTGCTGCTTCTTGTTGCCCTTTTATGATGCTCTGAAGTGAGGATATAAGGTAATAAAGTGATAGGGGACACATGGAAAAGGAAGCAGGTATATGAGTCATGTCATTTGAGGTGTTTGAGCGTGAATTTATGGCAAGCAGTAGATGAGGTGGTTGATTGATACCTCCACTGATCCAGTAGGTGTCAGAGGATCTTAGTCTCTTGTAAGAGGCCCTCTGAATGTGGAGTAGAAAATAATGCTGGGGATAGGATAGGGTCTAGAAACAACAACTTCATATTAGGTCGCATCTGGGTGATCAATTTGGAGTGATATGGTCATATTACCTGGTAATTGTATTTTTATTTGTGTTATCATATAAATAATTGGAAAATCATTCATAGTGCTGGGTGATGGAGAAACTAGGAAGCACGGATGTGGATTCGGGTTCGGGTGTGGGTGCGGTGCGGCAACTCAGCAATTTTTGAAAAAGTAAGGTGCGGGTGCGGCGGTATACGTTTATTAATAAATTATTAAATATATTTTTATTTATATTTTCTATATATTGCTAAACATATTTTTTCATTTAATGGTAAACATATACCAATTTAAGAATAGTAGATAATAAAGTGAATACTAAATACATAACCATTTCATGATGTTCAGTGAGGCAAAGGAGAGATGGAGGGAGTCTAAGGGAGAGTCGTGCGTTAGAGAGAGAGAGGAGACGGAGAGAACGAGAGAGTTTGAGATGAGTTTAGGGTTTTTTCTTTAAACTAGGATGTCAAAACGGTGTGTTTTGACAAATTTTTTTATGTTTTTTTTTTAACACTTATTTTGGCCCAGATCGGACCGATTTGGGGCCTGTTTTGGACTGTATTGGGCCGATTCGGAAAATGAAAAAAAAAAAAAAAAATTCAGTCACGGATGTGTGTGCGGCCGTGGACGTGTCTGTGCATATCGGTCTCGGGTGTGCCGACCCAATCGGCGCACCCGTACTTTCCAGTGGAGAAATGGAACTTCATTCTAAATCTGCACAGACAAATTGTGTGGTGCCTCTTCTTTTATAGGGATAACCTCTTCTTGATTGTATTTTTGCATGTTTGATGATTTTTGCCTTATAGCATCTCGCATTATATATATGTATATATATTTATATATGAAATCATTAGTCATCATCATTAGAACATCTAGTTTTGCTATTTCATATTGAATTTATTGGTTCTTGCAGATTGAGCTAAGGCGAGCATATAATTGTGAAATCATGCTTTCAAAAGTTAAAGTCCCTATTCCTGATTTGATGGTAAGCTACTCCTTATGGCTTTTCTCTGCATTTAAACTCTTCTTTCATGGAATTGGAGTTGAGGTTCTATAGAGTTATCTGTACCATTATAATTCTTCTCATTTGGTGTCATCGTTTGAATACCCAAAACAACTTTAGGGAAAATTAAATACTTAGTGTATGTTTGGTTTGCGCGTTGCATCTAGCGTTTGCGTTTTCAACTTTTTTTTTTTTTTTTCATGCGTTTCCAGCTAAATTTTACTGTAGCAGCACTGTTGTGGCTACTGTTCATTGAACAGTAGCCGCAAAGTTTGACTTTTCAGCACAGATTTTACTGTTCATGGACCCATAAATTTCACTTTTCAGCAACTTTTTCATTAAAAATGGGTCCCACGGTATTATTTACACATTTAAAATTTATTTGCTACAGTATTCTTCAGTTTTCAGTTGTATCCAAACAGACCCTTATTAGAAGTTCAGAGATGTGCAACTAAGATTAAAATAGTTGAAGAAAAACTCAAGAATACTTAATAATATGGGCTTTTTAGCAAACTTCTAATCCATGTTCCCTTGTTTCTCCTTCACTCACTCACTCTCTCTCTCATGTTACTAAATAACTTCCCACATCTGTTCACATAATTCCTTATGTCTTATGCTCACTGTGCTACATTCTCTTTAGCTACACACACACACACACACACACACACACACACACACACTCTATCTTCTTACCGATTATAACTAAACTTTGTCTATTTTAGCCCAAAAAAAAAAAGAAAGAAAAAAAGAACAGAAAAAGAAAAGAAAAAAAATACTGCACTGTCTATATTTAAATAGTGTTGAAAAAGGCAAAAAAAAAAAAAAAAAAAAAAAAAAAACCCACATGCACTGTGTGTTTCCACATCTAGTATGGGTTACAGTTTTGAATTGCCAAATATTATGTTTCTAGTTTGTTCATTTTATTTAATGTTTGACATATTATTTGACTCCTTCAACTTGATTAGTGTAGCCAATTAATTCCTTTTGTGGTATTCATCTTGATCTCTTGGGTGTGTTATTTAGGTATTTTTCTTGGCATGACTGTAACTGTTGTTTGTATCAATTGAATCTTAATGTGTGCACTTTTAGGAAAAAATTGTTGCTGCTTGGACAATGGTGTTTTTGTGTGTGTGTGTTTACGCCATCTTTTCTAATTATAAACTTGCCACCCTAGTGTAGTAAAAAATCTCTAACACATAGGTACTATATACTAGGATACCTTCCAAATTGTATATTATTTTGGCAGAAGATCAAATGGAGGTCTGGAAACAGGAAATACGGATGTCATGGATTTTGTGAAGAATGAGTTTGGTTCAAGGTGGAGTTTAACTAGGGCGGCAGTTCAATAGTTACCATATATTCCAGCTTTGTAACCGTACCATCATGGAGTCTCTTTTATAATCCATTTCCCCCACCATCATTGCCCTTCACCACTGGTCTGCATTATTTAATTACCTTTTCTATTTGACATCATGACTCATCCCGTCAATGGAATTTGGTTTCAATATGTTCTCAATCTAGATTTCCAATAACTTGAAATCAGGACAAATTCCAATTTTATGTTCCAGTGTAGTAGAGTTGATTGTGTTAATATCAGCTATTTTATATTAAAAAATTTCTAAATATGTTTATTGAATAGCAAAAATTAGGAAAGTGTAGCTCATGATGTTATTGTTAAGAGTATACAACCTAAAAGCTTAAGCTATTAAGAAGGGATGCCTAACCAGTATGTAAACTCATATCAAATTTTAAACACAACCAGTCTGGATTTCTTAGCACATCTTCTCGAGTCCAAGTCCAACCTAGACTAGAAATGAGACAAATGGGGTGGATGACCAAACCAAAACCGAAACAAAAACAAACAGGCTTGCCATGTGGAGTGAAGAGAGAACAAACTGGGATTCGATATTAGAGCATCTGTCATTAAAGCTTAAGCAATTTAGAAAGGCCAACTAGCACATAAATTAACATTAGGTTCTATATATGACCAATATGGGATTCTTTAACAGTTACCTATTAGAAAATTTGTTATGATATTGGAATTGTCCATAATTTGTTTGTAATCTAATGGTCTAATCACTTTTATTTTTTGGTGATCCCATATAATTTTTTCGTTTTGCATTGATAGTTTCTATGAAATTGTGTGAACCATATGATAATATTTCCTGGATCAATTTGTGAATTTATGATGGGGCCTCATTCATTTTTCTATAGATCGGCAAGATTACTTATTGGTCAAAACCATTCAGATAAATCTACAAGCAATAAAGAGATAGACATCTTCTAAATTTAAGAATTAGTGGCTAGGAAATACAGATACTCCATTTTTGCTAAAGTACTAGTATCCGATATGTCTTCGAATCAGATACTTTTGGGATACCTCTTCATGTGTGTCCCAACTTTTTTTTTTAAGTGCCGATATGTTTGGGGATGCTCTCGTGGTACAGCTCGGATCCGTTCGTAACTCATAACCCAACCCTTTGATAGTTAGAGATAGCCCAAACTTGTGAGGATTTTTGTTTATATTTTTTATATATTCGTTTCAATATTAAACATTTATCTAGTTATCTTTTATTTACTATGTTGGATCTTAATTTGTATGCTAAACATAATTTAATGGCTATGGATTCACTTTAGTATCCATTATAGCTCTTAAATTGATATATATATATATATGCTTAACAATATTTAAAAAATAAACGCTTAACAATATATGCAAAATATAAATAAACATATATGTAATAATTAATTGATACATGTATCTCTGCCATATCCTGTATTGTACCATACCCTTACCTGAAAAATGTACCCGTGCTTAATTTTGTGGAACCAAATGGTTTTTTTTTTTACTTAAGTTTCAATGTTTGATAACGATGCATATATGGTAAAATCAGAACATTATTTTTAATATATATATATATATATATTATATTTGTATTATATATATACACACACACACATAGAAACGATAATTTATATATGTATTTTGCCCATTACTATCTCTTGTACAAGAAGCATTAACTTGTTAGAGACTTTTTGTAATATTGTTCATACCTTGCTTGCTTGAATCTTGTTTCTTTTTAGTGCGTCAAAGACACAACCATGGACAAATGTAAAACAACTTAAACACTTAGGTTCTGAAGAGCTTATGGCATCTTATATCTACCATCCTTGGATATTGGGGAATTTGAAGTGATGCACAATGAATTATTTAACAGATTTCATCCCATAAAATGAATCTTTAAATTAGCTTCTTACATTATTTCTTCTTTGCCCATGTCATTTAGAGTTTAGTCCTGGCCTTGGATGAGTCAGCGCTAGATATTGATCAGGTTGAGAACCTCATAAAGTTTTGTCCAACAAAAGAAGAGACAGAATTGCTAAAGGTATTGGATTTCTTTTTCAGTTGAAATATTCCATTCTATGTTTGCATACCATACCCACTGAATATTTTATTTCCATACTGTGAGTACTGTACACATATTTTCTCATGTTTCTTTTGTGTTGTAATCATGCTTTAATGTTCAGGGTTATGGTGGAAATAAGGAAAACTTGGGAAAATGTGAACAGGTAATGGAGCTAATTTTTTTGACTTGTAAGTTTTTCTTTGGGTAGCAGGACTGCTGCCACTATTAAATTGAATGTACAGATTGTATGTCTTGAGTTGTACTTAAGTTAAGCTTTCAGTAGATCAATAAAGGACCAGGCAGGAAGATGCAGAGACAGGCATCTATAAGCTGCAGTTGCACAATTTTTTAGCTTATCATTCAAGTTAAGACCATAAAATTTAATCCAAGTGGTCTACCTCCCATGGTAGTCCCCAACTGAAGTTGAACCAGCATAATGAAGCTATCAAGAGGGCAAGCCCACAGTTGGATTATTTCAGCCAGAAAAATTTAACCTAAATTTTTCGAATACAACTAGATCCCTCTTTTGAAGGAAAAAGCAAAGCTTGAGGGAGTCCTTCTGTACAAGTTCTGATACTATGCGTGTGATGTGTATGGGTTAATTGTGAAATTCTGAAAAGATATGTCTAATATCATCAAAATAGCTAAAAAAGAAAAAAGAAAAAGAAAAAGAAGAACTTTAAGTCACATGGTGAAAGAAGATGTAATACCAACAATGAGCTACGTGGTGGAAGCCTGGCATGTGAGACAGTTTTGATCAAAACCCAAAGTTATAGGAGATTATTAAAATATTTATGTATAAAATTAAATGTTAAAAACTTAATTTGAATTTCTTTGATAATAGTTTCAATTGGAGTAGCATTTCAATATTTCTTGGAACCTTTGGCAAAATAGTTTTACCTAGAGAAAATTATCATAATAATTGTAGTTGATAAATTTTGAAAATAGTGGAAAAAGAAAAACACCATAAGCCACATGGGAAAATAAAGTGGATACTGCTTGTAGTGAGCCATATGGTGAAAGCACATTATACAATGTGTAGCGCTTACCATGAGCCGCTTGGGGGATGGACAATGTGTAATACTGAATATATGAATCAATTTTATCTTGATGAAGTTGGGATAATCACTTTCATAAATATTTCAATTCTCTCTTTTTCTATCATATCTTAAATAACTAACTAGCATGCTTTCAGACAGTTCTTTTGTAGACAGCCTGTATACCATAGTCATTCCCTATGTTTTTCCTTAATTTATTTGTTTAATATATAACAAAATGTTTCCTTACAGTTCTTCTTAGAATTGATGAAAGTGCCACGGGTAGAATCAAAGTTGAGAGTTTTCTCCTTTAAGATACAGTTCCGTTGTCAGGTCAGATGACAATCTATTTATTAGTTTTCCACATACTTTCTCTTGTTGTTTGTGTTGTTACTTGTTAAGCTTGTCTTGTATTTCTTTCAGGTTTCTGACCTTAGAAAAAATTTGAACGTTGTCAATTCTGCATCTGAAGTGGTAAGTTACTTTTTTTTTTTTTTTTAAAGATTCTCTACTGTCTGCAATTTTTTTTTTTTCTGAACAGTTTTATCTCTTACACCATTTTCACTGCTGTGCTTATCAGATCAGGAATTCAGTCAAGTTGAAAAGAATCATGCAAACAATTCTTTCTCTGGGTAATGCTTTGAACCATGGAACTGCAAGAGGTGAGTTAAAATTACATTGATTTGTGTATATTACTTTTTATTTCATCTTGAAGAATTTGAATTTTAGACATATAGTGTGCGTTTGGTTCCAGCTTAAAAAGCCAGCTTATTTTACTATTCAGCTTATTTTTGCTACTATTCATAGATTCCATTGCACTTTTTGATACTATTTATGAGTCCCACTGTACTATTTTAGCTAATTTTTACCTTTATCTACAGTACTTTCAGTAAAAAGTTTTCAGTTTCAGTAAAATAAGCGGATCTCAAACAGACCCATAATTTATCATTTTATACAACAAAAATTATATTTGAAAAGAAATGTTGCAGTAGTGATAAAGCCACTTGAGTTATAAAAGGATATGCATAATATAGGTTTGAAATATGTAAAGAGTGAAAAAAATGTAGAAATTCTAGCAAAGAAAAAAAAGGGAAACTACACTTTACGCATCTTCGGTTTGGGGTGTCTAACTTTTCCTACCTGTATTTTAAAAAGTGACACTTTACTCCCTAAGTTTCTCACTCTCCCCATTAAGCTTCCATATCCCACCTTATCACACTTCACTGTTAAAAAATAAGGTAAAGTTTCGTTCTTTTTCTTTTTTCTTTCTCTCTTCCTTATCTAACCAATTTCCTCTCATGAGTGGCTTTGGATGGGAATGGTTTAGGCTTTTTGAAGGGGGTGGCAGTTGGGTCTATGGTGGCTGGCCATGGATTCATGGGTTTGATTGGGTGTTTGGGTTTTGGTTTCCTGTGGTGATTTGGGTGGGTTTCATGTGGCTGGAGGTGGTGGTGGTAAGGGGTGGATTGGTTTGGATATTTTTGGTGAGGGTGCTTATGGACTCACATCTGGCATGGTGAAAACGGTTTGTGACTTGTTAACATGCTTGTAGAGGGAGAAAAAAAATAAAGAATGGTTTGGATACCTGGATTCCTACCTTTTTGCATGTTTTATTGCTTCAAGAGATTCTTATGGTATCCTTTTTACATGTTTGATTTTATGATTGTTGCTCTTTTCTCTTGCTTGGTTTCCTCCTTTTACAATTGGTGGATTTTATTGCCTTGTGGGTGTAACGTATGGTGGAGGCAATAGAGTGTAGGGTCTTCCAGGTTGGTGGTGAGGCATCACAAGATGGGCTATAGGGTGGCTCAAGATTTATCAGAAATGGTTAAAGAGGGTAGTGTTAAAGGAATTGAAGGCTACATGCAAAAACTGGCAGCATTGCTTTGTGCTAAGTTTGAGAATGGTTTTCCAGTGAGGTCAGAGGTTGCATTGGATTCTTTTGGGGATTTTATTAGTTAATAAAGAACCTTAGAGGACTGAAATTTCACTTGATATCACATCATTTTGTATGTGAATGTACCAATGTTTACCTTGTTTTGCATCTTCCATTGGATGTGTTGTGCATCCTATCCATGTGAAAGACGAGGCTTAGACATCTAATCTGAGAAAGCTGTGTTTTTAATCTATGGATTTAGCGGTTTTGATACATTAGATAAACCTTGTGAGCAGCCAGAAGTGAAGGCTGCTGCTGCTGCTGAGGCTTGTAAGTCCTTCAGTTAGTCTAAGATCTGTTACTTGTGGTCTATTTCTTCTTTCTCCAAAAGAAGAGAGAGATTGGCCAGATGTGGGAGAGACAAAGAAAAGAAGAAGTCATGCAAACAATAAAGAGTTCGAGGAAAAACATGATAAAATACCAAAAGATTCAAGAATTGTAATCTAGTTTGGATGTGGGGTCTTCTTGGCACCTTTCATAGGCTACTTTAGTTAATATTGAGTCTTAGTGTTAAGTTTAGGTTAGAAAGTTGCTGTTTCAGTTTTAATTAAGTTTTACTAAAGTTGGGGTAGTTTGATAATTTGTAGATTTTTTTGAATTGGCAAAGGCCCTACGAGTCTTATTTTATGTCTTGAGTCCTTTTTCTATTTCATTTAGAAGTTTTTAAGTACCTAAATTTGTTATTAGGAGTTTTAGTCTTTCTAGGAATAGGTTATTTGGGAGCCCTAGTCTTTTGAGGAAAAGATTTAGCAATAGCCTATATAAAAGCTTTATTGTAGTAAATAATATTTATAAATAGAGAGATTGAATTTTATTAAATTCTAGTAGCTTATTTTAAGCTTTGAAGGTGTGATTGCCTAGTGTATATCTTTCTTTGTTTCTCATTTTATTTATTGCTTTAACACCAAACAATCATCAAGTTTATTCAAGATGTTATCTTTTTATTATCTAACCCTACATAAACCGTTAAACCTCAAACCCTAATCAAGGAGCCTAATTTATTGTTGAATTCCCAAAGATCCTACATTAAAACTGGTATCAGAGTCCCTTAAGGAGACTATTCTGTGTCAAGAAGTGAGCAATGCACAAATGATTTTAGCCTTATTTTAATGGTGAATTGTGTTGAATTCTAACAAGACAAGCTCAGGGTATAAAGTGTCACTTTTTAAACCACAAATAGGCAAAGTGAAATCATTCCAAGTCAATGGTGGATTAAGTGTATCCCTGGGCCCCTAAAACCAAAAAAAAAAAAAAAAATTAGTATGTGGTTAAGCCCTATTTTGACCACATTCTGGGTCTGATGAGAATGCCAAAAAAAAAAAAAAAGAAAAAAAGAAGAAGAGGAAAACATAACTTGGGAATTTAGTGTACCTTTAAGTTGCATCTAGGTGTCAAATATTTGTCTTTAGTATTGGAACTGGCTGATCTACCCAAAGATTCTGTTTTATTATAGCTTTACTTTAGCATGATATCAGTAGCTTTTGCTTGAAGAAGCAACCAATAGTTAAGTGAAGCATTTGGCAAAAGCAGAATTCCAGGATGATTGAAGGATGCGAAAATTCTGTTTCTGACCTGAAGCTTTTATTCATCAAGTCTTTGTTTGAATGGATATATGCTTTGGGGCTTCTGTCTTTTGGTTCTTTCCTTGAGATGCTTGACAGTTGTTCTTTTAGAGTTTAATGTTGGTGTACTTGTTGTACTCGTACACTCCCTGTGTACATGGGCTATGTCTCTTCTCTTTTTTAATGAAATATTTACTTGCAAAAAAATAAAAGACGGTACCAATATTCTATCCTTTGGTCAGTTGGAGTTGCAGGGTGGAGTTTGACCTGCAACCTAGTGGATCCCATTTGGGTCATTCCAAGATATACTGCTTTGTGCTTGAAATAACAAGCTCATGACTGGGTGCTTAAATCTGGGATGAATTATCTATTTTATTAAAGACCTTCTAACTACTCTAAATTAATGTGTATGTGTTTGTGCATTAACATTTGTCTTATATGCTGTGCATTACCTTTTATCTAGATGCACCAGCTATCGAAATTTGCCTTTAGCTGTGCTGTACAATTTTTTTTGAAGTACTAATACCTCTTTCTTTCTTCTTGCAATAATTTTATAACATTATTGATTCAGGTTCTGCAATTGGATTTCGTTTGGATAGTCTCCTTAAACTCACTGATACACGGGCCCGGAACAACAAGATGACTCTCATGCATTATCTTTGTAAGGTAGAATATTGTTCATTTTAGCCTTTGCTGATGCTTATTTTTCTGTCGAGCTTGTCTCATTAGCTTAATTACAGGCACACTTGTTGCTTTGGGATTTTTTGTTGTCATTGGTAATCACATGAGAACTCACTTTAAGTTCCCGCAGACAAAGGTGTCTTTGGTGTAATGTAAGATCAGAGAGTTAAATATCTCCTAATTTGGCATGTCTCTAAAATTGTATTTGTGCTATTTGATTGTGCATTTGATGTAGTTAGACATTATTAGAAGGTATAGATTCCGAATACCTACATTCTGTTGAAATATTTTGATGTAGGAAAGTAATTGCTACCAACTGCATCATATTCCGTCTCTCTCCATAAAGTAAAACTCCTTCCATCCCAAATTTTGTGTCATGTTTCACACAAAACAAAGTTTAAGGAGACTTACATCGTCACATAGTTTAAGGATAGAATGGGAAAGTGAACATTTACTTCCTTTTACTTTTCACAAATTGAGATCAATTTGGGACTGTTGGATGAAGGAGACTCTCTCTCTCTGTGGAAGTGGCATAAAGTGCTTCTCTAATTAAAGAAAACAGCGAAGTATTAATGGATGGAGAGCTCTTCCTGAAAGAGGACTGAATGGTGAAGAATGAGAAATTGTAATTGAGGGTTGAATATTGGGTGTGTTTGTAAGTTACAAATCCAAAAATTATAAAATAAAATAAAGTTTGAAATCGAATTGGTGGGATATCCAGGGAGGCAGCTTGATTAAAGCAAGTGAGAGAAATACTATTCTGGGAAGAAAACAACGTCTTAAATAGCCATACTTATGCAGCTTGATAATGGGGTTTTGATGGCAAGTTTCAAGTGCATTTGGTGGAGCAGCTTTAAAAGTATGGAAAAATGATTGCTAACATCCTACAGAAAAAGGATTTCATCCCCTCTTTGTTTCCTATGAGAGTTGGAGAGAAGAGCATCTGGTTGAAGAGGAGAAGAGGTATTAACAAATTAACACTTTTGTAATTGGTTGAATTGAGTCATTAGTGAGGAGGGATCAGACAAAGCTGTGTCTAACATAGGAAGTTTAATATGTGGAAACAATGTTTGAACATATCCATAACACATGCCTTTTTAAGTTTAGGGCATTAGGAGTTTGACGAAATTTTGAGCATGTACTCGGTGAAAGGAACTGAATAATGGTCATTATTGGACTTTTAGTACATTATACCGGACAATATATGAGTGTTTCTGGGCTATCTCACCATTGAGATTGATTTGAAGAGAGAAATATTGTAGTTCTTGCAGAATCTGGATCTATTTTCAATTTGATGTTGGTCGGCATTTGGGATATTGGTGTTACTGTTAATCTGTGCTGAAGTCTATCCTCCCTCATTTTGTGCATATTGAATCGTGAAATGGTGAAAGAACAAAAGGAATAAAGTGTATTCAACTAGGCTTAACCTGAAGTTGTTTATTATCTCATTTTGCTCAAGTAAGCCTTAGCATCAATTAATTAGTCTGCTACATGGACCCATTTGCACCATCCAGTCATATGGAAGGTCATATTTTATTACAAGTTATCTGGGGCTCAATCCCTGGGCATATCTTTGATGATCATATTCTTCCCCCATTTTGTCCACGTCATGTTGGTCTTATTTTACTGTTTTTGGTCCGATGAAAATAAAAAAATTTGGGACTTTTGCATGCTTCTGTTCAGGGAAATTTGTATGTATCTCTTTATAATCACTTTCTGCTTGGCAAGCTGTAGGTGCTTACTGAGAAGTTGCCAGAACTTCTAGATTTTCATAAAGACTTAGTGAATTTGGAGGCTTCAACAAAGGTATTTCTTTTTGCTTCATTTTTTGGGTATTATTTTTGTGGAACAGTTCATTTTCCGTAAAACGTGTCTTTGTTGTTAAAAGTTTTATTACCATGCAGATACAATTGAAATATCTGGCAGAGGAAATGCAGGCCATTAGTAAGGGGCTGGAGAAGGTTGTACAGGAATTGACTGCCTCAGAAAATGATGGTCCTGTGTCTGAAAAATTTTGCAAGGTACTCTGCAATGGCTGCATATGTGTTCATGTGTGTGAGTAGAGTTTCTCTATGCATGTTGCTGCATGATATCCTGCAGCTGATAGATGCATTGCTTTGAGACATGCAATAAGCTTCAAGAGTTCTATTCCCAGTTGTACCTTGAAAGTTTTTAACTGGACTTTTGTGATAGACCAATGGTATCTGTTACATCTGTAAACCCTGTCTAGGATGTGATTCTTTGTAATCTGTGGCAGCAGATCTTCTCTAGACTTTTGGACCTTTTGAATGGTGGTGTGATTGCACATATTCACTATAGATTCCAGATCAAAGTTATTCCACATTCAGAGTGAAAAAGTTAATTATCTCAGACTTGGATACTTCATAATATTGTGGAATGGGCGAGTGACTACAGGGGGCGGGGGGGGGGGGGGGGGGGGGGGGGGTTTGGGGGAGGGGAGGAGGGCAGGACATAATTTTAATCTTTATTTATATTAGTTGCTTTTGAGGTCTGGAATCAGAAGATGTTCCTATATACTAGTCAAATTCCTATGTCTCAAAATCAGTTGCACTATTGGTTGTTACCAAAAGCTGAAACAGCAAAAGTTACATTACATGACATGTAAGATAAAACTTATAAAGTCTTGCTGTAATAATAGTGTTTGTTTTTCCCATTATTGGTAAGTTGCACATGCAGGCCTTAAATCCACAACTTTACCATCTACCCTGTTTTTAAAGGGAAGGTGGTGCCACTTGAGGTAGAGCTTATTCACTTGCTATAATAATAAAACTACAAAGATTCAGTCAAAACAATTGAAGCTTTTTATTTATTTATTTAGGGTTTTGGGGGGGCAAGTTCAGTTGTAAACTTGACTTTGAATGTTTCTTACTAGTTTTTTTAACTATAGTTAAAAGGTTTCTGACAAGACTTAAGAATTGATATAAAAGCCACAAAATAATTGCAATATTTGTCACCTTGTGCACTGACATGGTAGAGCATTCTGCTTGATCTTCCACCATCTCAAGAAGGCATGGCTTTTTTTTCCTGTTTAAACACCTGCCATTTGTCTCCAACTGCTTTCAAATCTAAGTTACTCTATTTTAGATTTATTTTTCTTATTGCAATTAATTCAGTTTTTACAATTTGATCTTTCATTGGGAAATTTCCAGATATTAAATGAATTCCTCGGTCATGCTGAAGCTGAAGTGAGGTCTTTGGCTTCACTTTATACTAATGTGGTATGTATTGAGTTTATTTTGATGGAATTTGTTTCAGATGCTAGTGTATGCTTGCAAGATGATATTTAAGCATTACTAGACATATATCTGAATTTCAATGTTTTCAGGGTAGAAATGCTGATGCTTTGGCTCAGTATTTTGGGGAAGATCCAGCCCGGTGTCCATTTGAGCAAGGTATTTTCAGTCTTATAGTTTTGATTAATTTGTATTCCTGTTAGATGTTAAAGAAAATTAAGTCTACCTGTTCTTTATTTCTGATAGGTATCATGTATTATTTTCTTAATTCCCTCGTTTACCTTTCTGCACTCTTGTCTCTGAGCCGTGTTTAACATGCTCACTACTAGAAAAGGATCCTCCCATTTTGATTCTGAAATGGATAGAGTCCATTTTAAGGTGAAGATTTCGATTTTGTGAATCTATTGGTGAATATGGTGCCATATCATTTTAAAACCAATTATCATTCCGTTTTTGGTGGAATTGATTTTGAATGATGTGGCATCATGTACACCTTTGGATGCATGAATAATTAAATCTATACCATGAAATGGATCCTCTCCATTTCAAATCAAATTGAGAGGATCTTGATCCCTCACTTCTTGTCCTATTGGGCAACGCTTGACCTTCATGCTTATTCTGTTTATTTTTTCTTTGAGCTGATGAACAATCAATTGCATATATATATATATATATTAGCTTTTAGAATTTCTCTGATTGATACTTATTAGGTGTATATATATATATATATATGTATATTACATTTCTTGGCTCCCAGTTATGCCAAGCAGTTATAACCTTGTGTCTTTACTTTTGCTGTAAAAATATTTACCTTTTCCTTTCTAAAGGATATCATTTTCTGTCTTTAATTTTATTTGGTATGTCTTGTAGTCGTGTCTACTCTGTTCAACTTTGTAAGGATGTTTGTACGAGCACATGAGGAAAACTGCAAGCAGACTGAGCTTGAAAAAAAGAGAGCGCAGAAGGAGGAAGAAGAGAAATTGAAGTTAAATGCACCCAAAAAGGGGCCTTTACACTGGATGCAGACTGCCATCAAGAGTGGCAACGTTAAATGATCAAGTGTTACAAAAATTACATTCTGATGAGCAACACAAGATAAACATAATTGCCCCATGGATGAAAAAACCCTAACGAGGACTGAGAAGACAAACCACAACTGGCAGCATTGATGTTGATGACATGGAGATTGTTTAATCTGAATGATAAGGAGGATAAGCAGTTAATGAAATGCAGGTGGTGCATGGCTGGGAGAGTCATTTTTAAACAGTAAGCCTTTTACTACACCCCTTTCAAGTTTTGGAACTTATTTCACTTTATGAATATTGAGATTTATGTTTGCTTTATTTTAAAAAATGGTTTGTTGTTTTTGGAGCAGTTGTGCTGGAGTTGAAGGAGTCCTGTTCGATGAGCTACTTTTATGATGCTCTTTAAGAATTATGTAGTGTAAATCTGTTATCATCATTTTTTACTGTGTATATATTTTTTGATTGATAGGGATGTAAATGTTGATATATATACATAGATAGTACATAAAGATGAGTAGAGAGCAATATTTTCTCCTCTTGAAAGTAAGCAATTATCAAAGATGAGTAGTGAGCAATATTTTTCTCCTTCACCCAACAAAATTGATATTACGTGAGTTGTTTTGAACTGACTCTCTAATCTCTTCTATAATATAAACTATCTGTCAGTTCATTGGCTTTCCTTCGGAATCTACACCCTTCATCACCAATTTGGCATCCCCTTCCACTTATTATATATCTTAGGCCAATATTTTATTGGTGTCAACTCCACAGCTTTTTTAAGGGTCATGGCTGCTGCTACTTCAGCTGAACTCGCAGTAAAATTGGACGGCCATGCTTGCTTGGCCTCACCCTTGTGGATTCTAACTGTTACTATACAAGCTTGGTCTTGCTTCCAAGTTGCATCAACGTTCAAAATTTTTATTTATTTATTTTTATTTATATATATTTTTTTATGTGAGACAGCGGCAGAAAATTTTATTACTAAAATAAAATAATTACAAGTATAAAGAAAAAACAAAAAAGTATACAATGTAGTATATACAAGGAGAGATCTAAACTCTTAGAGACAATTACAAACCAAATTTGTTTTAACAACGTGAGGACAGACATTAATATTAACTTAGAAGATGGCCCATGTTTTCCACGTATCCACCTTAAAGGGTATGTTTGGTTGGGGCAGTTCTGGGGAGGATGGAAAAAAGAATAGAGAAAATAAGTAGGAGGGGTGTTTGGTTGGGAGAGAGAAGGGAGGAAAAAATACTGGAGCTCAACTATCTTCTCTTTGAGCCTACCAAAAATTGATCTCTCTAAATTGGGGAGAAAATACAAGAGAGAATATGAGGTTTTTGTTGGACGAAATTGCCCTTGGTTCTTCCCAAGTAACTCACAATATTTTTCATTGTCTTTATCTTCTTTGCCTTTATTTTATTATATATATATATATATATTTGCTTTCTTGTGTTATGTTTGTTTCTTTTATTCTCTCTCTCTCTCTCTCTTTATTATTTTATTATTTTATAGAACTGTGTTGGTGTTGGTTTATATATGTGTGTGTCGTGTTTTGGATCAAGACTTGTCCTCTCTTTTAGGAGGTGTCTATATACAATTTTTATTTATTTATAAAAAGTGTTACCTTTTGTTTTAGTAAAGAGGGACATGATTTTAAATTTATACTAACTTTATTTATTTATTTTACTTTTTCATCTTCCTAACCAAACACATACGAGAGAAAACTCTCATATTTTTATCCTCTCCTCATTTCTATCCTTCCACATTTTCACCTCTCCGACTAAACGAATCCCAAAGTCACCAAAACTATGTAGGGAAGCAATAGATCTAGGAGAGAAAGCACATACCTGTAGTAGCTAAGAGTAAGAATCCACCTTAGAGCATCTCCAACAGAGAAGCTAAACCCAAAATTCTCTCTATAATAGAGAATGAAACCCAAAAAAAGCTCTCCAATGGATTCTCTAAATCCCAATTTTTTTTTGGCTTATGAACAGTAGCTCATCAAATTTGATAGGCTACTGTACATTTGCAATTGAATTTTTTTGATTAAAAAATCATACGAACTACTATTATATCAATTCTTTCTCTCTTCTCTGAATTTCTTTTTTTCTCTCACACTCTCTCTCCGTTGCTTCTCAGTGTTCTCACTCTTTCTTCCTCACTCTCTTTCTCTCTTCTTTATCTCAACGGCTACAAAACGCAAAGTACAATCCAAACACGAAAATAATTTTTCTCATAAACCAAATGAAATTAGAAAAAAAAAAAAAAAAAAAAAGAGAAAAGAGAGAGACCTGTTCATGAGCAAAAGAATTAATCCAAACACAAAACAAAATCCAATTCTTAAAATAAAGTTGAATCTAAACAAGCAAATATGAAAAAAAAAAAAGAAAAAAAAAAGAACAAGTCGATCTGACCCAGCCTGGTGGTGGGGAGGACGACGAGCAGCGGTGGGGCAGTGGACGTGGTAGTGCTGCATGGTGAACGCCGATTTCCACCGGCTTTGTCCTTTCGGCGACCTCAATCTCCACCGGCGGTGGGGCGGCGGACGAGCTCTCTCTCTCTCTCTGATGTGAAGCAAAGAGATGCTGGAATGTTCTTGCGAGGTGAAAAAGAAAATAAAAGAAGGGGGGCTGGACACTTGTGTGGAGGAGAAAAACAAGAAAAAGAAAAAAGAAAAAAAAAAGAAATGAAACGTGGATGAAAATGAAATGAAAGAAAGAAAAATAATATAAAAAATAAAAAATCCTAATTGAAAAATGCTACCACAATATTTTTACAATAAATTTTAAGTAACAGATTGTTAATATTGGCGAGTAAAAAAATAATTTTAGTGGTGGGTTTAAATTAGAACTAGTAACAACTTTTTACATAAATTTTGTTGTGAAAGTATTGCGTAAAATGTTGTGAACATAACACTTCTCATTAAAAAATATAGTTGTTAAAAAAAGAATAAATAATGAATGAAGAAATAATAAATAATGAATGAAGAAATAATATTTAAATGAGATAGAGAATAGGATAGAGAATCTGTTGGAAATGTATTTGAAAAAGTGGGTATGTAAAAGCTAAATGTCACTATTTATTCTCCAAACAGTACAAAAATTTGGAAATGCTGCTGGAGATAGTCTTACTGTTAGAACTCCAGCCTTGAAATCCAAACCATTAGATTCAGACCATTCCGTGCTAGATTTGGACCGGTGCCACCCCTTAAGGGAATTTGAGGGCGGCTTAATTGTCAATCAACGAATGAGACACAACCACATAGGATCGACTCGAGACTCTTGAAGGAGACGGTGAAAGCTGCCACAAAAGGACGAAAAAAGGTCTTCAAAAGAAGTAGAAAAGCCCGCGAAAGAGGTAGAGAGAGGCTCACGCCAGAGTATAGTTCACAATGGAGGCAAACTCCACTTCCCTAGGACCTTGAACCATAAAGAGTATCGGATTTGGCTTACGAGATTGAACATACCGTGAAAAGATTTGATTTATTCCTATTGACAAAGATAAGAGGTCTATTTTGCCTCAATTATAAAGAACAACATTCCCTCAATTTCCTCAAGTCATCTGCTCCTGCTGTGGTTGCAACAAGATTAAAAAAGTATGCCGTTGACAAAGAGTCATTAGAAAATTCTTTATGAGAATCCACAAACAGCTTCACTGAATCCAGGCTTGAAGACAATTCACAATTGCAATCTCTTTAGCTTTAGGCCCCAACTTGTCAACTTGAGCCAAACCAATTAAAGTCTAGCCATATCGCACTCCTTGAACACATGCTTCAATTTCATTTTCCAAGCCACACGGCATACGGACTTTGTCCCTTGTTCCACATAAATAGTTTCAATCTCTTTGTGAAATTTGCATCCTCACAACTTCTTCCAAATGCCTTGATTTTCTCTATTAAATTCTTCTCCATGATCAATCCAGGAAGCCGACTTAACACTTAACAGTAGACTTGCTCGATCATTCATTAATCCAAGTCACCTTGTTAGATCTATTAGACGCTTGGATTTTCTTGGTTCCTGCAATTGACTCCTCGTCAAAAAAGTCTTGCAATTTTTTTATTTATCCCTATGATCTGTAGTTTTTTAGATTGGACACCACCATTGGAGCATGCCTTACATCTTCAATAAATTCATTGCTTATTCCATTACTTTAATCTACTCCATTGAAGGTACTGGCAAAACTCTTCACTTTCCAACTCCCACCACCATAGACTTGATCAAATCTTCTATGTTTTTGTGCCAGGAAGGTTTGCTGGACTCATAAACCCACTTAAAGTTCTTCAAGTTGTTCTCAATCTCATCTGGGTCTATTAGCCACCTTTGATGTCCCTACTGGAATCTATCTATATAAATTTTCCTTCTCCTCACTATAGTAGCCGGATGAAAAAAAAAATGGTATTTCTATCCCCCTCCTCAGTCCTCAAGCCACAGTTTCGTAGCCTTTTACATTCATCAAGCTCCATTTGCAAATGGGCTTCAAGATTCAAATTTGGAGCTGTTGGTTCTACCCTTTGACAAGCATCCATCATCTTTGTTATTTCACTTCTCCTTGATTGACATCATTCAAAAATCTCCTTGTTCCACTTTCTCAAAACTTTTCTAGTATTATGAATTTTCCTCATGAGATTGAATGTCGTTGAGCTAAGAACTGTGCTGCTTCATGCATGTCTGACAACTTCCAAATTACTAGGATCTTAAGCCCATGACATCATCCAAGGTTTAGAGTGTGTTTGGTTCAGCTTTTTGAAATTGGGCTTTTTGAAAAAGTGGGATTTTAAAAAAGTGCGGTATGAAATTGGGTTTTGTGAAAAAACTGAGTGTTTGGTAAAAATGGTTAAAAAGTGCTTTTTGAAAAAGTTGAGTGTTTGGCTAGCACTTATAAAATTGGAGGTTTGAGTTGTAAATTATAAAAAATGATATATATATATATATATATATAAGAGAATTCTTTGTTTTAATTATCTCTTTTAATGCAAGTTATGGATACAATATTTTTACAAAAATTTCACAAGAAAGTCTATATGACAAGTTGTTAATGGTAGATAAAAAATAATAATGTCACTAGTAGGTCCAAATGAAAACCAATAACAACTTATTGTGTAAAATTTATTATGAAATTGTTATGAAAATATTGTGTCAATAACACTATTTTTTTTTCCTAAAGAAAATAGCACTAATTTAAAAAGCCCAGAGATACAATAAAATGTGACAATATTTTCACAATACTATTTGTTTTTAGTTGTGGTCAATCCTAGTCAAATAAAAGATTTGATACCTCAACTGTAAGATTTGATACCTCGACTGTTGTGAAACTTTTGTGATAATTTGTTGTGTCCTTGTAATTTTCATTTTGTAAATTTCCTTGCATGGACACGTATCCCACTCTACCTTTTACTTTTATTTATTTATTTTTTTTCTCAACCTCACGGTTCCTTTCACCCTTGTCTTCTTCCACCTTTATATTCTCCCATCCACTTTTATCTTCTTTCTGCTCTCATTTTCTCTAATTTCATCAAATAGCTTCCAAGAACCAAACCGAACTCCTCTCAAATTTGTCATCCAACCTCATACATGCCAATTAAAAATCAATTAAGGTGAGTTAATTTTTCTCAAGTTCACCCAAAACCAACTCCTCTCTCTCTCTCTCTCTATAACCCCAAAACCAAATTGGAAGTGGGATCGGATGTTGAGATTTGAGAGTGAGATCAATAACACGGAGAGGACCTTTGTAGCAGCACAGAGAGGCTTGTTCTATAGTAGAGCAGAGAGATGAAAGGAATCTGGCGTGAGGTGAGCTCTAGAGAGGTGTTATCCTTTGATTTATCAAATGGTAAAATTGGGTTTTTAATATAATATTTGGGCAATTTGGTAATTGAACACTGCCTCTAACGGTAATATTTATGAAACGCACACTGACTTTTGCAAAAGGCTTTGAAGAGTTGTTTAGTGTTAAAGTGGACTTCTTTCACATTTCAAAACACAGCTTTTTTAGAAAAAGCAGCTTTTAAAACTTTACCAAACGTGCATAAAAATTTTTTGATTTCAAAAAGCGCTTTTTGCCATCTGAAAATGCAAACAAACGGGCACTTGTCCACATATCAACTAGTTGTTTGCTTCTATAATTTTAATTTCAAACCTAGCCCTCCATAACAGGCTAGACCTCCTCTTAAGCTTGGGAGTTCACACAGAAACTTCTATAGAAACCCAGTGTCCTTCTTAGTCTTTCAACTCTCTCCTTATTAGCCTTCTTTGATAAAGATACCTATATAAAATCTAAAAGCTAGCATTTACTGGACTGAAAGGTTACATCAATGTAGCATTTCAGTCCAGTTCGGTACAATTAGGTCCACTTGGTCCATTCAGTCCATTAAGTCCAATGCGGTCCACTTCGGTCTATTTTGGTCCATACGATTCATTTCCGTTCACTTCTGCCTATTCAGTCTACTACAGTCCATTTTGGTCTATTTGGCCCATGTTAGTCCATTTGATCCAGTTCGGTCTATTTGGTACAATTCGGTCCATTTTGGTTCATTCAATTTAGTTTGATCCACTTTGGACTAATTGGGTATTAAATTGATTTTATTTGTAGGTTGCCTTTTCAGTTTTGGACTCACAAATTCATTTTTTTCCTTAACTTTTGGGTTGAAAGTATGAAATTTTATTCTATTTGGGCCAAATTCTTTAGTTTTGGACTAAAAAAGCAAACAAAATAGGCATTAGAAATTAGAGATATGGGCCATAAAAAAAATGATAGATTTCAAAAGATTACCTTAAAATACAAGTTTCAATAACATAAGCATTAACGCATTATACTTATATTTGGAAAGAAAAAAAAATGCTACAATTTTAGAATGATATAATAATTTAAACTTAATGTAACATGTTACATGTGTGATGTGTTCCATAGAATGATGGTGAATATATATATTTTAAAATATTTTTGGATATATTCAAGTTGGTCAACCAATTATAGTATATATATATATATATGTGGGGCCCTAATTGCACTAGCCACACCGGCCCACCACATAGGGCCCAAGGCCCGCGCCGAGGATAATGCTAAGCCGAGTACAATGTGATAGAGCCCGGGTCACCCAAGGGCCTCGCCGAGGATGACACATCCTCGGCACACCGACTTTTGATAAAAGGAAAACATCCCTCGTCCATTGAACCTATCCCACCAACATTCTGACCGTTTTAATGGTGATGTGACTAGCAAGCCCAGTTGCCTCGATTACTACAACTAATAGAAAGTCTGCAAAGGCGGCTAAGACCTAACATAAAGCCTGTAAAATACAGATGACGTGACAAACTCCTGTACATAGAGTCCAGATAATTGACAAGTGGATGGCGAAGATTAACAAAAAGGAGACTATATATCCAATAGGGCTCCCAGCATAAAGAGGACTTAAAAAAGATAAGCTCGAAGAAAAATAGATCCTCGGCCTGAGCCGAGGACAAACATGCATCGCAAACACTTAGCCAAATTCCCAATATTAGATTCCTAGGAAATTCATGTCTGCCATGATTTTGTTATAAACTTTACACCAGCCATTGTTTACTTCGGTGAGGCCAAATCCTTAGACCCATTTCTCTATAAATCTTATTGTTAAGGGTCCATTACATTTTGAGTCCCTACAATTGGCGCCGTCTGTGGGGAGGATTTGTGCGCTGGCAAGTGCGATGGTCGATGTAAAGAAATTAAGAGCAGCACTTTCGGAAATAATATACAAAAAACAGTACAATCTACTGCAACAACAATGATTCAGAAGTCAACAATCACAAGAACAAGAATATGCGAAAAAGAAAGAAAAAGAAAGACAACAAGTGAAACAAATCTACTTCTTTTATTCATATATGAAGTAAAAACTACATCTCTTACAAGTAATGCCCAGGGGGCTTGTTCTAAAGCTAACTACAAAGGCATACACAAGACGAAGCTGACAGAGGAACAAAGGGTGGAGAGCAACAATGGCAGAAGAACAGAAGATAGAAAAGGAGAGTAGAGGAAGAGATGAAGAAAAGAAGAGATGAAGAACAAATATTAAAAAAGAAGTGAAGGAAGAGAGGAGGAAAAGAAAGAAAGAAAGTTGGCAGAGGAACAAAAGAGGAACAGAAGATAGAAAAGAAGGCTCGTTGAGGAGCAAAAAGAGAAGAGAGAAGACGGATTAGAGGGAAGAAAAGCTACAGAGGAGGTGGAAGGGGTCGCGGCACAGGGCGGTCCCACTTCTGGGTTCCGCCTGATTTCCCTCCCATCCCCGCTGTAGCCTGCTTGGGGGGTCAAAGACCCGTACCCAAGGGAGGGAGGTTACGTTCTGTCCGGATCCTCCTCCAGATGGTAAGGAGGGCTGTGTCCCCGGTTAGGTTGAAAAGGAGGAGAATTTTCGGATCTCCTCTACCTCCACTCTAGAGTGGCGGCCAGAGTTGGAGTGCCATCCTCGGCTCCTGATGGGGGTTGTGTATTCTCTGGAGCGCCCTTTTCCAGGGCCAGTTCATGCGAAGGGGCTCAAATTATTGCGCCTTGAAGAATTTTTGGCGATGTGTTTTTGGGAGTTTCAGAACGAATGTTTGTCAAGTGTGGAGGGGAGGTTCGCCCTAGGAACGCCTTTTATAGTGGGAGGAACATTGATGAGGGCCAAATCCACAATGAATCTCAGGGAGAGATTTCCGGAGATAATAATGCCGCCCCAATTTCCAAGGGGCTTGCCAACCGTTAGATCCTCATCAATCCATGGTCAGTATTAATGAGGGGACGCCTCATTAAACGGGAAGACACCGAAGCGTCAGAACGCCTCACCCGGACAACCCAAAAGACGCCTCGTTATCTGAAGAATCCCACCAAACGAAGAGGCAAAACACGGCAAGGTCTTATCCTCTACCAACTTCAGCATTTATTATTATTATTATTCTGCTTGAAAATTGTAATTATTTAATGCTTATTGTAAAACGCGGCGAGAATTAAAACGGCTACGTAGATACTTCACATGATTAAAAATGGAAAACTAGGTACTGGACAGAACCAAGGCACTGCATGGTCCTCGGACCCAGGCCTCATGGGGAAACCAGATACTTCAGATGATTAAAATGGAAAACTAGGTGCTGGACAGAACCAAGGCACTGTATGGTCCTCGGACCCAGGCCTCATGGGGAAACCAGATACTTCAGATGATTAAAAATGGAAAACTAGGTACTGGACAGAACCAAGGCACTGCATGGTCCTCGGACCCAGGCCTCATGGGGAAACCAGATACTTCAGATGATTAAAAAGGAAAACTAGGTGCTGGACAGAACCAAGGCACTGCATGGTCCTCGGACCCAGGCCTCATGGGGAAACCAGATACTTCAAATGATTAAAAAGGAAAACTAGGTGCTGGACAGAACCAAGGCACTGCATGGTCCTCGGACCCAGGCCTCATGTGGAAACCAGATACTTCAGATGATTAAAAATGGAAAACTAGGTACTGGACAGAACCAAGGCACTGCATGGTCCTCGGACCCAGGCCTCATGGGGAAACCAGATACTTCAGATGATAAAAATGGAAAACTAGGTACTGGACAGAACCAAGGCACTGCATGGTCCTCGGACCCAGGCCTCATGGGGAAACCAGATACTTCAGATGATTAAAATGGAAAACTAGGTGCTGGACAGAACCAAGGCACTGCATGGTCCTCGGACCCAGGCCTCATGGGGAAACCAGATACTTCATATGATTAAAAATGGAAAACTAGGTGCTGGACAGAACCAAGGCACTGCATGGTCCTCGGACCCAGGCCTCATGGGGAAACCAGATACTTCAGATAGCTGAATGAGATCGAGAAACCTGATACGTCCAGCAAGAAGAACATGTCATCATGAAAGCTAAACGTTAAGCAGAACCAAGGCATTGCATGGTCCTCGGACCCGAGCCTCAGGGAAAACCAAGCACTAAATAAAGCTTAAAGCATTGCAGGGTCAAAGACCTCAGGTCAGCAGGAAGAAAATCTCCCCGTAAAAAAATAAACGCTAAGAAAAATCGAGGTCTTGTACAAATTTCAGACCTAAACCTCTATGGGAATCGGTCATTATGAAGCCATGCAAACGTTGATCAAAACCAGGGCTCTCGTACGGGTCATGAGCTAAAAACTGAGGCAAAGCCAATTCCCTTTTCAGGTGCCGAATAAACGAATCCTGTCAGAGACAAAAAACCGTGAGAAATTGAGTACTATAGTACAAACAACCCAAGCCCAACCATTCTCGGGCGACACTCTGCGCAAAAAGAAAGCTGCATAAACGGCTGAAATCGCAATAAACACTGACGATAAGGTAGAACCCAACCAGCCGAGAAAACGTGCCGAGGGGATCAAAATCCTCCTCCCCGCCCAAGGGGACGTGCAGCAGAATTTTGAGGGGCTATTGTGGGGCCCTAATTGCACTAGCCACACCGGCCCACCACATAGGGCCCAAGGCCCGCGCCGAGGATAATGCTAAGCCGAGTACAATGTGATAGAGCCCGGGTCACCCAAGGGCCTCGCTGAGGATGACACATCCTCGGCACACCGACTTTTGATAAAAGGAAAACATCCATCGTCCATTGAACCTATCCCACCAACATTCTGACCGTTTTAATGGTGATGTGACTAGCAAGCCCAGTTGCCTCGATTACTACAACTAATAGAAAGTCTGCAAAGGCGGCTAAGACCTAACATAAAGCCTGTAAAATACAGATGACGTGACAAACTCCTGTACATAGAGTCCAGATAATTGACAAGTGGATGGCGAAGATTAACAAAAATGAGACTATATATCCAATAGGGCTCCCAGCATAAAGAGGACTTAAAAAAGATAAGCTCGAAGAAAAATAGATCCTCGGCCTGAGCCGAGGACAAACATGCATCGCAAACACTTAGCCAAATTCCTAATATTAGATTCCTAGGAAATTCATGTCTGCCATGATTTTGTTATAAACTTTACACCAGCCATTGTTTACTTCGGTGAGGCCAAACCCTTAGACCCATTTCTCTATAAATCTTATTGTTAAGGGTCCATTACATTTTGAGTCCCTACAATATATATATATATATATATATATTTTAAAAAGTCATTTTAATAACATCTTCTCCATTTATATAAACAATATCATAATTATGTAATTAATTTTTTATTATTAAATTACGTTTATATTGTTGTTAAATGAAAAATACATTATATAAAATTTATCAAAATAAAAAATACTTTTAAATAACACGTACTATTTAGCCTACAAATTTTACATTATATTCTTTTAAAATAACTAGCTTGTAATCCCATGTATATGCATGAATATACTTAAAAATATACGATAAGATACATAATATAATTCCTATATATAATTTAAATACTATTGATAGTCATTTTTATATTTTGTTAACTCTTTAAAAAATTTTGTAAGGATATTATTATGTATAAAATGTAAATTGTCCATTTTTTTTAAAATTATTGTGAAGCACTTTTTTTTTTTTTTTTAATGATTCATTTATTGTAGACTCTTTAGTTTTTGTACTTAATAACTCATTTGGATGAATATTTATGATATGGTCCCATATTTGATTCTAAAATTAAGAAATAAAACTTTTTAAGAATAAATAATTTAAGACACCTGGCACAAAATTGGAATTCTAATTTGAAATTCAAATTTGAATTTCTCTCAGCTTCACCTATTATATATATATATATATATATATTATATTATATTTTCCCACGTATCGCGTGAGTTTGCGACTAGTATATCATAAAGCTTATAAGTGCAACTAAGAACTTTGAGAGCCCTCCCCAACTTTCAACCATTCTACGCTAATGGTTGTTGAGAAGATAATTGCCTTTGAAATATGTGTTCTTAGGCCAAAAAACGAATTGTGGGTAAAACAATAGATTTCGAATATATCTTTACTTTAAAGTGAGAGCAATATGGAATTTATTTATCTTAGTTGTGACTTTAATTTACTAACCCAGGTTGCCCATCAACAGATTCACCACAGATATATGTTGATAACAAATAACACCCAAGGAGATATATAGCTTTATATCCCAATTGAATTGAAGAGTCCTTTCGCCTATGGATTCTTGTAGCTCATGAACGAATTGAAGATCATTAACAAAATTATTGAATCGAGTAAGGAGGTGGAAATGATCGGTGTTGGTAACCAAAGAGCCTTACGTACGTTATGCCTTGAGGGAGATGGAAAATGCATCACATGACTGAGTTTACACTAAAGTTGCCAATGTTAGAAGAGGGGTGATAAGAATACAACGAATTTTACTACATAAAATTAATATGTCACTAATCATGAAAAAAGTAATTTTAACATTTTTGTTGTTGTTGTTGATAATTTGACAGTTGGGTACTAGGAATGATTAATTAGTTTGTAAAGATATATAATAAAATTTATAGTATTCTTAATTTTTTTTTGCTTTGGAACCTTGGATTGAATCAAAGCTGGCGGCAATACTAGCTTAATGGGTCACCTTCTTCAGGTGATCATGGTGATGTTGTAGAGGTAAGAGAAGGAGAGGCAGAGGAGGAGAATCTTACAAAGATTGACATGACTTTTCTTTTTATTTATTTAAAATCTTTAGATTATTTATGTGCCGCATGTTATTTAGTAAAATAAAAGTAAGAGAGAATGAAAGGATTTTACAAGGGAGGGGAGTCGAACCCTTAGAACTGAATGCTCAAGTGTCAATGAATAATAGTTTAATTGCCACTTGGTAATTGGATAAAAGATGAAGTTGTGGGTTCAAGACCCTACTAAATGTGTATTTTTTTTTTTTTTTGAGGATGTATGTATCATTGTAATTAACATAAAAAAAAAAGTATGAATTCTTAGGCAATACTTTCCCTAGTTAAGGCTAACTTCTATCGAACCGTAAATTGTGTCACTTTGTCTTAAAATCAATTAGTGATGAATTAGAGAAATACACTAATTTTTTACAGGCCTATTTTTAGAGCCGTCGTTGAAAACTGGATTGTGGTCTCAGGTTCCCAGCAACTTCCAAACACATTATCAATATATATTCCACACTTTGAAGTCAATGGTCTCCGAAAATCGATGTAGGGCTCTCAACATTAAAGAGTACCTTTCAAATGACTATCATTCTAGTATTAAATATGGATTAGCCTTCGTTTGTTTAACTTAAGGTGATGCTAGGGGTATCATGTATCTAGACCATTTTGTGGTACGTACTTGAGCATCTTTATTCTATTTAATTAAATGCACCGGTTAGAAATGACAAAAAGAAATGGTGTTTGGATGGAAAGCAACTGAATTTGGCCGCCAATTAAAATCATTTCAAAGGTCATTGGACCCAATTACAATAAAATCTTTTATAGTTTCAAAGTCTATTTAAGATGGAGCCGCCTGTGTCCAGTACGTACAACCAACAAATGCAGACAGTAATGTTGAGAGTCTTTTATTGTTCATATTATTATAAGATGAGTTTACAACAACATTAATTAAAAAGTATAAACATCAAAGACATTGCAGCTAGGGTGTGCATCTAACCCATTGACTGAATGAAATTGGTCCAACATAACGCAACCCGAGGTCTTGGATTGTGTTGGAATTTTCTTGAGCTTCAAAGTGGGGTCGGATACTCCGACTGACAGTTTTTTCTATTCATTTAACTCGACTCAAACATCATACAAATGCATTTTCTTATTCTTATAATAACTTTTTAGTTTGATTTATTTAGGTATATGGAGAAAAAAAAAAGTTTTGATGAATTTGGACATTTGGAATATAACTAAGATTTCCCCTTTCAAAAAAAGAATATAACTAAGACATTTTAGGAATTGTAGTAATTCATTAAAAAATGGGTTTACGTTGCTGATGAAAACCCAATTTTTTACAAGGTATGAAACATTTGAGCCCAACTCGACCCATGTGGATTGGGTTGAGTTGGGAATTTCTTAACTTGACTAGGTCTAGTTGGGTTGTAAAAACTGTCCAATCTATCTTAAATTGATCCATACACACCCCTAATTGTAACATAATTTATATACTTCAATTAGACAATTAATGGTATCCTATAATTCATTCCATGCATTGATGTTAATACCTAGGAGAATATTTCTTCATTAAAGTAGAGGTGGTAGGTAGGTGGGTCAGGATGAATTCTATTTATTTATTTATTTTTGATAGATATAATGGATTTAAACTTATGACGTCTGTTTTATGATAATTATTTTTTAGTATTAGGTTAAGACAACTATTGATTTTTGGTATAAGCAAGGTTAGAACCTAGTTCTTTTATTGAACGTAAATAAATTTCACCTATTGAGCTAACTAGAATTCACTGGTCCCAATGAATTCTTGTTTGCTTTAGAATTGTAAATCAAAGCTTAACCCTATGAGTTAGCAAAACTTATCAGCCACTTATTTTCAAGAGTAATACTCCACTACACAACATTTTTTTTACAACTTCAAATATAATATGTTGTGATTAGAGCAATATCATTTTCTCTTGGGTCAATCATTGACACTATTTTTATTATGCATCAATTGCAATAAGTTATGTTAGCCATTCTGAAAAAAGTAGTAAAAAATATTCTATTTTTATAATTATTATATTTCCAAAATTGAATAAATTTTTATTTACATTATGCATTTGGATTCACTTTATTTAAGCTTATTTGTTGAATACACTTGAGAAGATACGAGGTAAAAGTCCAAAAAGCACTTTTATTATTATTATTATTTTTGGCATTGTGGGGAGGGGAAGGGGCTTGCCAAACACTGCTCACACCAATATGGCAAGCTAGAATTTAGAACTTTTTATTTGATAGGTAGAAATAGGAAAGGGGGAGGTGAGGTTTAAACCACATATATAAAACACTACATGAATGCACTTACCATTGGATTATCACATGAACACCAAATTTGCAATTTATAATCTAATTACTTATTGTGGGATTTCTACCCACCACCCACAACCTAATATTTGTTTTGCTCGATTTCTAGTTAATAACACCCCCCCCCCCCCCCTAAACAACCAAGTTTAAAAATGCTTGTCTGTGATCGAGGGTTTTGTTGTTATTGTTGTTGTGATAATTGCTGACGTAGATTGGTTGAAGGAGAAGAAAACATTTTAATATATTATGTTGTTTTCTCTTTCCTAGTGGAATTAGGATTTATTTGCCTTTTCAAGTTTAATTAAAATCATTTTCCTAGTTAAATTATGATTTTAATTGTTTTTCTTTTTGTAGTTAAATTGTTTATCATTTCTCAAGTAGAAGTAAGTTTATTATTTATTTTCCTTAAAGGAGTAGGAGAAATTCAATTTCTATAAATAGAGAGTGGATTATTATTATATGTTGATTAATAAAAGTTTATTAAAGAGATTTTCTCTATTATTTTGCCTACTAGCATATTGTTCTTGTAGAATTTCGATTTTGTGAAAGAGTTGTAGTAATTGTGTGTTACAGATTCTGCTTCTACACGCTTCTGCATTAGTTGTTAAATGATTTTAATTGAACTTGAAAAAGCAAATAAATCCTAATTTCACTAAAAAAAGAGAAAACAACATAAAATATTAAATTATTTTCTTCTCCTTCAACCAATCTGCATCAATTGCCCAAGGTATTATTGCTACGTACAAAAGAGAGGAGGATCCTTCCCCTTCAGCCCCTTCACTACAGATTAGAGACTTGGGTATGAGGTTGATGGAGATGGATTTCTCCGAGTTACAACCAAAAAGGCTTAAGAGTGAGCAAGTACATTATTTAGGTATCAATAACAGAGGCACTACTATATATAGACTACCATAGTCCAACAATTCTTCAATTTCCTACTTCCGTTTTCCATCACAGTAGCAGCAGCAACCACTTCAGGCAGGCTAAAGAAATTTATTCCTCCATTTTTGTGCTACAAAACGCATGCATGACACATATGATTATGCTACTTTCACTTTTTCCTTTCACAAACAGGAGGAGAGGGGGACTTGAACCCAAATTCTCCTACACCTGATAGAATTTGGGCAATACCACTAAATCGCTCGACTCTTGACTATATCATTTTGACTTTGATAGCATCTTAATTAGGATGAATAAAACTTAATCGTCTCATTTTCACAGAAGGGAAGATAGAATTAAAGAAACCAATACACTTGAACCTTATTCTTTACAATTAGACACCTATAAGAAAACCATTAACCTTAAATTTAGAATCTAGATACTCTTGTCTCTTTACAGTGACAATGATCATGAATAATGTTCAGATTCTCAAATCTTGGATATTTTAGGTTGGTCGGCGATGGAGCTTGCAACAGCTGCAGCTAAAGCAGCGGTAAAATTAGGGTCTTTAGTTAAAGATGCAACATATTCTTCAATTTTGTTGTAGTTGCTATGGTAGTCTTCCACAAAATTTTGGAAGGGTATTCGATTTTCTTGATTTGGCACGGAAAGACTAAGATCAAGGGCGATAGCTGGTTGAAATGGGTTATTATAAGCCATGCATGGGGGAGAGATAACATTAGCTATTGAGCCTGTGTTCACTATATCTGATGAAGATGAAGAGTCCCCAAGAGAACCATGAGCTTCATGGTTGTGCTCCCCATCATAAGTTGCTACAAGAATAGACTTATCTTCCATACATCTTTGTACCTAAAGTGGAAGAAAATTAATAGCATTTAGTTAGACTGTAGTTTCTATTAACTATGCCATCAAGTCACATTCAAAATCTATATTTTATTCATTTGGATGGAAAGGTTTAATCAGGGGCGGAGCCCAGGGGGGGGGGGGGGGGGCGAGGGGGGGCAACTGCCCCCCCTAACCTTCCTCCCAAACCCCTAGTATAGGATTTCTGGATTACTTTGTCCCCGCACACAAAGAATTTCTGGACAAATTTCAAAGACAACCAATTAACATCAAATTCTAACCCATAATTTCAATTAACTATGCAAATGATACAAATTTGATAGTTAGATGCCGAAATTAATTCCCCCCAACAAAGAGAAGAGTATACAATATGTTATATATCTTAAAATGAAAACAAAGAGCTGCTTAACAGCTTTCGAGACACCTGCAAAATTAGAATTGGCTACCACAGTGTTCTGATACAAAGAGCTTCTTAAAATGCTTCTGCCAAATACCTGAAGTTCAAGTAATTGAGATTTTACATTCTATGGATCTAATATCATGTATGTTTGTGAGAGTTAGTGCCTTATGAGGTGGCTTGTTATTCTCTGGCAGCACATGCAAGAACTTGTTGTGCTGTCATGAGATGTGCTACACACTTGTACCTCTATCAACAAAATTTTACTAAATATCATACTAGAGAAAAAAGATACAAAGAGATAATAATAAATTGGACACATTGACACTAACTAATTTTTTTTAATGGGAGATACACAACACTTAATCTCTTACACCAATTGAAATTCAATTTTCATCACACTTTTTAAGTTTAAATAAAAATCGTCTACTAAATTGTGTTTAAAATATTTCATGGCTCCAACTCCAAGTAGTGGATCCATACTTTCAAATTATGTCTTATTTTTTCATGACGCCAAATCTCTAATGCTTACATCTTTCCACTAATCTTTTTTTTTTCCCCTCAATCTCTTTGACTCTTTCATTGTTTCAAATTCTATGTTTTGTTAATGAACTTTGAGGCTTTTTAGCAATGAAGTGTTAAAAATTAATTAAAAAATTGAATGGGAGATCAATAGATGAACGATTGTGCTTCCAAAGTCCCCTATAATTTTGCCTCCCCTGAATTGAAATTATGGCTCCGCCACTGGGTTTAATAACAATTTATATTTTGTGGATTATAAGTTTTATGGATTTCCAACAAATTAGTCAAATATTGTGTAAATTGAAATACTAATTAATTTTTGAAAATTTTTTATAGATGCGTGTTCCAATAATACACTCTAATAAGTATTTTTTTCTAGTCAAATAGTAATTATAGTCAAATAGTTTTGTAATTTTTAAAAGTACAGTTGTTATTTTCTTGATCAGTTCCCTTATCTTGTATACTTTTCTGTCTCCAAAACGACCACTGCTAATAAAATGGATCTAATATAGCAATAATAATCTAACAACTAAACAGTTTATTGTAGATATGTGATGGAAAAAGCATATTTTTTTTTTCTTTTGTAGAGTTCCAATCGAGCACACCTTCTTTTTGACTCGGCATATAGGAGCCATGGAACATCTAAAATATGCTCTAGGTGATTGGTTATCTTTTGTAACCTTCTGCCCATACTTCCTCCATTGGTAGCCATCTTTAACTATCTAAAATCCACAATAAATAAATAAATAAATATGAATAAAGATGAATAAATCGATTTTAACAACTGAATTAACATAGAAATAGTAACCATTACATACAAATGTACATGTTCAAATAAAAAAGACTTACTAGGCTAGTGTCCTTGGAGTCGGTTCTCACAAAGATTTGCCTTGTCTTAGTCTGTATAGGAATCTCAGTCCGTGCTTTCTTCTTTGTTTCATAGATTGAGCCACTTTGAGTTAAATTGATTCCCATTTGTTCTACCTTCATTTCCTGGAGACGGGCTTGAAGGATGTTGCATTTGTTGTTCATGGCGCTAAGCATGAATCTTAGAGTTTCATTCTCTTTTCGCAAACGTTCCAAGTCTTCTTGGAGGGTCTCCACCTGGAGAGAAACATCTTTTCCTTTAAATCTTTTTCCCAAAAACATAAAAAAATCAAAGGTATTTGATGTCTAATATAATTTTGAAGTTTAAACTTTTTTCCTACCTAGAGTAAAGCAGATTTAATTATATATAGCTTATTTTTCACAAATTTTGAGGGCAAAAACTAACCCCACTATATATCATGGAGCCATCTTCTGTGATCTTAAGTTCACAAAACATGTGTTTATCCAAAAGAAGTTCACAAAACATGTTTCATGTAATTCAAAAAGTGATTTATTTCCTATGCTAAAAGAAACATGGAAAAAAATGCCCAAAGCGAAGCAAGGAAAAAAAAAAAATGAAACGTGGAACCCATGGATGTACCTTTAAGTTCTTTATCAGACAAGCATCTGAGATTTTCTGTTAAAAGATCTTATTTTAATCCCCCCCCCCCAAAAAAAAAAAAAAAAAAAAAAAAGCAAGTTGAACATGTTTATTCTGTTCAACATGCCTAGGAGAAAGTAAAGCAACAAAAGAAAAATTACCTTTTCTTTGTAGGAGATATGAGGTTCCATGTTGAATGAACTTCGATGATTGCTAACTGATTAAGCCTTTGGAAGAAAAAGAAATAAGAGTTGGAGAAGCTCTTATCTATAATGTAATATAAGTTATTTTCATGCAGTGGTTGGTAGTCTAATAAGGCCTGGTTATATTCAACTTACACTAAGATCAATAAAGACTAACATGGAGGCTGGTCTTGGTTCTTAGTAAGAAAAATGTTGAAATCAAATCCATGTGTTAGAAAAAAAAATAGATTCATGGTATATAAGAACCTTTGAATCATACATATAGAACTACGACACCCACACTAAGCATAATTACATCACTATCCATGACGTAAGCCCTGCTTTTCTTTCCTCCATTAATTTTTTTTTTCCTTTTATTTTTTGGGTCACGGAACTGACGGAAGCATGAAAACAAAATTCAAAGACTCAAGTCTACGTTGGTTGTTGACTCAGTTTCTTTTTCTATTTTGGGTCCTAGGCGAATTAATTTCTCTGTGCATAATTGTTTTTTTTTTTTTTACAGTATTCCTCAAACAAGGAGAAAGGAACTAAAACATAATAAAGCTCATTTAAGATTCTTTAGGAAGTGGAGGTAAATTTTTTTTTTTTAAATTAGAAAGATTTTTTTTTTTCATGCAACACACCTAGGTTCGAGTCCCGCTACCAGCAGGTTTCCGTTGGTGGGCAAACTTGGTGGGAGGTGTACTCAAATGAGGTGACTCCCACACAGAGGGTACAGGGTGGTCTGCTTGTGATGTCCTCATCTTACCCACCCCGAGGCCACTGGCTCCCTACCCGGGGGTGTAATATGACCATAAAGACCCTTATTTTTTAGCACTCAAAAAAAAAAAAAAAATTGAAATTGTTATCCCCTTTGGTAAATAAGTTGTTAAGAGTTTTTATTTAATTTTTTAAAAAAAGAAAGAATTGATAAAGAGGTTTTTAATGTCATAAAAGATAAACAATGACATAATAAACGTGGATTGTATTTTCATACTTGAACAGTATTAATTCAATTATTATTATTATTATTTCTCTCAAGATGTTAGAAATTTGTTTTTGTTGTAACTTTCTCTGACTGCATACCAGCTAGGCCAAATACTACAACAAGTCTAGTTATGTCACAAAAAGTCTACTTATTTTTAGTTATAGCTTGATGGTAAGTTATGATTGGTGTACAATTTAAGTGATGTTTATATATATACATATATATAAATAAAAGAGTGATATTTTATCAATCATAATTTTATTATTTCAATAAGATGTAAAAATATTTATAAAATTTAGGCGAAAACCACATTTTCGTCCCTACATTTTCAAGCGATTTTCATTTTGGTCCCTAACTTTTTTTTCCACCGCTTTTAGTCCCTGTCCTTGAAAACGCATTTTATTTTTGTCCCTACCGTTACATCAGAGACGGAAAGGCAAATGGCAGAATTAAAAAAATATTAAAAAAAAGATTCCTTTAATTTTAAAATAAAATAAAATTTTACTTATCATTAAATTTTTTAAATAATAATTATTCTTCATGTTCTTATCTCTAAAGAACATGGTTGCCCAGAAAATTAAACTATAGATCCACATAAGAACACATGCCTAGATTTTTTAGCATTTTCTTGCCCTTTCTTGTCAACCAATCACAAAAACACAAACACAAACTGATTTCCAGCAAGAACAAAAATATAAACACAAACCCAGCAAGAACAAACCCACAAACACTAACTCTGCTATCTCTCTCTCTTTCTCTCGCAGCTTGAATCTCCATCAAACAAAAACACAAACACAAACCCAGCAAGAAGAAACCCACAAACACTAACTCTACTATCTCTCTCTCTTTCTCTCACGACTTGAACCTCCATGGACAAACTCAAGCTGTGCTACTCCTTCCTCAAACCACCATTTACCATCTCTGGAGTTCACCATTGTGCATCACTGGCTTTATCTTTCTCTCCTCTTTTTTTTTTTTTCACCGTGAGGCATCCAAGCCAAAACCACAGTCTTAGTCCATTGCCGTTGACCACCACCACTACGAACGGTGTCGAATCTTGGTTTCTCCACTGTTGATTTCGAGTTTGAGAACAAAACTAAGGTTTGTTGTGGGTTTGTTTTATGGTGGGTTTGTTGTGAAATTTCTTTGTATTTTTGGGTCTTGACTTTGTGGGTTTGGCCGGTGATTGGTGAGTTCGGTGGTGCAAGTGGGTTTGGCCGATGATTGGTTGGTTCGGTGGTGTGAGTGGGTTTCGCCGGTGGGTTGCTGTGAAATTTCTTTGTATTTTTGGGTCTTGACTTTGTGGGTTTGGCCGGTGATTGGTGAGTTCGGTGGTGCAAGTGGGTTTGGCCGATGATTGGTTGGTTCGGTGGTGTGAGTGGGTTTCGCCGGTGGGGTTGGTGGTGCAAATGGGTTTGGTGGTTGAAGGGTGAGGCTTTGGCGGTGCCAATAGGTTTCGCCTATGATTGGTGGTGATATTTGGTGGTGGCCGGTGGGGTTGGTTGTTTGCTTCTAACTGGGTTTTTGTTTGTTGCTTTTGTGTTTGGATGACAAGGAAGATTTGTTGCTGGGTTGTGTTTGTGTTTTTGTTCTTGCTAGAAATCAGTTTGTGTTCGTGTTTGGTTGACAAGAAAGGGCAAGAAAATGCTAGAAAATTTGGGCATGTGTTCTTATGTGGATCTATAGTTCAATTTTCTGGGCAACCATGTTCTTTGGGGGAAGAACATGAAGAATAATTATTATTTTAAAAATTAAATGATAAGTAAAATTTTATTTTATTTTAAAATTAAAGGAATCTTTTTTTTAATATTTTTTTTAATTACACCGTTTGCCTTTCCGTTTCTAATGTAACGGTAGGGACAAAAATAAAATGCGTTTTTCAGGACAGGGACTAAAAGCGGTGGAAAAAAAAGTTAGGGACCAAAATGGAAACGCGTGAAAATGTAGGGACGAAAATGTGGTTTTCGCCTAAAATTTATTATGTCTTTAACATTACTTATCATTTTATGAATGACAAAGTAATCACAAAAACACACGGACGTGCTAGTTGGCTAGGTATTTTACTAATATACTTTCTTTCCTTTTGTTGTTTTGACCAAACTCATTTCTCTTTGATCCTGGCGTGTGTATTCGTGTGTATGTGGTTCAAATGTTGAAATTCTTTATGACCACCATCATCTTAATTGGCGCTATTAATATGATGATTGAATTCTTCCAAGTAAACTGAATAATGGACAAATTAATCTTCAAAACCGGTCAAAAGATAAAGAGTCAGGTAAAAGCACTGAATCACAGGACAATCTCTTAAGAGCAGATAGAAAATTTGTACTAGGAAAAAACAAAAAATATTATAGTTGCTAATAATAATAGTAAGTAGCGGGGGGAATATGGACATCATTTTATTTAATCAAAGGAAGAAAATGCAAATCTAGATAATGTTCAGTTTAGATCAAATATTTTAGAGAAAAGTTAACAAATGTTTTAAAGACAATGGTTTATAATTTTTTTTTTATAGAAAAAGAAAAAAGCAATTGTTTTTTTTTTTTTTTTTTTTTTTTTTTTTTTTTTTTAGTTTTTTATATTTCTCATGAAAGTGGTATCAAAACTTTCTTAAAATATTCTATTAACAAATACTCTAAGTTAACTGGACCCAAGATGTGATATTTTAACAGTTGAAGTTAGTTTCAACTTTTGTGCACCGCCTTTATTATTGATGAATCTTCCTTAATTTCTTGCATCTAAGAAGCCTTCAATTTCTCCATATCTTTGATCGGTAAGAACTAATTTTTCTTAACAATTCATTATTGTATCAATGCATGTGATAATTGATCTATTTTGAGCATTGTGAGGATAAATTTTCACAAAAAAATGAGGCAAACTTAATTAAATGAAAGTATTATGTTCCTTTTATCCTATAACTTTTATTTATTTTTTATTTATTTTATAATCATTTTAGAATTGTATTTTTGTTATTAGTATGGGTAAATAGATAAGGGTGAGATAAATTTTTAGATTAATCTTTAAATAAATCTTATCCATTTGTAGTAAACAAAGATTATGTTTCTTTTGAATTTAAACGATAAGTTTATCTTATAAACCAATCTATTTATACGGATTGATGTTAAATAATAAATCAAGCTGAAAAATATTATTATTGAGTGAAGTTTCACCTTGGAGGTCTAAACAGTAAACTCCCTCGAAGAAGTCAGTTTTAACAAATGAGGAGGTCTTGGTTCCCTTGAAGCAACAAATAAAAAATTGGGTCCATAACAATTGGTATCAAAGCCACGTTATGGACAAATCAAGCTTTAAGCGGCTTGAAACCAAGCCTAGCGTTGTTAGATTTTGGCAATAGCACATGCTTAAGGAGATGTGAGAGATGTTTTCACATTGAACATTCACCATTATCAACTTACAAGAAACGTAAATCCTAATCGAGTTGAAGATTCGCACAATTGAATCGAACGACTATGTACCAATTAATGGCCAAATGAGTCCTAATCAACTATTGGGTTTTCACATTGAACATTCACCATGATCAACTTACAAGAAACGTAAATCCTAATCGAGTTGAAGATTCGCACAATTGAATCGAACGACTATGTACCAATTAATGGCCAAATGAGTCCTAATGATCAACTATTGGGTGGTTAGGATTGTGACCAAGTTGAAGATTCGTATAACTTAAACCAATTAGGATGTCTCAAAGGCCAAAGTAGTCAATACCCAAGTGATTTGTTGAACATAAACACCCAAAAACTAGAAAAGAATGAAATTTCTTTGACTAATTATCATTTTTGGAGGAGAAATATTTGTATGGTACTATAGTTATTCAAAAAGAAGGAAGGCTATAGACTAGGAATAATAATATAATGCATCAATTTTTGGAGGAGAGGAATTTGTATGGTACTAGTTATTCAAAAAGAAGGAAGGCTATAAACTAGGAATAATAATATAATGGAGAGAGAGAGAGAGAGAGAGAGAGAGAGAGAGAGAGAGAGAGTCCATTCCCAAAGGTTACCCTTGAGGACAAGGGCAAATTAATGATTAGGTTAGAATATAAATATATCTTATCTATTTGTAGTAGATAAATATTAGGTTTCTTTCAATTTTAAATGCTAGGTTAATCTTACAATCTATTTATATAGCTTGATGGTGAATAATAAAGCAAAATGAAAAACGTTAGTATTATGGAATGAAGTTTCACTTTGGAAGTCTAGACTCCTAAGATGAAGTCCATTTTAACAAATTAGGAGGTCTCACCTCCCTCAAAACAATCAATAAAAAATTGGGTCCATAATAGAAAATCATAATAGAAGATTACTATTCTCATCCTCTCTCAAGTTTCAATCTAATAGTTTTGGCTTGTTACGAGGGCCAGTGGGTTTCAAACATAAAAATATAGGAAAATTTAGGTATAGTTCTTTAGATATTGTACCTAAATTTTTATTAGGTTCTCCATTTAAATTAAAATAGTTGTATTGAATTTAATTTCTTTGGAATAGATAATATTCTTTGTGTTATATTGTTCAAAGTAGTCGTGATTGAATTAATTAGAGGACTTCTTAGCAAAAAAAAAAAAAAAAATAGAGAACTTGATGTACTACACCTATGAAAACACTATCTTAATTGTAGTAGTAATACTTATCTACTTGTAGTAAAAAAAAAAAAAAAAAAAGAGAACTCCAACGACATAATAAAATGTTACAACAATTTCTCAAATAAAAAAATTTCACGACATTTTTACAATACCATATATTTAGTTGTGGTGGGTCTAAGTATAATATTTTATTTTATTTATTTTGATCTATGATGGGTTGACACCTCAACTTGTAATAAAAATATTATGACATTTTGTTGTACTCATAGAAGAACTAAAAAAAAAAAAAAGCTTTTAAATTTCAAATTTCTTTCTCCATTATTTTTATAACCTATATGGATTTATAAAACATGTCGATCCTTGAGTTAAACTATAGTGTTTAGCTGTCTTCGTGTAGCTTAATTTAGTATCCTTAACCTTTAACACAACAGATTTAGTTCTTCTCAAAAAAAAAGAAAAAAAGAAAAAGAAAAAAGAGAAGACATTTAGTTAGACCTAGTATCAACCCTTCAAAAATATATCAATAAAAAATACATCAATACCTAAAATACCTATTAAGTAAACACATTTATCCCTCACAAAATTGGTTCTTCTTGAGTCCAACTTCTATATATGAAAGTTCACAAAAAATATCATTCGAGTTTGCAGCTGAGCCAGCCTCCAAACAAAAACACGTTTCAGAAAAAGACAATATTTGCTGCTAAGACCTGATAGTAAGTCTAAAGCTCCCCATTGTTAGATACAGCTAAAAAGAAATTAAAAGGACTGAAAATGTGGAAAAAGAAGGGGGAAAATAGAAAAGTTGGATTGGGGCATTCAAATTAAAGATACCAAATTTTATGGTACATGATATCTCAAGAAATTTTATTGGTATGTGTTTGGTAGTCCTCTTGTGTAACCGATATAATGTGAGAGAAAATATGAAGTTGTCGGATACATAGAATAATTATTGATTTGATAAATATATGGCCCAAAAAAGTGAGAAAATAGAAAATTGATGTAAATTTCCTTTACTTTGATAAGAAAAAGTAAGACAATATATAATATGTATTAATTATTATTTTTTTTTGTTGGGTGTTTTATTTTATTATTATACCCTTGTTAAGTATCATAAATAATAATAATAACGTGGAAACTATTTGTCATGTTTGGAATAAGTAAAAAGTGATATTAGGAATTGGTGGGATACGTAAATGATGAGTTAAAAAAAAAAATATAAATATATAAATGTAATGTTGAATGTGTATCACTTAATAAGACAATTAATAGAGTGTAATTGGTTGTTTGTCAATATTACATAGACTCATAAATATCTTCTTTCTCATTACTTGCAATCAATCAATTAAGATTGTTGTAATAAAATGTGCATAAAAGTATGATACCAGAATTATTCCGCGAGATAATTCCCTCTAGAATCCCAAAAGAATGAAAACAAATAATAAAAAAACAAGGATTATAATAGGAAAGGAATAAGTTATAGAGTTGTTGTGGGGCATGCAAAGCCATAGAAATAGAGGAACAAACTGTGGTCATAGTTGTAGTCTGTGGTAAAAGGTGGGCGTGCGGCGGCGAACAAAGTCAAGTCTTTGGATTGGTATAATTGGATGGGGAAATTAACGCCAGTCAATAGTCTTTGAAAGTCAATCATTTAAAGACAAGTGAATAGACAAAAAGATAAAAAGACAAATCAACTCAATCCAGGCACGAAATCTCCCACTTGACCCCAGTCTTTGTCTTTATCTATTCTTACACCATCACATGCAGGTACAGACATGTGTCAGTGCCTGGGCCACCCTGCTTTACCTTTTCTTTTGTTTTTGTTTTGTTTTGGCTGCGATAGGACGCAGCACTAGAAGCATCTTAGAAATTGGGAGGAGGAAAGAAAAAATACTGAAAGTCCGTTTGATTGGGGTGAAAAATGGGAGACGGAAAATAAATGAGAGAATATAGGAGACAAAACTAAAACTAAGTACGTTTGATTGGGAGGGGAGATGGGGGAGAAAATGATGAGATTGTGCAGTTTTTTCTTTGGGTCTATCAAAATTTAATTCCTCTAAAATGAACAGAAAATTGGGAGAAAATAGATGGGTTGATAGAATTACCCATCTACCTCTAATCCTCCCCCACAACAATATAATTAACTCAACTTTGTGTATTTTTTTTTAATAAGATATTTTAAAAAATATATCTATTAGAGACATGAGAATAAATTTATACAATCTACTTTTTCTATCATTTTTCATCTTTCCAATTTTTCATTCTTAAAACCAAACACATCTGAGAGAAAATTAAATTTTTTATATCCTCCCATTTTTCCATTTGTCCAAATAAACAGACCCTAAAAGATCAATTGTTGTTAACCGGGATTTGTTTTGCTATAAAATATTTTGTTGTAAAATATTTTAAGCATTTTATTGTATTCATTTCATTGTAAAATTTAATCAAATTCAAAAATATTTTTCGTTGACGTAAAATTATTTATAAAATGTTTTATTTTTAAAAATTTGTAAAACATTTGACAAAAATATACAATAGTTCTACCCTCTTATTTAGTGGTTGGGTCGTCGATCTAACTGCCGAAACTGGTAGTTTTGCAGTCGGTGTCGACGATTTGGTCACCATATCATCGACTATGGCCACCACTGATGGATCCAATGACTGAGCCGCCAATTTTGGTGGTTTGTAATTGAAAAATTTTACAGGTCAAACCAAAACCTGAAATATTTTATTGAAATTGTTTTCAAATGTAAAATATTTTATAGTGAAACAAACGAAGTGTAAATGAGTCTTGTGCACTAGGTAATTTATATTGCAATTGAGTAACTTTTACAAAATCAAGTCACTCTCAACTTAATATTTCAAAATTTTTTATTATTAATTTTTGTTACTTTGTAATGTAGGTGGGGGGAGGGGGGGGGGGGGGGGTTGTCTTTGAAGTCTCTTTAGCAAGTTAATAAAAAAAAGTTATTAAATTTGAGGGTTTAACATTGAGAGATTTAGAAAACAGTTAATAATATAATTTGCTTGATATGAATTTTAAGAACACATAATAATTTTTTAACCTTAAATTTTTTGCCCCACAAAAACATTAATAACATGTTACACATCATTATTTCATATCTATGTATTAATAAAACTTAAATACATTTATGAATTTAATTTCAATGTTTTGATTATTTAATCAAATTGTTTAAACTAAAAGTTTAAATCCAAATCTACTCTGTCTCTTTCTGAAATAATTCCATCCAAAGAAACTATATCTCTTTTTATTAGTACAAAAATTTGAACATTAACTACTATTGTTTTACAATAAATTTCTTCGAGAAATATAATTACACTTTTGTTGATGATTTTCTAGAAATCGATAATCCACTTTAGATGGGTTTAGAATTACCTCAATTAAAATGAATTTAACCAATGAGTGATTCAGGATTTTTATGACAAATACAATAATATTTTAAATTTATGGTATATGTTCTATAATGGTTTCTCTTTATCATCATCTATAGCACCAATGAATTTATTTTTGGTGTAAGAGAAATTTAAATCTAGGCCCCTTATTTGAAGATAAGAAATTTTATGTCACACTCCAACTCTTCATTGGCATGAGGCCTTTTCCCATGAGGCTTGGTGTCACAAGGGAGAAACAAAACTACAAAGTCCTTATTACCAAAGCAGACAATATCATGCCAATGATCAGTAGGGGCGTGACCCTTTGTATGCATTTGGATTGGTGTCCACGGTGTTGCGTTTGCGTTTTCTTTTTCTTTTTTATTTATTTTTTTTTATTGACATGTGCATTTCACATGGGAGTGTCTGTCAGTGGGTCTCGTGCACTGTGCATGGGACCTACCACCTCTTTGACAATCCAAATTTTCACTGGAATGACATTTATTTATTTTTATTGACATGTGCATTTCACGTGGGAGTGTCTGTCAGTGGGCCCCGTGCACTGTGCACGGGACCTACCACCTCTTTGACAATCCAAATTTTCATTAGAATGACACTATTTAGTGGGTCCAGTGCATTGTTCACGGGACTCACAAACCTCTTTTTTTAGCATTTTTTCATTAAAAATATCTCACACGACACTATTCACATAGTTAAAAATTATTTTATTACAATATTTTTAGTTTTCAGTGGTATCCAACGGACCCTTTGTCTATTGACTTAACTAGAACCATTGAGTAATTCAAAATTAAGTAAGATTTGAATAAGTATTTTGGATAATAGATAAAGTTTTTTTTGTTTTTTGAGAAGGATGATAATAGATAAAGTGATTGTTCTATATTGAGCAACAATTAAACTTCAACTAGATCAATTACGCTTAATTGAGCAAGAAATTAAATTACAATTAAACTAGATCATGCGAGAAAAGTAAAGTAAAACTAGATTGAGAGGCCGTTTGGATTGAGATTATCCTTGCGGCACGTTTTCATTTCGCGTTTTGGTTCTTTTTTTTTTCCAGCCGCTTATGTTGACTCTGAGAGTCAAAAAACACTGTGCATGAACAGTGCGTTCACTGTTCACGCACTGTTCATGCACTGTTCACGCAATAAAAAATATTAAAAATGGGTCCCACGGTACTATTCACACATTTAAAAATTATTTTGCTACAGTGTTTTCAGTTTTCAGTTTTCAGTTTTCAGTTTCAGCAACAATAAGTTCAATCCAAACGGACCCTGAGCCGGAAAAGTGAACCAAAGCTAAATTGAACAGAGTAATAAACTAAGACAAGAATTAAGTGAGTCTACCTATTTGCATTAATTAGAAAGAGTACACATAAAAGTGAGTAAGTTATTTGAAAATACTGGAGCTTACAAAGGAAATTGGACTGAAATGAATTGCTCTAAAAGTTATAATAAAAGAAAAAAAAAATTGATAAGTCTGTGTTCACGTTTCATCTATCATCTATAATTTATAATATATAAAGTCGAAACATTTTGACTTTTAGTTGACCTCATAATATTGTACTATATAAAATTTTGAGGCTTTGCAATTTTTTATTCTAGGGTTGGTGGGCCTAGTAGTATGTATTTATGTATATATTGGGCCGGGGGCCCAATCCAAGGACAGGGAAATACTGTCAAAGGAGTCCGTGTTAATGAATGAAGAGGTGAGGTATGGTCATGAGAGTCCAAGAAAGTGATCCGAGGAGGGATGCCTCCTTGGCTGATTGAAGCCGAAGTCAAAAGCTGTGATCTGCCTTTCAGGGCAACATTTTAGGAGGTTCTACTGGTAAGGATACACATCCAGAAGGTACAAGACAAATGAAGACTATGAAATATCTAAGAGAAAGCTGCTACCACTGCATTGAATGCTCTGTAGCTAACTCTTTGACCGCATTAATGAGAAAGTGATACCTGAACAGTAATTTTCATCCTTACAGCTGCTCCTCAAAGACTTCAGGAATATAATTTACACGTGGAGGGTAGAGATGAAGGGAGGAAAAAGATATAAAACAGAGAGAAGATCCTAAGAAGGGGGATCAGAGAATTGAGAGAGAAATACTGTAAAAATAAGAACTGTACTTGTAATCAACTTCAAAAATTATATATAAGAACTGATCTCCTTAGACTATGCCGATGACCATTTTTTTTAGATAGAACTAGTCAATTTTTACTTTATTGTCATTTGGATCCACTATAATTGCTACCAAATTCATTAGAACCTAGTTTTTGAACCAACTCTCTACAAATTCATTGTATTGGGCTCTTTAGGCCTAGATCCTTTTAACTTTTGGGCTTAGGACTCAAATTGTGTCCGTACATTTACGTTATTATATTAATAAAATTTTTTAATTGAATTTAAATTATATTCTTTCTATTAAACTTTCAAATAAAAGGATGAAATAACCTATAAAAAATGCATTTTAATCCATGCTATTCCATTTCTTCCCCTGATCACCTCCCTCCCAGTTTATCTCATTTTTTTTGTAGTAGTTATTAGACTACATCATTGTACCTATTTTTCTTTGAATTTTGTCTCATGCATAGACGGTTACTCGAACTGATATTTCACGATAAATAAATTTCTCGTTATGGTCTGGTTGCCAAGCCCTTGACACACACTTGACATGGGACTAGTTTCTTGTTCCAAAGTATCATTTTAGCCATTGAATTATTGAGCTTAATATGTGTCATTAATTCAATCGACAGAGTCTTATCATTAGTCTTATTCATCTGCTATTAAATTTAATGGCCATCCAATTATAAAAAAATATAATGGCCATCCACGTGTCATGCTATTATAGGTCATTCTAAAAATATGTTTAAATAACTTTAATCTATATATCTATATATATAATAATAGGTGAAGTTGAGAATAACTCAAATTAGAATTTCAAATTAGAGTTTCAATTTTGCGCCATGTGTCCTAAATTATTTATTCTTAAAGAGTTTTATTTTTTAATTTTAGAATCAAATGTAGGATCACATTATAAATATTCATCCAAGTGAGTTATTAAGTACAAAAACTAAAGAGTCTAGAATAAATGAATCTTAAAAAAAAAAAGGGTGCTTCACAATAATTTTTTTTTTAAATATGGATAATTTACATTTTATACCTAATAATATCCTTACAAAATTTTTTAAAGAGTTAACAAAATATAAAATGACTATCAATAGCATTTAATTTATATATATAAGAATTATATTATGCATCTTATTATATATCTTCATGGGTTACAAGCTAATATATATATTAAAAGTCAAAACTAAGAGAAAATCCATTTAAATTTCAATTGGATTCTTAATTTTGTGCCATGTGTCTCATCTAATTTTAATTTTTGTAACAAGTGAGTTATTGAGTGTAAAAATCAAAGAACCCAAATCCAATTAGATTCTAAATTGGAGTCCAATTTTGCGCTACGTATCCATCTAATTTTTTAATTTTTGTGGCAAGTGAATTATTGAGTGCAAAAAATGAAAAGTCTAAATCTAATTAAATTCTAAATCATATATATATATATATATATATATAATGGGAAATGTAGGGGCAAAAGCCCAAGAATACACGTCCACATATATGGTGGGCCTGAGGCCCAGGTCGAGGATAAGGAGTCATCCATGGATAGGGAAGTACTGCAGAAGGAGCCCATGATAATGGGTGAAGAGAACAATGTTGATCATAGTAGTCCAGGAAGCTTCGCCTAGGACGAGTCTTGCCTCGGCTACCCAATGCTGAGGTCCGAGGATGTGGTTCACCGACTAGGGCAACCTTCTGGACCAATCCGTAGAAGAGGATAAGTACTAAAGATGGACAAAGAAGAATACAACCATGAAATATCTCCAGGAAAAGCTGCTACCTTCGCATTCAATGCACTGCAGCTACTTTTCTAGTCACATTTATGTGGAGAAGACCACTGAACAGTATTTCCTTGACTACCACAACTCACAGAAAGCCAGAAGAAGTGTTTGATAGGATTGGCACTCAAGTGGTAGCTTGGACAAGTGATAAATGGAGGGCCAAGATTCACTGGAAATGAGGTATATAATGTATGAGACCCCTGAAGGAAAGGGGGAAGGAAAAAAGATAGAAAGAGAGTATGAACTACTTTTGTAACCATTATCATCCAATATATACAAGAAGAGAGATCCTTAGAAAGGGCCGAGGACAAATTTTCTTATTCAAACATACTCTTACATTGTTTGATGATCTTATAAATCGAGGCTTGCTATTGTTTCATTCATTAGAACCTAGTTCTTCGACCCACTTTCTACAAATTTATTGTTTTGGGCTCATTGGGCTTGAATCTAATTATCTTTTGGGCTGGGGATTCAAATCCAGTCCTTACAGGAAATTATTACATATTTTAGAAATATATGATTTAAAAAATGTGTAAGCTAATACCATGTATAATTTGAACATCTTCTAAAAAAAGTATAATTTGAACCACATAATTGTAATTATTTTTAATTATACCTGTACTTGTACATGGGGCTACATACTAGTAATTAATAATAGATTAAAGTGGAAGCCCAATCAAAAATTCCAAGTAGATTTTGATTTCCATTCAATTTTGTGCCAAGTATCATTCTAATTGCCATAAAATATTATGCCAAGTATCCTTTTAATTGAATTATTTTTTGATGCCAAATGTTTTTAGAATTTAAATCCACACAAACTTAGAAAATATAAAAAGAAATAATTTAAATTTATTATGTTATTATGTAATACTATAAATATGTACAATTTATTATTTATTAGGTAGAAAATTTCTACACACATAAATGTAATTGTGATTATTTTTAATTGCACTTGTGCATATACAAAGGTTATAAGCTAATATTTTTCACACTCTTAAAGCATTCGCATCAGCTTATGCAAAAATTCATGTCTATTTTAGCATAAGAACTTATTTTTTTTACTATTTTACATAATCACTTTTCAAGAACACTTACATCAGATTATCTATTCTAAAATATTCTGATAAAATATTCTTTCTTTTACATTTTTTACTATTTCCTTCAACCCTTATTAGCTCTCTCTCTCTCTCTCTCTTTCTCTCTCACTCTCTCTTTCTCTCTCAACAACCACCACAAATTTGAACCATCACAGCCTACCCCAAGCTACCACGCTGCATCACACCATTGCCAACAATCCAAGTATGCCTTAGTTGCAGCGACCCACCATGAGAACCTTTGATCCCTTCTTGATGTCCTGCCACTATTCTTGATTTTATTTGAGTATTGGTTGATTTTTTGTTTAGAGGTTAGTTTTGTGGTAAAAAAGTAAAATTTGGGGAGGTTTTCTCTTGTTGATTTCATCTAGATTTTGGTTAATTTTGGATTTTGGAAGTTAGTTTTTTTTGGGGGTCGGGGGGGGGGGGGGGGGGGGGAGTTTTTGATTGATTTAATTTGGGTTTATGTTAATTTTGGATTTTTGACTTTAATTCTAATTTCTTTCTTTCTTGCCAGTTTTGTAATGGGTTATTGCTAATTTTAGTTTTGGAGTTTTTTGTATTTGGGTGGAACTACCTTGGCCGGTGGTTAAGGCTGGGTAAGGTAGTGGTTTTGTGGTTGGGATGGGGTGTGTTTTGTACGAAGAGAGGAAGAAGACAAAGGGGAAGAGGAAGAGGAAGAGGAAGATGAAGGAGGGGAAAATGAGGAAGAAGACAAACCGAAAGAGGTTTGTTACGAAGAGAGAAAAAAAATTTAAAAATCATTTGCATATTGTAAGGGTCATATTTTTATGTATTAGCATATTCGAGATCAAAACCTATTTTTGTGTAATTGAGTCCAAGTTTAAGTCTGTCATAATGTTACTTACAAGTGGTATTAATGAAGACTTAAGACTGCTTATGAAAAGCTAAATTTGCAGGTCTTGATACCTAGCTTGATACTTGTCGATTTATCGAGAGTTAATGTATCTTGATACCAAGTTCAACACCTCTTAATCTATTGAGTTTTGGAAAAACTGAATGTAAAGTTCTATTTTCGGCCCATGATGACTTGGCTTTCTAGGAATTTGTGCACTAGGCTTCTAAAGCGTATAAAAGATTCATTTTATAGCTGTCATCATTGAGACAGAGAAACACACGCATAACAGGAGTTGCTACAATGTTTATGTGCCTAGGGTTTTGTGTTAACTTACTTTCGATTCATCCAAGCATGTATTGAAGAACTCTGCAAAGTTACAACAATAAAAAAGGTTGTTGTATAGTTAATCATGAATAGGGAGATTCGTGTAAAGGAGAATTCTTCTACAATATCAAGTCTAATTGGGGATTAGAGTTGAGACTGGTATATCTTAGTAGATTCTACTATAGGTAGGTACTTGGAAATAGGCCTATAGGGTCAGATTTCTTGTGCTTGTAATCAATTTTTTTTGTTAGTGGATTCTTCAGGAGTGGTGACCTAAAATTGACCTTGTGGGGTTTTACCTGTGAAGGTTTTCTTCATTAGGATCAAATCACTGTGTCACACTTCTTTTCCATTACACTAATTTAGTTTGGTGATTTGAGTGTGCCTTAATCTGATTTGTATGTAATTTGATTAATTAATCAACTTGGGAAATTTGATTAATTAACTAGAGTCAATCTATAATCCAATACATATGAACAGTGCCCACAGATATTTGCATAATCACTGTAGCTTGAATTTATTTTTGCACAATTTTGCATGAGCTAATGTTAGTATTTTTTTGGGGGTTGGTTGGGTAAAATGTGTGACTTATGCTAAAAACATTAACAAGTGTGAATGCTCTTAGAATGATAATATTTGATGAGAAAGTACAACTAATATTGATGGAGTAAATTTTAAAAATAAAAAGTGTATCTTTTTACCTCAAAAAAAAAAAAAAATTCCAAAATTACATGTGTGTAAAATGTAATTACTTTAAGGCTGTGTTTGGCAATATGTAAAATATTTTCCAAGTGTAAAATATTTTCAAGTGAAAATGTTTTGAAAATTTTTTACGAAAAGTAAAATATTTTCAGTTGTTTGTTTGCTTTATGGAAAATATGCCGTAAAATTATTTTTCAGTGTTTGGTTTTGCATGTAAAAACCTATTTCTATCAACCCAACCACCACAGCCACCACCACAAACCTAATCACCACTAGCCACCATCAACCACCACATAACCAATTAACTTGAAAAAAATCATAATCAAAATCAAAACTCATTAATCTCAAAATCAAAATCAAAACCCATCTACAAAACCCACAACTGACCACCCTTGAAACCCATAAATCACCCAAGCAACCAATCTACCAAAACCCACCCCTAATTGGCCACCATCAACGCTAGAACTCACCCCAACCCACCACCATTGAAACCCACAAATCACCCTAACCATCGATCCTCCAAAACCCAAAAACAAATATATTTACAATAAAAAAAAAATCCACAGCAATGAGGCCAATGAGAGCAGATTGGTAAGGGAGGATAGAAAGGTAGAAAGAAAGAAGTAAGATCGGTATGGGAGGAAGAGTGAGAAAGAAGGATGGAGAGAGAGAGAGAGGAAGAGGGCTTCTGATTTGACCTTGATTAGCGGTGATAGGCACGGCCACAGACGGCGGTGGACCGGAGCTCGAGTTCAGGTGTCGATGGTGCTCTCTCTCTCTCTCTCTCTCTCGGTTCGAGTAGACCATGGAAATGGTTTGAAGGTAAATCTGAACTGTAAACAATATTACATTTCAGGCCCACCTATTTTACGGTCAAAGATCCCAATTTTTGGGTTGACTAAATTTTCAGTCCAAACCAAACACTGACCATCATGTAAAATGTTTTCTCAATTTCCATTACAGCCTAAACAAACACAGTCTAAGTTTAAATCTTACTAATTTATTCACAGATAAAGTTTAGTTACAAACTAGTTTGGAAGAGATTCCTTCAAATTGCTAGGTGGCATCTTCTTAAATAAATAAGTCGTATCTTGGTCATGTGCAAAATACATAACCTTCTTTATACCATTTAACAGACCAATTGCAACCTAATAACTATTACTCTCCCCCCTTTCTTCTCTCTTTGCCATTCCTCCTTAAACCCTTTCTCTCTCCTCTATTCGCAACCCCACAAATCATTCACTCTCTCCTCCATTACTAGTCTAAACTTTGTCCTTTCTTCACAATTTTGGGGAAAAACTGGGGTGCAGTTATCTTACTCCAACCCATTATATGTCAATTTATAAGATTATTCATATGTTGTTTTAGTCATGACTTTTTTAATGAGTTGTATTTTATTTAAATAAAGACAAAATTTAGCTACAAAATTAGTTGTAGTTTAAGGTTATAACCTTACTCAATAAAATAAATATTACTACATATTTTGAAAATTTAGCCGTTGAATTGCATATTCTTTATACTCTTAATACACATGTCAAATTTCATATAAATCAGATAATATATACTATATGATTTATAAGCTTATATTTTATACATAATTTAAAACTACAAAAACTAGCAATTTAAACAATTTATTGATAACATAGTTATTGATCTTTAATTTTTTAAAAATTTTACATAACTATTGATGACATAGTTATCAAAATTCACCTTCAATAAAAAGATACTGAGTAAGGCTACAACTAATTTTGTAACTAAATTTTGTCTTTTAAATAATACACTTAGACAGTCATACAAAATCGTCACGTAATGAATTAGAAAAGATAATTACAAATCAATTTAGAGCTAAATTTTGTCCTAATTCTTGTTGAGTTGCATGAATATATAAGAATAACTGCATTAGTTCAAGCTTCAACTTATCACATCAAATGATTGTACATGTGTAGCATTAATCGTGACTTAATTATTACGTCAATAGTCCTTTCGGTGACCTAATAAATTCTTCAAAAGGAGCGGGATCAATCAGGTTTAGTATTAAATTGTCATCAGTCATCACTAGTATTCTCTAAGTAACAAATTAAATCTCTAGTCTCGTAATTAATTAACCCCCAAATGGGTTGAATTTAAGCATATCCCTCCCTGCAAAAGACGCCAGCTTTATTCACGTGCAGAGACTGAAGACTTTCTTCCTAGTAAGGAAAGTAGACCCAGAAGGCCAAGAAAGATTACAATACGTTTCAAAGACAAACCCGTCGATATCATTATCATCAAGATAATTGTTAGTATCCCAAATTTTTCTAGTCAATTAATACGGCTAGACGTGTATATGCCATTATGTGATTTTGTAAGATCGGGGCCCAATGTCGTGGATAAAACTAAGGAATCAAGGATAACAACATGCCAACATGCCTCTGGTTTGACTAACAAGCCATTTTTTTTCCTGCCCTGATTCGTCGTTCAAGCTTGGAAGTATGACATCTGAATCTGCTGTAGTTATTAACTGCTCCTGTTAACCCACGAGTCATGCGGGCTACGATGTTTTAAAAACTATTATTGAATATTCTCGGAATATTCAAATCATCTTTTAGTCTTAGACAAAGTTTTTTTTTTGACTAAAAGTGCAGGTTAATACTTTTATGAAGCATCAGGTAATGGCCGGAGATACTTCCCATCAAACCAGTATGAGATAAAGCCATCAATTAATTTATTGCTTTTTTTTTTTATTTAAATTTAATAATTACAATTGGAGAAGAGGATTTAAATTTTAAATATTTTCGTTAAAAACATTAAAATACGCTAATAGCGACAAAAATCTTGACGCTGTCAAAATATAAGTGCTACTATAATACATTTTTTTGGCCGACGTATTCATATTTTCAACATGTCCATCTGTCAATTCTAAATGCAGCAAGTGGCTCATCTCTTGTAGAAAATTGCAATTGCCAATTGGCAACTACAATCATACCAAAACGGCAATATCACCCTACCTTGCTGATATTGATGTTAAAACATTTCAAATATATACGCTATCATTGAGTTAATAGTTTCTTTACTCTTTGCACTTATTAGATACCAACCAAGACCAAGTAGTCATATTGATTGCTGAATAGTGGAGTCTGAACGGTTTGATTTTATTTTGTTTTTTTAGAGGAAGATGATTTAAACTTTGAATATTTTTATTAAAAATGCAAAAAAATTATATTTTAAAATTTTAAAAATATAAAAGTTAAAAATTATATTCCCACTGATAAAGATGCAAAACCATTTGCGAGAGCCAAAGAAATAAATGCAATTAATTTCAAATAATAATTTTCTTAAAAAGTTGGTGTCTAACAGGAAAAATCCAATTAGATTTTAGATTTTGGATTACAATTGAGGTTCAATTTTGTGCCATGTGTCCTATTTAAGATTTTTAATTTTTGTGTCAAGTTAATTATTCATTGAAAAAAAAAACAAAGAGCCCAATATTAAATAAATCATATGAAAGACTAATCATACATCTAATCTAATTATTTGTTTTGTATAGATACCTATGATCTAAACCACCTTAAGGTTGATCTTGGGATAATATGTGGCATTTAATGGACTGTAACATGCTAGCTAGAAGCCCTATGTGAGAAACTGATAAGTTTCGTTTTAGTATGGAAAAAATAGATAAATATTTGTTATTGACCAAAGTATATATAGCTTAATTAGGATCAAAACACATCCTTAAAATTGTATGATAGAATATTTAAAACTAGTGCTAACAAAAAATTACATGAAATTATCATGGTTTAAGTTAAATATAAGCTGCAGTTAAAAAAGACTTAAAAAAAATACAACCTAAAAATATTAAAATACTATAGCTAGACATATGATGTACGAATCTTAGTGTAAGTAGAATTTTTTTTTTTTTGGCTAACCTCTTAGTGTAAGTAGAATTGTAGCCGCACAAAATGCTAGTTATATGTTTCAATACAAGTCAAAGTTAATTGTAAATTAAACCGTGAATGAATGAAATGAAGGGAAACATGGATTGATGCAGGTACAGAATGTAGATGAATTAAAGAAGATGCAGAGGTTATTCTCAAAATAAATAAATAAATAAAAATGATAAGAAAGAAAGAAAGAAGAAGAAGATGCAGAGGTTGAGGTTGAGGAAAGGAAACAGAGAGAGTGAATTCGAGAATGAAATTCTTAATTTTCTTATCACCTTGCTCCGAACAATGTCCTATATTTATACATGAATATAAGCTTGAATTGCCTCCACTACTCTCTAATCTATCGTAACTATACATTACACAGAATTGAATATCACTTTTAGGGGGAAATTCCTTCATTTAGGTGCCCTTTAATTAGTTGCTTTTGCTATTTATGATATATTTATGATAAATTTTCCTTTTGTTGTAATTTTCAATTTAAAAGTCAAAATAAGTTCTTTCTGTTTATTCTAGGACATCTCATAGAAACCATAGGATTTAATTATGCAATTTTTTCAATTTTGCTTTTTTTGGGGGTAATTTTTCTTATTTTCTAGCCTAATCTTATGCATAATATGAATTAGGGTTTTTTATTGACTCCTAACTACCTTGAGAGTGCGGTTGGTAGCCCTAGGGTTCCTTTTCCTATTTAAGATTATTGTAGCCTTTAAAACAATGCAATTTTCTCATTAATAAAATGGGTAAATTACCTATATGATTCTAACATTTTGGTATTGTATCAATTTGGTCACTGACCTTTCAAATGTGTTAATTAAGTCTCTCACTTTTTGATATTGTGTCAATTTGGTCCTTAATTGATGGACCGCTCACTCTTATTATGAAGGGTATGATCATTTTGACATAATACCAAAATGTTAGAAATTAAATTAACAAATTTCAAAGGTCAAGAACCAAATTAACACACAATGTAAATGTTAGAGACCAAATAGGTAACTTACTCTAATAAAATTTTAGAAAGAATTTTTTTTTTCTTTATTTTCTAGTAGATTCCATAATTCTCTTTATGGATTCAAGAGTAACCATCTAAAAATAGACATATTCTATTTCTTGTGGCTTTTCACCTGAAAGACGAAATCAAGTTGAACATTCCTTCCTAATCTTGCTTAGGTTGCGAGCGTATGATAAACAAATTATATTGTATGGGGTACAATTTTATATAGATGTATGTAACATTAATTCTCTTATATATATATATATATATAGTTGATATAAGTACATTCAATGATACCCACTGTGGGGGTGTTGAAGTATACTTTCACATTCTCTTTTTTCAGTTTTTGTTCCTGTAAAAACTAAGCTAGAAAAGTTAAACTTGACCGGCCCTAATAGGATTCTTATATCTAACTATCAAAGTGGTAACGATGATAGAATATCAGTTACTCAAAGTAGCACAAAATCCACTCACACGATTGTGTGCTATTATAGCTCAAATGAATTATTGGAGGAAATATCCTGAAAGTGATCCGGTGAAAGTTGAATTGGTTTCCTAGTGCTAGTCCTAAAATGCGTTCTTGACTGGTTGACAATTCGAAGTAGACTCACAACAAAAGATAGAATACGGCATTGGGGAAATGCAACTTGTGACTTATGCATAAACAGATTAGAGAGTAGAGATCATCTTTTTTTCAATTCTCTTTCTCCAAGAGAATTTGGAAGAATCTTATGCTCTGGTGCCTTGTCATGCATCCCAAATTTAACTAGGATGACATAAGTTAGAGTGAAGTAGAATTAAAGGACAAAAATCTGAAATTAGTGGTTCGCAAACTTGCTTTATGGAGTGCTATCTACCACATATGGTAGTAAAGAAATGTTTTGATTCATTGTAGTAGGCTTCAAATTGTAGAAGGTATTTTGAAAGTAGCTGGGTGGGAAAGGCTTCTGTAATACAATTCTAAACAGGGAAATGTGATATCTGAGGTATTTCTCTTCTTGTGTTTAAGTCTCCTTCCTAGTGAATCTGTATGAATTGTTCTGTTTTTTTTTGCCTAGAGACAGTTTGTGTGAGGAGTTGCGAATGTTTTTTTTTTTTCCACAAAAAAAAAAAAAAAAAAAAAAAACTTGATGCTTGTAAGGTGCTATTGACACCACATTTTGTAACCTATATTTGCACTTCGTTTGTTTTGAAGTAAAATATTTTCGAGTGTTTGGTGTGACATGTAAAAATTTCAAGCATAACACCAAAACTAGTGGCTTAGCAACCGAGGTCGCAGATGCCGGAAGCTCAGTGACTGAACCGCTATAATAGTGGCTCTGGCAACTAGACCGCCGTCAAAACATCATCTCGATGATCAAACCCTTGGCATTGATTGTTGGAACAAAGGCTTCAACCACCAAATCACCAACAATAGCCTCCAGAACGGTGGTTCCGACGACTAAATTGCCTCAGGAATGATGGTTCTGGTTATCAGACAGTCAACACTGGTCATTGGAATGATGGCTTTGATCACCGTACAACCAAAACCAGTAGCCAAAATAGCAGCTCCAACCGCCGACATAGATTGCCCAACCCATTGGTGGAGGAGGTGGAGCCACTGTGAGTTTTGTAAAATGCTTTACCAAATTTTTAAAGGTAACATTTTACAACTATTTATAAAGGATTTGTCAACGGAAAATATTTTACAACTTTGGCCACATTTTACATGCAAGCAAACACCTAAAAATGAAAAATGGGAAAACATTTTCCGAAAAATAGTTTACTTCAAAACAAATAGAGCGTTAACCTCACATAGTAAAATGGTCAAATCACATCCTAGGGCTAAGACCTTAATTTTGATCATTTGATTTCCAAATGTTTCACATAAAATAAAATTTGAAGTAATAATGATGTAAACAACAAGCCACCAGCATCAATCAAACCACCAAAAGATATTATTAAATCAAGTTTTAACGATAAAGATGGATCCTCACAAATTAAGTCCAACCATAAGTGGTAATGAACAATTAATCTTAATTGGTCCAATTAGTGATCAGTTTAAAATTATTGGCATGTCATTTTCTTATTGGTATTGTTAGGACATATGGGGAACTTGTTAGAAACATATGTTATGTAAATTGGCTAATCTTTTAACAAAATACATTTTACTTGTAATTAGGTAGATCTAGGATAGGTTTAGTGCTTCAAGGAACAAGAGTTTAAGTTTAGTATTGAAGTCATGCAAATCTGTCCAAGAAACAAGTGAAGAAGTGTTGTTCATTAAAACTTGACAAATAATATCTATTAAGGTGTAATGTTGATGCTCGATAGCAACTCGACAAAAGCTATATCTATCGAGAATTATGAAATTCAGATTTCCAAATATGATTTCACACATATCCATGTGTATTTCTGTAGGGTTTTTTTTTCTCACAACCCTAGACATATATAAGGATTATTTTAAGGGCCATTAAAGGTGATGCAACTTAATGCAAAGTTATTGTGCGTGCAAATTGTGACCGGAGACAGAATTTTCCCTAGTTCGTCATATTCTCTCTAGAAGTTGCTGCGTTTTTGCGCTAAGGGTTTTGTGACCAAGGAGCTTCATAATCTTCATTGTTAGATGAATTGAAGAACTTTGCAGCTAACATCTTTCTCAAGTTGGTGTGTTAGTCACATACTAAAATCTGTGAATCACTGGTTAGTCACGTACTAGGATTTGTGCATTGAAAGGAGAGAATGCCGCTACATCACAAGTCCAATTGGGTATTAGGGTAAGGGTTCAACTGTAAGTTGGTATTAGGTACTTAGATTCCTTTTACTTGTAACCGCTTGTTTTGATAATAGTAGATTCTCGGGAGTGATGACCTTATATTCACTCGGTGTGTCAAATTTATTATCCACTGCATTTAACTTAGTTAGTGATTTGTTTGTGCTACCACGCTTACTGCATGTAATTGAATTTAATTAATTTCACTTGGCTAATTAATTTGATTAAGTTACAAAATGGGTCAATACATTCTTGGCCTATCAGGTATAGACCACAAGTTCTCTATCTTTTTATATCATTTTCCCACCAATTACGAATTAAATGCTCCTATTCCATAATTCACCACCCCGCCAATATAAAAAGGGAGCTAAACCTTCATTCCAAAGCAAACCAAAACAATCTCCTTTTCTACTAAGTTTTGGTAAAGTAGAGAAAGACTTTTTCATACCCTAGTCTTCTTGAAACTTGGGCTATTAGGTTTGCACTTCTCCTCCACTCCTATATAGAACTTTTTTTCTTCCATTCCTAAAGTCCTAAGGAATTAGGGAAAATGCTTGTCATACCTCGGTCTTCTTGAGACTCAAGATATTAAGTAAGTACTCATCTTAAAGCCTCCTCCACCACTGTGTTGGATTTCCATGCAAGTATAATTTCTTACTCTAAACTTAATTTTTATGTTATTGTAACGTTAATTTAGGGTCAAAGCATGCTAGTTGGCTTTTAATTTCTTCGAATATGATTGAACGTTCTTCATATATTCTTGAGTGATCTTCACATGTTTTTCACATTTTCATACATACACTAGGCTTTTGATCTTAAAATTATGTTGAAAATATGAAATAATATGTTAGTTCTTAACTTTATTCAACATGTTCATATGCTAGATCTATGGTAACACCAAATCACATATAATCACAATGTTACTCCTCTTATTCAATAATATGTTTGAATTTAGGATGTCGCAATTCCCACACAATCACTAGAATTTCTTTTTCAATCCAAATGCAATCTTGAATAAAATGAAATTAGGGTTTCCCACCATACACACACATTTAATTTCAAGCAGATGACATGTCAGTATGTCACTTTTACTTTAAAGCAACAACATGCAATTGATTGATAGTATGTTGGTTGTATGGATGATGTGACTTGATCATTAGCCACCATAGCCTAGAAGACCGGTTTCACCATGCAAGGTGGGTTGTCTAATCCCTTCCCACCTTATGACTTATAGGAATGGCAACAAGTTGGGTTCGGGTCTGATTTCTTTATGCTCAAACCCACCTCGCGGGCCTACCCCTGTTACCCGAACCCGCCCCATTTAATAAATTGGTTTTTTTAACCCCCAAACCCACCCCGTCAGGCCCCCGTGGGCCCGTCTTGTCATACCTGGCCTAAAATCACAAACACAAATCCTAACACAAAAATCAAAAACATAGAATTTTCAAATTTATGATTTTCCCTTTCGAAATCACAAACACAAGCACAAATACTAACACAAACACAAGCACAAATCCTAACACAAACACAAAAATTTCAGATTTATGATTTTCCCTTTCAAAATCACAAATACAAACACAAATCCTAACACAAACACAAACACAGAAATCACAAAAAAAAAAAGGAACAGATCATTGAGAAACAAGAATGGCAAAAAACCCAAAAAAAAAAATGGTGGAGAACGAATCCAAAACATTGAGAGTGAGTTACGGTGAGTTGGTGATAGAGGGGGAGTTGGCATCAACGGCGAGGTGAAGATGCAGGGAGGAGGGAGAGTGAGAGCGATTGAGGGGGCGGTGGTGAGGCTATATGGATCGGTGAGAGTGATTGAGATTGAGAGACGGTGGTGGCTCAACTACTAAGATTGAGAGAATGAGATAGAATTAGGGTATTAGGGTTTATGAGATGTGTGTGTGTGTGTGTGTGTGTGTGTGTGTGTGTGTATTAAGGGTATTTAAGTAAAATTGCAAGGCGAGTTCGGGGCAAATATGCATAATACCTAAACCTGCTATGGGTTGAATTATTAGAACCCAAACCTACCCCTATTGTCTCATGGGTCGTGTAAAACCTGCCCCATTAGGGTCGGGTTGGGTACCCGTGGGTCAGGCACTTTTTGCCATCCCTAGTGACTTAGCCTACAAACTTAGATCAAGGGTTCATAGACTAGCTTCTTAGCCATGTAATTTTCAATTTCTAGAATGTTACTAGGATCAAAGTCATATACTTTAGCCTAGATTGTATTTAGGACCTTAGCCATGTAAAACCCTAGTTATGTTCAAATCAATGTACAAATTTTCAATCAATAAAACAATGAATTATTTTATGTGGTTTTTTTTTTTTTTCCTTTTAAATAAATAAGTAGCGATCCATTGTAAAACCATCGATCTAGGGGAAAAGGAATAATAAGACGAATTGCCATTTGGAAAGGCACAAACATGACTCTACCCATTCACATGAGTTTGGCCTAACTCGATCAAAGTGAGTAAGGGGCGTGTTAGGTTCTAAGACTTTAGGAACTAATGTATTAGAACTTTAATTTGTATATGTTGGCAAACCATGATCAAAACATTTAGTCTAGGTTTAGACTTGCTTAAAGTTTCGTTTAAATTATGTTTGGAATTGAGTAATTGCAGGACATTATTATTCAATTTCTGCAAGGCACGATCGATTGAAAATTAGATTCAATTGATCAAAAGTCGCAGATCAGCAAAAATCAGCAAACGTAAAAAGGCCATAACTTATCCGTTTGAAGCCCAAATCACAATCCATTTTTTTCAGTATTTAAAGGACATCATAAGCTAACCCTAGGTAAGGTTTTCAAGGCTTTTTAGAGAGAGAAGAGTGTGCTTCTTTTGTATTTAGGGTTTTGTACCCAAAAAACTCTCTCATGTCTTCTATTGATGTTATTCCTTGAAGAATCTCAAGATCCGATGTTGTAGAAGTTGCTGCCTTCTCAAGTCATCAAAGGTGTTGATGATCTAAACCTTCAAGGGTGGTCTTGGAGTCATAAACAGGAGAGTTTGTATTTTTGTTATTACAAGTGTGGGTGCTTGTGTTGCAAAGGCCAAGGAAAGAAGTAGTCCGTGGACTCGGAGCTATCATGGGGTCATGGTAGTAAGTTTTCTACTCAAGATAGCAATAGAATGTTAGTAGTCTAAGTTTTATTGTACAAATTTCAATTCTTTCATAGTGGTTTTGCTTTTTACCTTGAGGATAGTTAGGTTAAATCCTTCCTAGGTTTTTTACTGGTTTGGTTTTCCTGGGTCATCATATCATTGTGTTCTTTATTTTTTCGCTACTTTACATGATATGATTGTTTTGTTTTAACTTAGATCTGAATAATAAACCTAAGTATTCACTTGGTTAATTAATTAGGTTAAACAATCTAGTTTATGGGGATCTAAAAACGTACAAATGGTATCAGAAAGGGTTAGCTCTTGATGTAGGTTATTATACCTAAAATTGATCATTGATCCCTGTTATCATGGATAATTTTAAGTGTCTTACTGTTTTTGATTGTGATGTATTGAATAAAAAGGATACTATTGTTTCAGTTGATCTTTTTTAGGCTTGTAAAAGGAATTTGCAGGATTTTAGTCTTTCTCAGAAGATTGGTGTAATCCCTCAAATGCACTCTGCTTCACATGGATTTTCACTTACAAAGCCAAAAACTTGTGCTATATGGGTGAGAAAAGATTCTCTAAGGTGAGTGTTGCTGACTTGTCTCTGATTTAATTCTTTCAATTATTTTTGGACATGTTTTATTTCTGTTTTTAGTTGTTTTGTTTTTTAGGCTGTTTTTTTTAAATAAAAAAAATCCAAAAACATTGAAAATTTTCAAAAAAACAAAAATATTTTATTTTGTGTCTAGTTTTATTTTTCTTGAGAATTACATGAATTATGATATCTCTCTCTTGATTTAGAACATTCTTGACATTGTGGAGAAACTTGAATAGTATGTATTGCTCAACTAAGTGCATGTTTATTTTGGGATAAATATGATTTTGTATGAGTCTGTACTAGTTTGTACATGTACTCATGAGTTAATTAAGAAATTGATATTTTTTGTTTATATACCCTCTATAGCTTAGTTTAGCACTATCATGCATAGCTTTGCATTGTTTATCTAGCATAATGTGTGCTTTTTGTTTTTGATCATAAATTTTTTTTTAAACCAAAAAGATTTTTATTTGTTTTGTATTACACATCATGGATATGTAATTGAGGTTGGCCTATTATATTTGAACTTCATGACTATGTACCTTGTTTAGCTTGGATTAGCTTATTTTTCTGCGATTTGCTAGTTTTAGCTATGTAGTGCATGTTGTGTGGGAGTTGTTTATAGTTTTTGATCACATAATCTTGATTTTGAAGTCACATGCTTTTGATTGTTAGGACTTGAACTTAATGAGAAATGCATAAATTAATAATCATTTCACAACTATTTACTAGCCAATCATGAACACCTTAGTGCATATCGTATGATTTTGTGCTCACAAAAGTGTAGCATATGCACAAAAAGGATATAAGGTGTAGCCTTGGATTAATATTCAAATTGGTGTGTACATTATTGGGCTATAATAAATTCACAATGATATAAAAATGGTGTGTACATTATGAGGCAAAATTAAAAAAAAAAAATTACATGATTGCAAGCTTGTTTTCTAGGAGATGTGAGAGCTGTATGATGTAACTCTTTAGGTGATAGTCACTTTCAAACTTATGTGATGAATAATGTAGAAATTGTGATTGATTACTATCTACATATCACCTCACATGTATCTCATGTTTTTACTAGTTGCACACACTACACAAGTTATTCTTTGCTAAACTTAGTATATGAAATTGTGTGTGATTTTAGTTTGGCCATCCAAGATTATGTTTTCTATGGTGTTTGATGCAAAATATATTTAAGGGTTGGCAAAAATTGTGTTTTTGATGATTAAAAACCTTGTTTTGAAGTTCTGGGTTGAAAACTCATGTTTTTTGAAAAATATTTAAACTTATTCTCATGCATTTCATTCATGAAATTACTTGGGTTGAGTTGTTTTCTGCATAATCTTCTGCAGTATTTCAAAAATTCAAATTTCCAAAATTTCGATTGATCAAATGTGTTTTTCGACCGATCAAAAATCCCTTGATTTTTAATCATTGCTTCTGCCTGACTCGATTGGTATTCGATTGATGCTCGACTGATCAAAATTGAAAATTTTCAATTTCTAAGTTTTTGACCAAATATTTTTTCATGCATCATTTATGTTTAGGATTCAAATGCATTGCACTATTTTTTGTATCCATCTTGCAGTTTTGCAGTCATATCTCTCATTGTTTTCACACCTAACATGTATACACTTTGCTAAATTGGGTACTCAACTTAATTTAAAAATTGATTGATTAATTTTTGAGTTCTCTACATTTTAGTATATATTTTTTATGTGTGAACTAAGGAAATTGTTTTTTGAGATATGATAGATAATCAATATGCAAATATTTTCTCTCCTTAATTTGAGTTCAAACACCATCTGTTTATGGGTCACATAGTGTCAAGTTTGCATTTATTAAAAGAGATAATATTTGTGTTCATGTGTATCCTCAACTTAGTTTTTAAGTTTGGTTTGTGTGTCTTTATTTTCCCCACCTTCTAAATTTTCCCCAAAACTGTTTTTAACCTTTGCTATTCATAGGGGGGGTTGTTGCTCTTCATAGGGAGAGTTGTCTCTATTTTCTATAAAGTTGAATTATTTTGTGTTCCCTTAATTCTCGATTTTCTCTTGACTTTTGTTGCGTATGTTTTTTATTTACTCTTTGTTTGAGTTGTCTTTGTCAATACGTAACAAAAAGGGGGAGAAATAGATGAAATGTGGGAATCCTTTTTGTTTTGTTTAGGGGGAGTTGAAATTGTTTTTGAAAGGGGGAGAAAATAAAATTTTGAGTTAGTTTGCATATTTGTTATTTGCTTTAGTTTGATTATTTATTGTTTATATGTTTTTCTTTCCACACATGCTATGATGTGTCTTTTGAGTGTTTCAGAAAAAACAAGTACATTCAGATCAAGACCTTCTACCTTTTCTTGCAACTTCTAAGTTAGGAGTCTTAGATTGGGATTTATGATGTATTTGGGCAATAATATGTTATTAGGCTATTTTTACTTCGAGCATTTTATTTTGTGTAATGTGTTTTGTCACGGATTGCCAAATGGAGAGATTGTTAGGTTCTATGACTTTAGGAATTAATGTATTAGAACTTCAATTTGTATATGTTGGCAAACCATGATCAAAACATTTAGTCTAGGTTTAGACTTGTTCAAAGTTTGGTTTAAATTATGTTTGGAATCGAGTAATTGTAGGAAATTACTATTCAATTTCTACAAGGCTTGATCGATCAAAAATTAGATTCGATCGATTGAAAGTCGCAGATCAGTAAAAATCAACAAACGTAAAAAGGTCATAACTTATTGAAGCCCAAATCGCGATCCGTTCTTTTTTTTTTTTTTTTTTTTTTTTTTTTTTCAGTATTTAAAGAACATCATAATCTAACCCTAGGTAGGGTTTTCAAGGCTTGTCAGAGAGAGAAAAGTGTGCCTCTTTTGTATCTAGAGTTTTGTACCCAAAAAGCTCTCTCATGTCTTCCACTGGTGTTATTTCTTGAAGAATCTCAAGATCCAGTGTTGTAGTAGTTACTGCCGTCTCTAGTCATCAAAGGTGCTGATGATCTAAACCTTCAAGGGTGGTCTTTGAGTCACAAACAGGAGAGTTTGTGTTTTTTTTTAATCACAAATGTGGGTGCTTGTGTTGCAAAGGCTAATGAAAGAAGTAGTCCGTGAACTCAGAGCTATCCTGGGGTTGTGGTAGTAAGTTTTTTATTCGAAGTAGTAATAGGATGTTAGTGGTCTAAGTCTTATTGTACAAATTTCAATTCTTTCATAGTGGTTTTGCTTTTTACCTTGAGAATAGTTAGGTTAAATCTTTCCCAAGTTTTTTACTGGTTTGGTTTTCCTGGATCATCATATCATTGTGTTCTTTATTTTTCACTGTTTTACATAATATGATTGTTTTGTTTTAACCTAGATCTGAATAATAAACCTAAGTATTCACTTGGTTAATTAATTAGGTTAAACAATCTAGTTTATAGGGATCTAAAAACGTACCGAGCATAATTTCTCACATGTGTTTAGGTCAAGATATGTTGTAAGTTGTTCTTTGGGCTGTACGTGTATCTTTTAATAAAAATCTATTCATTCATCCGGGACAAAAAATCATTGGATGAAGGTGAATATTTTAATTATAATTAATTGCTCATATAGCAATAACTTCAAAATGTTTTTTGTTTTATGTTTTATGTTCTAAAAAATAGATATAAACTAAAATAAAATAAGAAATAGGTAAAACTTAGATATAATTCACAATGTGTTGTATCTTAGATTTTCTAATTAAATTAAGCTATGTAATTGTATTGATTAATGAAGCACATTGTTGAATTTAATTGTAAATGAAAAAATCATAGTTTTTATTGTATTAGTCAATACAATCATGTGATCAAATTCAATTAGAAAAGTTAGGGAGAGCTTCAATTCAAAACTTCAAATCCTCCACCCTCACTTGTTTCAAGCACAACATATTCATTAAGTAACAAGAATATGTACATATAATTGTTGGTGTAAATATTGTACATATGATATATAATGGGGGCTGAAACTAGAACTTATATGAGTGGAAGCTAGTGAATATTTTATAATTCGGTGATTTCTTTTCATGATTTGGAAATAAGTGGAAATGGTGCTCTATTTTGCAATTTCTTCTTTAGATTAACTCAAAATGGTTACAAGGGGCCTATCAAATACATCATCTTTCCTTTATTAGAGGGTTTCTTCGTGGTGCTGCGTCGATCTCCCTCTAGACCGTGTTATTCTGATAAAAACTAATTATATTGTGGTTTTATAGGATGATTTTTTTTTTTTTTTTTTGAGTAAAAGTTTTATAGGATGATTAGTACTTCTTCCTTATTGCTATTCATAGATCATTCCTGTGTTTGGTCAAGAACTAGCATGCATAAACAAAAATCTTGTGTTCAATTGTGACAAATATGATCCACTTCCAGTTAGATCATAGGGATCAAATTAAGGACCCTTTTACTTTGATATCATAATCTTTTATTTTAAAAGATTATGTTGGAAAGATATAATGAATTTAGTCATTTAATCATAATTTTAATATTGCTACTAGCCAATTCCCAGAAAATAAAATCAACAGAGAGGCACATTCGAATTCTATATACATCCCAAGCTAGCTACTCTCCCCAGTACTGGAGGCAGGAAAACAACATAACTATCTGCAAGTGCATGTCCTCTTTTCAACTTTCAATTCATAGTATAGTCCAAAATTCTTCCTGAAATGGCTGCGGCAAGCGCTGATGTGAAATTGGGATCTTTTGTTAAGGAAGAAGCCATTTGTTGGACCAAAAACTGTTGGAAAGCCGGTGATTCAACTTCTTGATTGGATTTTTTGGCACTGTCATGAAGCCCTGCAGGTTGGACCAAATCGAGAGTCACGGTCGTAGGAGCTGAAGCTCTCATGGATGCTGAAATGGAAGGCGACTCAAGGTTTTCACATTGGCTCAAGCCTAATGATACTTCAACTTGAGATGGGTTCTTGTGGTGGTTGTGCTCTCCTTCATAAGTAACAACCAAGAAAGATGGATCTTCAGCACTTCTTTGCACCTGAAGTTGAAAACCAAAATAAAGATAAAACTACAATCAATTACCAAAATTAATTGAAATTTAAATATCTTCATAAAGACTTGCAATTATATTTGAGAGAGAGAGAGAGAGAGAGAGGATTTGGCATACCTTCTTTTTGACTGGGCAGCTTGGAGCAAAGGAGCACTTAAAATAAGCTCTAGGAGATGGGTTATCCCTAGTGACCTTTTGACCGTATTTTCTCCATTGATATCCATCCTGCACAGGCTGCAACGCAATAGGGTTTCTTAGTATTTGGAAGCTAGGCTAAAATCCATATACAAAACAAAGTAATGCATGTTGTAAATTTTTCTAAGAGATAAAATGGTTGCCACACGCACTTGGTCTTTTTCAATATCATGGAACAAAGTAATGCATATTAGAATTGCACAATAATCGTAATGGAAGCCCTAATCAAGAACTTACTAAGCTGTTATTGGATGTATCACTACTCCGTACACAAAACCTTTTAACCTTTGTCTTGATGGTTTCTTCCTTTGGCCTTCTACGTGACTCTTCATCACTAGAGCTGCACTCATTATTTCCATTAATTCCTATCATATTCCCATAATAGTCTCTCTCAGCCTTTCTCTTCCTTGAATTCATGGATTCTTCTTCGGAGTGTTTGCTTTTCAGATCCTTCAGATGGCTTTGCAAAGCATTGTAATTCTCACACATGTGAACTAGCATCTCGGTTAGCTTCTTGTTCTCAGAGCTCATCCGATGCAATTCTTCGACTAAAAGACCAGCCTTTTCATACTTCAGAAGAACAAAACTTTCTAATTTAGTTGTTGAAAATAGACTAAAAGATTCAGGTAAGTTAAGTCAGTTGTACGTGTGTTTAGTAAAATTACCAAGGGTTTAACAATGTAAAGGGTAGTGAGATACAAAAGCAAATTGAAGATGAACTATAATACATATGTTTGATCAAAAGCTAAAAAAGAAGAAGACGAAGAAAAGTGGAAAACAGTGAAGTACCTTGTTAAAATTATGGTTGGATGTACTAACAATTATGGTTTGGAGATATACACGTTAATGCCAAAATTACCAATCTTTTATCAAAAATAAGAAAAAAGAAAGTCAAAGGCCAATTAATAAAGAACGTTTAAAAATTCATTCTAGCAATTTTTTTATTTTTTATTATTTTTTCTAATCAAGCTAACATATACTATGTCTCTTATATTGAACGAAACCATTGCTCAATACACACTTGACGCTAATGTAAATGTAGCAATCGGTAATTGTGACAAATATTAGCAACAATCTTTCTTGTGATTAGTAATTGTAATAATTAATCTTATAGATAAATGGTAATAGCAGAAATTGTGGGACTGATCAATTATGCCTAATCATATATTTGTAGTGGTAATAATCTGCTTTAATTACTTCCCTAATAGTATTTCTTTGTGTCCTCGAGGATATCGAAAGTTCATTCAGCAAGAGAGAGAGAGAGAGAGGGGAATCAAAAGTTGAACTAGTATTGGAATCGAACCAATCAGAAAAAAGTAGTATTATAGACCAAAAAGAAAAGAAATTTTGTGATTTTCATATTAAGAAGGTGATCAACTAATTAAATTCAAGAACTTGAATTTGTCTCTGGACTCACCTCTTCTTTAACCGAGGCTTTCCCATCAACATGAGGTAAATCTCCTAAATACTCTCTCTTCTGTTCCAAAGTAGATGAAGATTTTATATATAAGTCCTAAAAGAATCAAAAAAACTATATAGAGGACATGTTTTATATAAACTAAGTTGTACTAACCGGAGTTTCATCCTCCTTCATGTGCCCCAAAGTACCAAGGTTGAGGTCGAGAGAAGTGTCGAGGCACCTTGAGTCCATTGTAGAGGCTGTTTTAGAGCTCATAGTTTGTGTCTCAATTCTAAAACTTTTTTTTTTTTTTTTTGAGAAAGCTCAGTTCTGAAACTTGATCAAGTGAATGAGAGAAAATGAAACCCCAAGAAATAGTGAATATATAGAGAAAAAGGAGAAGGAAGAAAAGCCTATGCGCTTTATTTTGAAGGAAGGTTCAAGGAAATAGAGGTTGAGAAAGCAGTCACATAAAGACATCATATGGGAATCGTCACTCTCAATAACGTGCCAATATTTCTTATACACGGAGAGGGAGGGAGCATGAGGAGTTCATGTCGGTTGTGCTATTAACCTATTGCTAGAATATTGGAATTCTTGGAGATGTCAAGGTCAAGCATACCGATTTATAAAAAAAGGTAGTACAACTGGTCCCATTTGAACTTAAAACAAGTTTTTTTATGTTGACTTTAAAATTATCTTTGAAGACTTTGAGATTTGAGCTGCCCATTCGTTGCCTTCCATGCCTTTTTCTTTTTTTAATTATAGATTATAGAGTTTGCTACAAATTATGAAAAGATGAGGCTATTTCCACGGCTGTGCCAAAGAATAATACACCTAAATTCACAATAACATATCCGATGGTCTCATATATAAGAATTGAAATTTAGTCACAAATTGACACACAAACTTATTGTGAAATTGTATGTAAATTAGATATAAATTTAGGTGAGTCCGTAAGCGGACTGGTATCCAAGTATAATGACAAGAATGGGCTCCACTCAGACCTTATCTATTGGCGAGGACGCTGTTTTTATCCCGAGAAATAGGCCCATCTAGAAACTAGATAATAATATCTTCTAGTTGGTCCTCTTTCTTGTTGACTCGGAAACACGGTTTTGAAACTTCGTGTAACCCCCATTTTTCAACCGAGATATGACTTTTTTTGTGTAATCCACTTTCCTTTAATTTTTTTTAATATTTTATTTTAGGCCTTTTTGGCTGTGTGTTTCTGACGGCTCTCTTGCTAAGAGAAAGCTTGGTTGGACAAGCTCCACTCCACGTAATGCTAAAATTTATATTATTCAAACACGCTTTGCTTCAAATTTCAAAATTAAAAATACCAATAGTAAATACTATTGTGCGTGTTTAGAGGTTTTTTATTTTCTATTTTTAATTAAAATAATCTTCTTTGAGATTTATTGAAATTACATTTTCTATTAAACATTCTTTTTGAGGCAATGAGGTATTTATTGATAAGAGAAAATAAGTCTATGCAGCTATGCTTGACTTTCTACCTAAATTATATACGGACAAAATGATCCTTTTCTCCTTCAAGGTTTGTACAAATAAGCAAAATATTATGCTAAGAAAGAAACAATATGAGAGAGCATGGACTTATTTGTTATATCTATTGAAACCACAAGGAGGAAATGTTATTTACACAAATAATTGGGGAGTGTTGATAAAATTCAAGGGAGGTAGGTGTAATTTACCTTTTTATTTTCGTATTCTATTCAATATAAATAGTTATTAACGTGAAAGAGAGTTTTGAAATTTTAAAATAGTTATAACTATGAAAAGTTAGACATATTTAAGAGAGCTTTTTATTTTTCTCAACTTGATAATTTTGCCCGTTATCTTTTTATTTTGTTCTAATTTGTCCTTAAACCATTTGTTAAAATGGTTTTTTTTTATTCTTAATTTTTTTTTTTCGGATTTGAACTATAAAAAAAAATGGTACTTTTAGAAATCATGAAGAGTGGATACTTTCAAAACCTTCTTTACAACTTGCTTAGGAAATAAGTTGTGTAGAGGTGCTTACAAGTCAAGTCAGATCAAGTTTGTTGTTAATCTACTATTTGATCCAATCATTTCAAATGGAAAAGTTTTCCACCCACTATGTAATATGTATGACCAACTGATCGAACAAAACCGCCCCTTAACTCCAAACGATTTTAAAATTATTGATTCTCAATGTAAATTATTGAAATTTGAGTAACCAAAATGATAGCAACTTAAAAGTCTTAAGAGTTAAAAGGTATTTTTTTAGTGGTTTTTAAGAAAAAAAACTAAGATTAAAAAGTAGCCAACCAAACATCCCGACCAACTGTTTTCCTTCTTTATTTTTGGAAAAACAGTTTTAAAAAATGAAAACCAATTAATATCAAGCATTTCATTTTTGTTGATTTATTTGTAATTAATTTATATTCAAAAAGAGATACATTGGTGTCATAATTTGAGGATAAAGAACATCATCATAGAGCGGACATTATAAATTTCATATCTTATGGTATTTAACTATTTATACTTCTATTTATATTAAAAATAATAAAATAAAATAAAATATTTATTCTTCTAAAAATAATTCTATCATATTTAAAATTTAAAAAAAAAAAAAAAAAAACTCACACCCGTTATTTCTTTCATATGCATCAAAAATTCAAAATTTCCACAAAGCCAACATGTAATTTTGTTGCATTAATTAGTGTTCAATAAAAGAAATGTGGCTAAGAACCTTGTTGCTTCGCTGATACTTCCTATTATTTTCAACAGAGATGTTTAAATCCTCTCTCCGGTTAGAGTTCAAACCCTCTCTCCTCAACCTCAACCATCGAATTTTAAAAAAATAAAAATAAAAAGGAAATCTATATATATAATAATAAGTGAAGCTAAGAGAAACTCAAATTAGAATTCCAAATTAGAATTCTAATTTTGTGCCATGTGTCCTAAATTATTTATTCTTAAATAGTTTTATTTCTTAATTTTAAAATCAAATGTGGACCATATCATAAATATTCATCCAAGTGAGTTATTAAGTACAAAAACCAAAGAGTCTAGAATAAATGAATCGTAAAAAAAAAAATGCTTCACAATAATAATAATAATAAAATATGGAAAATTTACATTTTATACCTAATAATATTCTGACAAAATTTTTTAAAGAGTTAACAAAATATAAAAATGACTATTAATAATATTTAAATTATATTGTGCATCTTATTATATATCTTTAAGTGTATCCATGCATATGCATGGGGCTACAAGCTAGTGTGAGTAAAAATAGAAGGCATATAAATAACATTTTTTTTAAGGCTAAAATGCAAATTGGACCCTTTAAGTTTGATTGAAATTCATTTCAATCCTATAACTTTACTTTTGTTTAATTGAGTCTCATTCTCTAAGTTTCAAATTTATTCAATTAAGACATTTTGTCTAATTTCATTAAAATTACCGTTAAAAAATGTTTTTCTCACATAAAAATGCTTTATTAATTTCATAGATTTTTTATGTGATAATTTTTTCCAAAATTTTTTTTTTTTTTAGTTAATTGCATACTTAAAGGCAAATTTTAATGAAATTGGACGAAAATGCATGAATTCAACAAATTTGAAAATTAGAGGACTCAATTGAATAAAAATAAAATTAGGAGGACTGAAATGAATTTTATCAAACTTAGAGGGTTTAATTTTTTTTTTAATTTATTGAAGAATAGCATTCTTTTATAACTTAGAAGAACATAAACAAAAAATACATTTACTCTATGTTTATTTCAATACTAATATTTTTAGGAAAATGAATTATTTTTCAAAATGCATTCTTTAGAAAATTACCTCATTTTTCTATATTTGATAGCAAGCTTAAAATGAGTTAAAAATCTATCTCTTGACTTCCTTTATTTTAGTTTGGAGTGAGATGGAATTGTTTTCCAAAAAAAATAAGAAAAAAACAACTCTATCTTATGCCAAGCTTAATAAAGGAAGTCAAGAAATAATTTTCCTTTGATCAATTTTTTTCCTGATCCTACCAAACACAAAAAAATGCAGAAAACTATCTTCATATAAGGTTTTCCGTTAAAAAAAAAAAATGAGGAAAGGGGTTGTGCCCTTATCCCACAATCTCCCCCCATGGCCCATATGTTTGGCTAACAAAATAAAAATTGACCTAAAAATTATATAACGAAGGGGATGTACGTTAAGCACTCAATAATTCGTTATAAGCATGACCTTCATAAACATTTAAGTTCCTGCATGTGACGTTTATAAGTCACAAATAAGGTCATGAACTAACTTTATGTGCTTACAGAATAGAACGGATGAAAATGGGAATAGTTACTGTGGGGTCCCAAATATTAACAAACCAGGCCCACTCCATAGCCAGCCCAAGGCCCGCGCCGTGGGGAGTATATAGGCCGAGGATAAAAGGAGAAGAAATCCAAGTCGTCTAAAGGCCTCACCGAGGATACCCATATCCTCGGCGTACCGACTATTGATAAAGGGAAAATATCGCTCATCCATTAAACATATCCCACCAACATTCTAGCCGCTTTAATGGTGATGTGACCAACAAACCCAGTTGCCTCGGTCACTTCAACTAATAGAAAGTCTGCAAAGGCGGCTAAGAACTAACATAAAGCCTGCAAATACAGATGATGGGACAAACCCCTGTACATAGAGTCCAGATAATTGACAAGTAGATGGCTAAGATTAACAAAAACGAGACTATATATCCAATAGGGTTTCCAGCCAAAAAAGGGGGACTCGATCAAGATAAGAAAAAGAAAAATAGATCCTCGGCCTGGGCCGAGGACAAATATGCTTCGCAAACACTTAGCCAAATTTCCACTATTAGATTCCTATAAATCTCATGTCATCAATTATTTATTATAAACTTTATACCAGCCATTGTTTACTTCGGTGATGCCAAGTCCTTACACCCACATCTCTACAAATTCTTATTGTTAAGGGTCCATTACAAATTGAGTCCCTACAATTGGCGCCCACCGTGGGGCGGATTTGTGCGCTAGCAAGTGCGGTGGTTGGTGTAAAGAAATCAAGAGCAACGCTTTCAAAAGTAAAACACCAAAACAATACAATCTACAGCAACAACATTCATTCAGAAGTCAGCAATCACAAGAACAAGAATATGCGAAAAATAGAAAGAGACAAAACAAGTCTACTTTTTTATTCATATATGAAGAGAAATTACATCTTTTACAAGTGATGCCCATGGGGCTTGTTCTAAAACTAACTACAAAGACTGACGTCTGGAAAAGCTAGCAGAGGAAGAAAAGATAAAAAAGAAGGCTCGTTGAAGAATAGAAGATAGAAAAGAAGGCTCGTTGAAGAACAAAAGATAGAAAAAAAGTGAAGGAAGAGAGGAGGAAAAGAAAGAAAGAAAGTTGGCAGAGGAACAAAAGATAGAAAAGAAGGCTGGATGAGAAGCAAGAAAAGAGGAAAAAAAAAAAAGGAAGGCTCGTTGAGGAGTAAAAGAAGAAGAGATAAAAGGGAAAAGAGGGAAGAAGAGCTACATAGAAGGCGGAAGAGGCCGCGGCACAGGATGGCTCCACTTCTGGGTTCCGCCTGGCTTCCCTCCCACCCCCATAGCTCCCAGCTTGGGGGGTCAAAGACCCAAACCCAAGAGAGGGAGGTTACATTCTTTCTGGATCCTCCTCCAAACGGCAAGGAGGGCCCCACCTCTGGTTAGGTTGAAAAGAAGGAGAATCTTCGGATCTCTCCTACTCCAACCCCAACTTGACGTCCAGGGTCGGAGTGCCATCCTCGGCTCCTAATAGGGGCTGTGCATCCTCGGGACCACCCTTTCTCAGGGCCAATTCATTCGAAGGGGCTCAAATGACTATGTCTTGCAAAACCTTTAGGCAATATTTTTTGGAGAAATTTAAAATGAATGTTTGTCAAGTGTGAAGGAGAATGTTGCCCTAGAAACGCCTTATATAGAAGGCGGAATATTGGTGAGGGCCAATCCGCAATAAATCCCAGGGAGAGATTTCCGGAAGCAATAATTCCGCTCCAAGTTCCAAGGGGCCTATCAGCCGTTAGATCCTCGTAGATCCATGACTGGCATTAATGAGGAGGCGCCTCATTAAACGAGAAGGCACCGAAGCGTCAGAACACGTTACTCGGACAACCCAAGAGACGCCTCGTAATCAGAAGAGTCCCATCAAACGAAGAGGCACAACACGGCAGGGTCTTATCCTCCACCAACTCCAGCCCGCATTTATTATTGTTATTTTGCTTGAAAAGTGTATTTATTTAATGCTTATTGTAAATTATAGCAATGTAGAATTAAATGGCTACGGATAAATAGATAAAATCATAAATAAAATGAGAGAACTAGGTATTGGACAGAATCAAGGTATTGTATGGTCCTCGGACCCAAGCCTCATGGGGAAACCAGATACTTCAAATGAAAAATAAGAAAACTAGGTACTGGACAGAACCAAGGCATTGCATGGTCCTCGGACCCAAGCCTCATGGGAAAATCAGATACTTCAAATGAAAAATAAGAAAACTAGGTACTGGACAGAACCAGGCATTGCATGGTCCTCGGACCCAAGCCTCATGGGGAAACCAGATACTTCAGATGAAAAATGAGAAAACTAGGTACTGGACAGAATCAAGGCATTGCATGGTCCTCGGACCCAAGCCTCATGGGGAAACCAGATACTTCAGATGAAAAATAAGAAAACTAGGTACTGGACAGAACCAAGGCATTGCATGGTCCTCGAACCCAAGCCTCATGGGGAAACCAGATACTTCAGATGAAAAATAAAAAAACTAAGTACTGGACAGAACCAAGGCATTGCATAGTCCTCGGACCCAAGCCTCATAGGGAAATTAGATACTTCAGATGATAAATGAGAAAACTAGGTACTGGACTGAACCAGGCATTGCATGGTCCTCGAACCCAAGCCTCGGGGGAAACAAGATACTTCAGATGATAAATGAGAAAACTGGATACTAGACAGAACCAGGCATTGCATGGTTCTTGGACCCAAGCCTTAGGGGAAGCCAGATATTTTAGAATAAAAGCCAAGTGCTAGACAAAACTTAAACATTGCATGGTCCAAGGTCTCAGGCCAACAGGAAGAACATTTCTTCATAAAAACTAAGTACTAAGAAAAGCCAGGGTCTTGCATGGTCTTCGGACCCAAACCTATATGGAAACCAGTCACTATGAGGCAATATAAACGCTGAACGGAACCAGGGTCTTTGTATGGATCACGAGTCCAAATCTACGGCAAAGCCAACCCCCTTAGGCGCTAAATAATGAGCCCTATCAGGGACGAAAACCACGAGAAATTGAGCGCTAAAGCACAAACGACCCAAACCTATCCATCCTCGAGCGACCCTTTGCGCCAAAAAAAAGCTGCAAAAACAGTTGAAATAACGATAACACTGACAAAAAGGTAAGGCCCAGCAGGCCGCGAAAATACGCCGAGGAAGTCAAAATCCTCCTCCCCGCCCAAGGGGACGTGCAGCAGAATTTTGAGGGGCTAATGTGGGGTCCCAAATATTAACAAACCAGGCCCACTCCATAGCCGGTCCAAGGCCCGCGCCGAGGGGAGTATATAGGTTGAGGATAAAAGGGGAAGAAATCCAAGTCGTCTAAAGGTCTCACTGAGGATACCCATATCCTCGGCGCACCGACTATTGATAAAGGGAAAATATCCCTCATCCATTAAACATATCCCACCAACATTCTGGCCGCTTTAATGGTGATGTGACCAACAAACCCAGTTGCCTCGGTCACTTCAACTAATAGAAAGTCTGCAAAGGTGGCTAAGAACTAACATAAAGCCTACAAATACAGATGATGGGACAAACCCCTGTACATAGAGTCCAGATAATTGACAAGTGGATGGCTAAGATTAACAAAACCGAGACTATATATCCAATAGGGTTTCCAGCCAAAAAAGGGGGACTCGATCAAGATAAGAAAAAGAAAAATAGATCCTCGGCCTGGGCTGAGGACAAATATGCTTCACAAACACTTAGCCAAATTTCCACCATTAGATTCCTATGAATCTCATGTTATCAATTATTTATTATAAACTTTATACCAGCCATTGTTTACTTCGGTGATGCCAAGTCCTTACACCCACATCTCTACAAATTCTTATTGTTAAGGGTCCATTACAAATTGAGTCCCTACAGTTACAAACATTTGTTAATTTGATCCAAACTTTTGTGTTTGGGGGTTTAAGGGAGAAAGAGTTCGAACTGCGAATTAACAGCATGTTGTGATTATCTCTAAAAAAAAATATCCAAATTGATCCCCCTTTAACTCAACCTAATACCGTGACCATTTTTTTTAACATTTTATTATTAAATATAATAAAGGAAGATTTAAATTTTAAACATTTCTAGTATCAAAAAGTATAGTTGACCAAAAAGACATTGATTGCTCGTGAGTCGTGACCAATTGATTATAGTGGTAGTCAATATTTATTTAAATTTTGATAGTTTGTTAAAATTCAATTTCCTATTTTCAAAAATAGATTGACTTCATAAAAAAATTTTTTTAAAAAAAGTGACCATATAAACTTTAGAGCACCCCATGGCCCATGTTGTGTGGTCACAACTAAAGGATGACAATTGTCTCATAAAAAAAAAAGAAAAAAAAATGACAATTGAGAACACATGAATCATGCCTAATAAGTTGTAACCATGCAGAGATGGTCCTACTTTCCAAAATAGATTGACTTCATAAAATAAATAAATAAATAAATAGTGACCATAAAAACTCTAGAGCACCCCATGCTATGCGGTCTTGCAAAGATGGAACTATCTTAGGACCAAGGCACAGGCGAAACCCACCAACCACAAAACGAAACCAAACACCACACCCTTTTAAATGGCCAAAATTGAGAATTAACCCTGTTTCCCAAACAATATAATTAGTAAACACTGTTACAAAATTATATTTTTTACTAACATCTCGAATTTAAAAGACTCGATTTAGAGCCTATAAATCGAGTCTCAAAGACTCGGTTTTCATGGTCTGATCACGTCTGATTTGACCTTTTTCCACGTGGCGTCCACCTGGAAATCAAGTCTCTAAGACTCGATTTATAAGCCAACCCACAAAACAAGTATAATGTTTTAAGCACACCCTTTACACCTTCTCATCAGAGAAGAAAGAGAGAGAAAAACTCACCAAGCAAAACACATAAAAGATGTTAAACCAAAAATTTTGAAAAAAAAAAAAGTTACAAAGAAAGAAACTTATGAGTCTTCAGGAGAAGAACCAAAGGGTCTCTTGAATTGCAAAGAGCTATCATAAACGTTGTCTTCAAATCTCTTCATCTCTGAACTAATCCACCAAGAAAACCCATTCTACTCAGCTTTTTCAACCCATGGCGACCCACGGCGATCTGAACCCGACCCACGGCTAGCCACGACCACTGATGACCAGCCACGCCTCACGACCACTGACGGCCCATGTCGAGCTGAAGCCACCCATGCCGACTTGAAACCCACCCACCCACGGTCCCACGCCGATCTGAAGCCACCCACTCCAATCTTGATCTTCGACTAACTACAACCCATGTTTCTGTTTCTGATTTTTTTTTTTTCTCTCTCTCTTTCTTCTCTGATGAGAAGGTGGGTGTAAAGGGTGTGCTAAAACATTATACTTGTTTTGTAAAGGGTCGGCTTATAAATCAAGCCTTAGAGACTCGATTTTCAGGTAGACACCACGTAGAAAAAATGCCACATCAGACGTGATCAGATCATGAAAACCGAGTCTTTGAGACTCGATTTATAGCCCTAAATCGAGTCTTTTAAACTCGAGATGTTAGTAATATATATAGTTTGAAAACAGTGCCTACTGATTATATTGTTTGGGAAACAGGGTTAATTCCCAATTTTGGCCCTTTTAAATGGTTTTTTTTTTTTAAAGGAAAAATAATATTTGGCCTACTACGGTACTACCATTCCCAAATTTATTACTGCTACATAAACTAGTTAAAAGGCACATGCGTCACATGGTTTTGAATATGAACTTATAGAATATATAATGTTATTGAAAAATAATAATTAAATTAATTATTATCATATAACACAAGCACAGGACAGATTTATAGGAAAAAGTCTTTTGAAGTTGATAATTATAAACTATAAAAGATAAATAATAAAATAAATAAATTCAAAACAGACTTAAGCAGAAGCTATTCAATAATTAAAAACTAACCAAATTTCTAAAAATTTTAAAAAATTGGAAGTACCAAGAGCGTTGTGAATAAGCTGTATTGCCTGGTTTTCTTTATGAAGAGACTACCATTCCCAAATTTATTACTGCTACATAAACTAGTTAAAAGGCACATGCTTCACATGGTTTTGAATATGAACTTATAGAATATATAATGTTATTGAAAAATAATAATTAAATTAATTATTATCATATAACACAAGCACAGGACAGATTTATAGGAAAAAGTTTTTTGAAGTTGATAATTATAAACTATAAAAGATAAATAATAAAAAAATCAATTCAAAACAGACTTAAGCGGAAGCTATTCAATAATTAAAAACTAACCAAATTTCTAAAAATTTTAAAAAAATTGGAAGTACCAAGAGCGTTGTGAATAAGCTGTATTGCCTGGTTTTCTTTATGAAGAGAATCATGAATTTAATCCCCCTCATTTTGGTGTTTTTATTTTTTTTATTTTTTTTCCCTAGCAGTGAAAAGTGAATTTATAAAGGTGCCCTTTGAACTCTTGTACTATATCACTACCTAGATTCGATTATAAAAAAAAATACATCACTACCTAGATTCAAATGGATAATGCTAGTTCATAAATAACAAATTCATCCTAATCTATGGACTATTATCCTTTTTTTTTTTTTTGGGAACTATATCCAATCATATTACAAATTATTGGGTTAAAATAAATTAACTGCAATTAATTAATTCAATTACCCAAGTCGATTAATTAGGTCAAATTACATGCAAATTGTAGAAACATCAATAAATCACCAAAAACTAATATGCAACGGAAAATAAATAACATAATGATTTGTTAACAAATAGGGAAAACTTCTTACAAAACAAAAACCTCACTATGTGAATTTAAGGTCACCACTTCCAATAATCCACTAATCAATAATCAAGCAGTTACAAGTATGAGAAATCTTACCACTACCTTGGACTATCCCAAAATACTAACTTACAGTTGAACTTTTGCTCCAATACCCAATTGGACTTGATCTTGTAGTAGACTTCTTTGCTTTGCACAAATCTCCAATCTGTGGCTAACTCTTTTGCACAGATCCCAGTACATGACTAACTCCAGTAACTTGATTAATAGTTGTTAGCTGCAAAATTCTTCACTTCATAAACATTAAAGGTCAAGTAACACTTGGTTACAAAACTCTAAGGCGCAAAAACGCAGTAACTTTATGCATAATATATGAGTTCTAGGTTTTTGTTTCCATACTTGATAACTTTTAAAATAAGTTTTATATATGACCAGGGTTATAGAGAGAGAAACCCTAATCATTCAAGTCATTATAGGCCGAATTTCAAATTTGAGATTTCTAAAGTCGTAATTCTCGATAGATCAAGTTTGTGTCGAGCTTCTTCATTAATCGTCGATAGCAGTTAGTGTCGAGCTTTAATGAAACAATTTTTCTTCACTTGTTTTTTGGATCAAACTTCGTGTTTTTAATGATACCACTTGAAATGTTTGACCAACATACTTCTTGATACATTAAACCCAACTTAGATCTACCTAATTACAAATAAAATGTGTTTTGTCAAAGGATTAGCCAATTATATAGAAAATATGACCCTAACACAAATATGTGCAGATTTTTATAATTAAAATATAAATATTGGCTGCTAGAGTTTTATTTGGGATTTGTAAATGAAATATGAATATTAGCTAGAGTTGGTTTGAGATTTTGGAATGAGGGCAAAACTTAGGTACAGTACTTGGGTGTTGTTTCTTAGGTTTTCCTCTTAAGATTCAATCATGTAACTGTACTTAACTAAAAATACACTTTCATCTCCTGAGAAAAAAGCCTCATAACTAAATCTTAAAAAGAGAATATAAGAAACAGCACATAAGTACTATACTGAAGTTTTATCCTTTGAATAATAAGCCAAAAAATAGCATAAAAGTATGAAAGATATTAGAGAGGGAGAAAGAGAGGGAGGTGTGTTTCACAAAGTCTAAAACTAGTAGTAAAAGTTGATAACAATAATTCAATAAAAAACAAAAAAAAGTTGATAAGAATAAAAGAGTCCTCTTTTAAAAGAAAAATGTTAATAGAAAACAATAAAACTGTTTTTAAAAGTAGTATACATGAAAATTAGTTAGGACATTCACATGGTGCATTCACGCTTTCTAGGACCCAACTTTTATTAAAAAATATACATTGTTCCAAGAATTCAGTTGGTCCAAAGAGATTACAAAAATAGTAAATTGAGATGTTTGGGTAGTACTAAGGAAGTCAATACCGCATTAATATTGGCCGTACTGGGGAAATATATTGTACTGGCCATTAAATAGATACTAGTACTCCTTCAAAGTGTACTAGATAAAATACCGGATTGTACCGGCTTATACTATATCAGGATATTTTGGGTGTTTTGACCAATACACTAAATTTTTTTTTAAAAAAAATGTTAAAAAATTGGTTGAGTTAATGTACTTTACTAATATTTAGGCTTATAAAATATGTAAATTTAAAATTTTATGTCAATAAATATAAAAAATAATAAATCATACTTACATATATAAATACAAAAATACATATATGAATAGAAATATATAAATAGCGGTAATTTCAAAACGTTATATAGGTATCAACTGGTATCGAAATATTTTGCTTCCCAAGCCAAACCAAAACGGCCTTGGACACGAAATTGACTCCCTAGTCTAAAACCATGAATAATTTATTTTGAATTGAGGTAATATTTTATGGTAAACTCAAACAGTACACTGATATTGACCGGTACATAAATATATCATTCTACTGGTCAAACCGGTATAGCTTCCGATATAAGATTGACTCCCTTGATATTCGCACAATAATTCTATGAACGCAACATTTATCATAAGAGCGCTCTTATATGTAAAAAGTGATAGAAAATCAATTATAATAGTGTAACAAAAGCTATGATCCTAAAATAATTCATTCTGGCACGATAAGTGATTGAAGAATTCAGTATATTAGTAAAAGAAAATATGTCGGCAATATCAAATTCAAATGACTTTAACAAAGTTGTTTTCAGTGGAGACTGTTTACACATAGTGAAGGAAAATTGTGTGTGTGTGTGAATTCTGACTTGAGCCAACTCAACATTTGACTCGAACTAAAAGGTTATAATTAATGTGAACAAGTTGGCCAATTGGATGCCCTGACAAATTGTATATCCAAAAAAAAAAAAAAAAATTCAGTCCATTCATAGATGCACCCAAGAAATGATTTTTAGTGTTAACTTGGTTATCATAACAATTACGAAATTTTGTTGTAATTGTCGGCCACCTTACAACTAATTATTATTGTTGTTATTATATATTAATAGTATTATAATAATTTGAAGATGCAAGATGATTTTTTTTTTTCCTTTCATAGGCTACAATGACAAGCAATATATATCCGTGTGAATTCATTTGGGGTGGGTGGGGGTTAAAAAAAAAAAAGAAATATGTAAATTAAATCCAAAAAAAATAAACTTTTAATATGGATCGATAAGGGAAGGAGGTAGCAAATTTTTTTTTTCTTTTTTGGGATGTTAAATAATAGATAGTTTTATATCGCCGGGGACAAAATGCTGGTATAGCTCGTGTTTTTTGTAGTGTATCTTTATCAATTACAACCTAGCTACAAGGCCACAAGAAAGCAGGTTCTTCTTCTCTCCATGCATAGTATTCAACATCAAATTCTAGAACATGTTTTTCTAAAGTAGTTGTCGCACCCATTTTCTATACGTACATATGGGTGATAAGTTTTGTTTCCCACGTCCTAAAGAACTGGAGTGGGGCAAACTCTTGTTAACTACCAAATGCCCAGGCCTTTGGGTCAATATTTGATATCCAATGAACTTTAGCATATCAAATTCTTAATTATTTTTATTATGTTGTAATTAATTTGACCCAGCAAGTTGATACTTTTCACTGTCAGACTCTTAATTAATTTGTTCAAGCTCAGTTGAACATGGCATTTGCTAGAGTAACAAAGTATAGACTTTTTTATTTTTTTGAGTAATTCAATAATTACAACAATTGGTGAGAAATTCTCTTCATAAGAGAAAACATGCAAAGTCACTAAATTTATAAAGCTATTATGACAAAGTAGAGAGCTTCTTGTTAATTTTAATTCCCACTGTATATATATTCTTTCATTGAATATAGTTTTAAGTTTTAACTAGGAATACGCGCAGATTCTATGCAACCAAGGGCAATCTTCAAATTATATATCGCTGAAGACGTGATGTTGCCTACTAGTTAATTATGATATTATAAAAACGTAGATGAGAACAATAAATGAGTGGTTGTTCGCAATGTGAACGTGTATATATGACCAATTCAACCAAAAAAAAAATAACGTGTATATATGAAAATCAATGATATTTGCTTTCAAAAGTAAGAGAATCTCTTCTGAGATTGATACTCCATTTTGTATAAACAAAAAGGCAAACAATATTTTGCTCTGTGATCTTGACGGGCTATACGTGTGACAGTGATGGCTAAACAACTATTCGGATTCTTCTGCTTAATCATTATTTTCTACATAGCAGTAACAAGTGATTGAGATTAATACTCAGGGTTTTTATGTTTTTTTTAGGCCATAGGAGGTTTTCTTAATATACCCACCAAAAAAAAAAAAATCTCATACATATAAAATGAAGAAGTTAATAAATCTCATATACTCCCTATGTCTCAAAATATTGTCTTATTTTTAAAAATAAAAGTTATTAGTTTACTAAAATTCTTATTATACCCCTACTTTATTTTCAAAACTATTTGAAAAGAAAACTAACAAATATTTAAAAAATCAATCTAATTGGGCATCTTTTTAGTTTAAGAATAACTTTTTTTTTAAATGCTGATAAATTTATTTAAAGGTAGTTTTGTAAACTTATACATTTTTATAAGGTAAACAAAATAATAAATGATGTTCTCTTAAAATTTTTGATTTTCCAAAAATGACAAATAAAATAGGACGGAATGAGTAATTAATTAAGGTGGCAAGCAGACATAACGAGAATGTCATCATTGTACAAAGAAATTTACTTGAAAATATGTTAATTCTCTAATTTTTTTTTTTTTTTAAATAATAATGGGAAATGTTACCATCATAAGATAAAAGGTTCAGCATGAATCACTTTTGCTATGCGACCAAGTCATCTCATATATTCAGTCTTGCCCAAGTCAATAATAAGATATTTTGATATGAACTTTCAAAATTTAAAAGCCACTTGATAAATTAAAGGTGCACAAGCAACCGTACCTGTACGCTAACCTGGTTGTACATGTTCAGCTTCTTTCTGAAACCCTAATTAGGTCAATCCAAAGTCGTGATTTAAAATATCCATATATTTCTCCCGTGTAGAATCATGTGCATACGTTGCATACATGATGGGTGCCAGCTTCGTCATCCTTGTTCATTTCTCTGCGTCACTTCTATCTACTATCTAGTCAGATATCATCATCATCATCAACAACTACTCTTCTTGAAAGACAAGTAATAATACGATCCCAAATAATAATATGATGATTCTTCCAATTCTGTACTTATCTTCATGTTCAAAGATAGGTAAAGATGCCATAATAAAAAAAGATAGGTAAAGATTATTTGTAATATTTTGCTTAAACCTCTTGCCTCCTTTCTCACGGCAAATTTGCTAAATAGACTGAATTTAGGAAGTTTTTCTGTGAACTGTATGCGCGTGAAACATATTAGTAAGTTGGACTGTTTTTAAAAATCGAGTTTAAAAAACTCGACTTTCAACCCATTTATACTCATTTTTCTCTTGCGTGAAGTCTGTAATGGACTAAAAAAAAAAAAAAAAGTGGAACTCGAGATTAGGAAATTCGAGTTCCATTTGAACAGAGCTTGAGTTTCTTAAACTCGAGTTCCATCTGCATATTTTGGAACTCAAGTCTAGGAAACTCGATTTTCACTTTTAAAAAAAAAAAAAACAGTCTAATTAACTATATAATTTCACGCGCATACTATTCACCGAAAAACTTCCTAAAATCAGTCTAATTAGCAAATTTTGCTCCCTTTCTCACCGTAAACTTTATTTATTTTAAGAGTTCAAGCACAAAATTTGTAACAAAAAGGTCTCCATTATTAATGAATTAGACTAACTCCACTAGGGTACTTGGGTGTTTAGTTTATTGATTTGTCACATTATTAGTTTATGCAATTTTGAAATGTTTTATAGTAAAGAGTAAAATAATATTTTGAGTTTTGACTAAAGACTAGAGTAACACTTTTTTATTGAAAAGAAGAGACTCAGACTATATAAATTAAATATGATTTTTCAGCCAACCAAATTAACACATCCACTTATGATTAAAAATGTGCAAAGTGCCAACACAACGCACTAGTTTCAGAAAAGAAAAATCAAGCAGACCGTATAGAACATGTGGTCCATTTTGTTTTATGGTTGATGTTAGTGCGTTCATTGTGTATGACACATGATGATGAGGTCCGTGGAAGACTTAAATTTTGTTTAAGTCAAGCGAATTCTTCAAGGGAAATATTATCTGGGACTGGGATGACTATTGTGAGTCAAGTCATCACGTTCAGCACTTAAATAGAACTTCGTTTTCGTTATATATGCACAATGAGATCAGCATTGGATCATTTCATGAGTTCAGCACCATAGGTGGATTTATGATGTATGAAGTTTTTTTTTTATATAATTATTTTGGAATTATGCTAGTAAGCACAATTGTGTGATTGGTAAAGGTACACACTTTCGCCAATCACAAGTTCACAACTCGCCACATGGCGAGTTGTGACTTGTGACATAAAGTTGTGCTTAATTTGTAATTATTATATATTTGTATTTAGTAAGTTTTGTATCATCTTTCCCCCTCACCTAACTTGCTCTTAAAATGTTATGTGATTTAAGGTTTTTTTTTGGTATAAAATATTAAAATTATATATATATATATATATATTTATTTATTTATTTATTTATTGATGTTTGGTGTGACAACCAAATATTTATTAAAATGAAATGATTGGTTTTATCTCCGCCACTCTTAACCCTTTTGATTCCTCTCTGCCATAACTATCAACTCCCCATATCGCCCATCCGTTGTTGTCTATCCTACTCATTTATTGCACTGGACTCGATCAATGCCGCACGTTGCAAAAAATTAGGACAAAATGGGCTTTTGCCCTTTTTAACCAAATTAATTAGCCTTATGCCCTCCTTCCCAAACTAATTAGGAAAATGCCCCTCTTTTAAAACTCGATTTTTGATAAATCGAGTTAGGTCCTATAGCGGCATTTTTAAGGACCTATAGTGACGTTTTCAATACCTATAGTGGCGTTTTGTAACTCGATTTATATGAAATCGAGTTATAGGTAAAAAAAAATTAAAAAAATTGTCTATAACTCGATTTAATGGAAGTCGAGTTAAAAAACGTCACTATAGGTCTTGAAAACGTCACTATAGGTCCTTAAAAACGCCGCTATAGGGCTCCAGATTTTTTTTTTTTTATAACTCGATTTTGAGAAAATCGAGTTTTAAAATAATGACATTTCCCTATTTAATTTGAGAAGGAGAGAATAAGACTAATTAATTTGATTGAAAAGAGAAAAAAGTCCATTTTGTCCCAAAAAATTAGGAACTGGTTGCTCGATCACTTTTGCCCACTTATCAATTCCTGGCCCCCACTGAATAATCTACCTACTGTAATTGCTTGTCGGCAACTGTCTGTCATCACCACCATTGGCCACCGTTTTCCACACTAACCATCGCCTATCTATTATTATTGTTGTCACTTGTCATGAGTCACTTGCTATTGTTGGTACCAATACCATTTTGATCACACCAATTACGGATTACCACCGTCATTTAGCAATTTTAATGCAATTAAATGCAAGAAAATTAATTTTTAGATCACAGGCAAACAACAAAAAATATATCATTATCTTTCAAAAATGTTCTTTTTAGAATAACATTATAATTTATATGTCAAATCAAAAAAAAATTTAAGTAAAAGTTTATTAGTATGATGCGCATGCTCACACTATTATCATTAGATTATCATATAGATTTTTCTTTTTCTTTGAGGAAAAACAGAATCATGGTAGTTGGTTCTTTTTTTCCCCTCGTTTTTATTGTTGATAATGATGTGTTTTGCATTTACTTGTGTTTTTTTCTCAACCCATCAATATAGTTACTCCTCTTAGGTCAAGGTATGATTCAGCACTATCACAAAAACTTTCTTAGGTCCCCACAGGGACGGCTGTCAGAGAAAAAAGAAAAAAATATTTAATTAATATTACTTGCAGCCATGAAAGTTATGTACAAAAAAAATATAATAAAATTGAGAAAATCACCATCACATTCTTGATGTAATGGTCATTTTACAAGTATTATTATTTATAAAATGTGAGGGCTAAAATTCAAGTTTTCATAAGAGAACTTCATACATGTAGACACTTAAATTATATTCGAGTAAAATTTCTATCTTATGAATAATATATATATATATATATATATAAATTAAAAAAAAAAAACACTAAGAAAGAAAAATAGTACGGGCAGCAATATTATCCACTTATTTGAGTTGAAATGGTAAGAGGTGGAATCCTTCTTTCTTTCTTTCTTTCTTTCTTTCTTTTGTCAGGTCCCCCAGCTCTTGTACTTTTTGTTGGATATCATTAACTTTTTTCTTTCATTCTTAACCAAGGACAATTATTTGAAAAGAATAGATTGGTTTCACATTGAAATTTAATAGAATTTAAAATTGGCTACAAATATATCTTGTCCTCCCTTCTTTTTATTTTGTTATGTTTTTTTTGTCTTTTCTTTTTCTTTTTTGGGTTTCTCATTGAAGATTGCAGGTTGCTTTGATTTCTTTAGCTTGAAGGTGTGTTAGTTCAAATTACACATGGTATATGGTATTTTAATTTGTATATCATTTAAAGTTTTTTTTTAGGTAACTTAATTATAGAGTTCCTAATTAATTTATATATATATATATATATATACACTCTCAAATGAGTAAATTAAATTTAGTCATGTCATCAATAATTTAAATAAATATCAAAATAATTATAGTTAAGAGCATAATAAAATTCATCTACCTCATTTTAAAATTGATGTATAAAATTTTAGACATTACATGATGAAGTTGATGGGACTGACGAACTCACCTCCCTTGGACGATCTCATCAAATATATTCGTCCACCTCGGCAGGACACGGACGAACACAGGATAACCATTAATAAGAGCATTCAATGCCGCGGACAATTACCAATCAGTGGGTAGACCGTTGGAGCCTCATCAAAACCCATATTCATGAACCTTAAGGCATTACAAAAGGGCACTAAAGCCACAATTAAGGCCCCAACGACTAGGAACCATGAAGAAGTCTATATATACACACTGATCAGAGACAAACTAGAGATAGAAATTAATTGACCTAAAAGGTATTCATTGATACTTTGATATTCTAAACTCTTTTATTATTCACTAAAAACTCCTATATACTGACTTTGGCATCGGAGACGTGGTAGCAGGCACCACACTGGTGACCACCTTAAGGGAGTCATTGCTCTACATTTGCAGAGACTGCTGACAAGGACCCAATTCCATCTGGACGAACTTACAAGACTGACGATTTGCACTTCATCAATTTGGCGCCGTCTGTGAGGAAGACATTTTCGAACTTAGGTTCGAAAGTGTAGTTTCCAATCAATTCCTAAATTCAGATGGAGTCTAACCAAGATCCTGCAGCATTAGCCCTGCAAATCCAGGTACTTGCAGCTAGCGTCAAAGAGCTCACCAGACAAAACCAGGAGATGAGACTGCGACTTCAACAAAAGGAGAACCGATTCAGGATCAATCAAAAAGACAAGGAAGATAGTCAAAGAAGGAGTGACCGTCGAAGCCAACCGCCCCAGATGAACCAAGCTCAGATCTTCTTCGGGAAATAAACCGTTTGAACTGTTTAATGGACTTAAAGATCCCCTGGACCACCTCAACACTTTCAAGACAACACTAGGTCTCCAACAACCCCTTGACGAAATATTGTGTCGCTCTTTCCCCACCACTCTCAAATGAGCTGCAAGGGAATGGTTTACGAAGTTCTCAACATTGTCCATCGACAGCTTCAAGCAGTTGAGCAGTTCTTTTTTAACGTCACTTAGTTGGAGGATAGCACTCGAGGAGGCCAGCAGATCACTTACTCACCATCAGGCGGGGAGAGAAGGAGACCCTAAGGTCATACGTGAAGCATTTCACTCGAAAAACTTTAAAGGTAGACGAAGCTGATGACAAGGTGCAGTTAACAACCTTTAAAGCCGGATTGAAGTCCAGGGAGTTCGTGGTCTCACTCGCAAAAAATCCTCCAAAAACGATGGCGGAAATGCTCTTGAAGGCACAGAAGTACATGAATGATGAGGACGCTTTAGCTGCGATAAAAGAAGAAGTGAAAACCAACGAGAAGGGAAGGAAAGAAGACGACCATAAAGGACGAAAAAGGGAGCGCTCGAATTTTCAGATTAACGATAGGGGTAAAAAGAAAGACGAAAAAGCTCCTCTAACGGTAAAATTCACTCCTTTAGTTATGCCTATTGACAAAATTTTGACGCAGATTAAAGATGAACACTACCTCAAATGGCCTAGGCCATTACATTCGTCATCCAACGTGCGTGATAAGAAGAAGTATTGCCGCTTCCATAAGGCTCACAGCCATTACACAGAGGATTACATAGACCTGAAGGACCAAATAGAGGAGCTCATACGAAAAGGAAAATTGGAGAGATTTGTGAAGAAAGGGGAGCCTAGTAGGTCCAGGGAGGATGACAAGGACAAGTGTGAAGCCTTACCAAGGGACGAGGACTGTACGTCCCAAAGTCCACCAAGCTTGATCGGGGAGATAAAGACGATCACAGGTGGGCCGTCCACAGGAGGGTCGTTCAAATCCCTTAAGAAGTCATATCAGAGGCAAGTTAACAACGTCCATAGGATGCCCCCGATGAAACAGAGACGAACAGACAGGGACATGTTTTTCTTTGAAGAAGATGTTAAAGAAGTGAAGCAACCTCATGATGATCCCTTGGTCATGATGTTAACGATAGAAGGGATTAACACCCGGAGAATCCTCGTGGATAATGGCAACTCCGCGGACGTCATCTATCTTTCTACTTTTTAGCAGTTGAAGCTAGATCCAAGAAGGCTGCGCCCATTTGACTCTCCCCTCGTCAGCTTCAGTGGAGACAAAGTCTATCCTAAAGGCATAGTGACATTGATGGTCACAGTGGGAACTTACCCGAGGCAATTGACTCGTCAATTGGACTCCTTGGTAGTAAACTATCCCTCGTCTTATAATGTGATTATTGGAAGGCCTACACTCAACCGCTGAAAGGCAGCTACGTCCACCTACTGCCTAAAGGTAAAATTCCTAATAGAAAACGGTGTAGGCGAGATAAAAGGAGATCAAGTTCTGGCCAGGGAATGTTATCAGGCCGTATTAGCTGCAAAAGAAAATCTTACATGGATGATCGAGAAAAAGGAAGAAGATAAAGTAGAACCCCTAGAGACAGTGGAATTGGTCGAAGGAGAACCAGCAAGAATAACTAGAATAGGGATGACATTGAGCCTCGAGATGAGGATAAGACTTGTCCAATTCCTTAAAGAGAACCTGGACGTCTTCACATGGAGTCACGAAGACATGCCAGGTATATGCCCAAAGGTCATCCAACATAGGCTGAATGTGGACCTCGAGAAGAAGCTCGTCCAACAGAGACGACGGGTCTTCGCTCTAGAACGGAATCAAGCAATTACAGATGAGGTCAACAAGTTGTTAACAACAGGCTTTATTCGAGAGGTTTACAATCTAGATTGGCTCACGAATGTGCGTGAACTTTACAGACCTCAACAAAGCTTGTTCAAAGGACAGTTTCCCGCTACCCATGATAGATCAGTTGGTTGATTCTACAACCGGGTATAAATTACTAACGTTCATTGATGCATTCTCGGGGTACAATCAAATAAAGATGGCCGAAGAAGACCAGGAGAAAAACTGCTTTCATCACGAGCCAAGGGCTCTATTGCTACAAGGTAATGCCCTTCGGGCTGAAAAATGCAGGAGCAACCTACCAGAAGTTAGTAAATAAAATGTTCAGCAAGCAGATCGGGAGAAACATGGAAGTATATGTGGATGACATGCTTGTTAAGAGTAAAGAAGAGCTTGCCCATCTAGACGATCTCAAAGTGACGTTCACCATGCTCAGGCAGTACCAGATGAAGCTGAACCCCAGTAAATTTGCCTTTGGAGTAGCCTCGGGGAAATTCTTGGGGTTCATGATGTCCCAAAAGGGGATAGAAGTAAACCCAGAGAAGGTGCGAGCCATACTTGACATGACACCACCAAAGACCGTCAAATAGGTGCAGAAGCTCACAGTAAGGATAGCGGCACTCAACAGGTTCATCTCTAAAGCAACAGACAAATGCTTACCTTTCTTCAAGACATTGAAGCGATTGCTTGGACTGACGAATTTGAGGTAGCTTTTCAAGAACTCAAGTGCTACCTGAGTAATCCACCCCTCCTAAGCCCGTCCAAGGAGGGCGAAAACCTGTATTTGTATCTGGAAGTATCAGCCACAGCCGTGAGTGCAGCTCTGATTTGAGAAAAGGACAGGAAACAGATCCTAGTTTACTACGTCAGCCAAACTTTCCAAGGGGCAGAAGCCAAGTACCCAAGGATTGAGAAGATCGCATTCGCATTAATAATAGCTTTGCATAAACTGCGACCTTATTTTCAGGCGAACCCCATCCTGGTAATGACGGACTAACTCATTAAGAAGTCCATGAACAAGCCCAAGGCAGCAGGGAGAATGGTCCAGTGGGCAATCGAACTTAGCCAATTCAACATTGAGTACCACCCTAGGACAACTATTAAACCGCAGGCATTGGCGGACTTTATCGTCGAGTTCACCATCCCAGACAAGGACAGCCTCCCCAACGAAGCAAAACAATGGAAAATACAAACTCATGGTTCGTCAACCTAAAAGAAGGAAGGAGTAGGGGTCGTCATCATCACCCCAGAAGGAGAAATGCTCAAGTACAAGGTTTAGCTAAAGTTCCCGGCCACTAATAATGAAGCTGAGTATGAAGGAATACTGATGGGGCTAAGGGTCGAGAAGGCATTAGGAGCTAAAAAATTCTCCTCCAGAGTGATTCTAAACTGGTAGTAGGGCAGTTAAAGAAGGAATATGAAACAAAAAAGGAGAGAATGCAAAAATATCTTAGGTTGACGAAGCATTTAACACAAGAATTTGACAAGGTGGAATTCATGCAGATCCCCAGAAGCCAGAACATGATAGCAGACGAGATCGTGAAGCAAGCATCGCCAGAAGAAAGACCAACGAGCATGGGCTTAGAGATGGAAGTCCAGAAGCAACCCAGCATTGAAGAAGTCTCTACCTTCACAATCCAAAGCACAAGCAACTGGATGACCCTAATCCTATTTCCTCAGAGACAGACATCTTCCATAGGATGTCGAGGACGCCGGGAAGGTCAAAAGAGAACAGCGAGGTTCACGATCCTAAACGACACCCTGTACAAGAGAGGCTTCTTCATGCCCTACTTGAAGTGCGTCGACAAAGAAAAGGCCAAATATATTCTGGAAGAGATCCACGAAGGGATTTATGAAGACCATGCAGGCCCTAGATCCTTAGTAAACAAAGTTATCAAAATAGGTTACTTTTAGCCTACTTTGTAGGTGGATGCGAGGGAACTCGTCAAGAAATGTGACAAATGCCAAAGGTTTGGGAATGTCTAGCACCTCCCAGAAGAGAAACTGACGACGATAGCCTCACCATGGCCGTTTGCGCAATGGGGAATTCACATCATCGGTCCACTACCCCAAGGTTAGAGACAGGTAAAGTTTCTACTAGTCACTATTGACTATTTCACAAAATGAGTTGAAGCAAAGGCACTATCAACCATTACCGCAGCAAAAATCCAAAGCTTCGTATAGAAGAACATAATTTGTAGATTCGGGATCCCACGGACGATCGTATCAAACAGTAGGTGGCAGTTCGACAGTCAAGGTTTCAGGGATTTCTGCTCAGGCCTAGGGATCAAGAATCAATATTCATCCCCAGGACACCCGCAAGCGAACGGACAGACGAAGGTGACTAATCAAACTTTACTCAAGATCATCAAAGCCATGGTAGACGAGGCTAAGGGAGCCTGGCCGAAGGAGTTTCCCAGTGTCTTGTGGGCTTACGGGACTATAACAAGAACCCCGACAGGAGAAACCCCCTTCAGACTCACTTATGGCACTGAGGAAGTAATCCCAGTCGAGGTGGGAGTAACCACCATCAAACGAGAGACGTTCCACGAAGAAAGTAACGAAGATCAACTAAAGATTAACCTGGACTGCTTGGATGAAGTTAGAGACGGAGCTTCTAACAGAATGATGAGGTATCAGCAAAAGATGGCCAAGTACTTCAACAAGAGAGTGAAGCTCAGACAACTCGACATAGGGTACCTTGTCCTACGCAAAGTCATCCCAGCAACCAAAGACCCGGCCTAACTTGGGAAGGACCCTACCGAGTCGTCCATTACTCCAGACAAGGTAGTTATCACCTGGAGACCTTAGACGGGCAGAGACTGCTACAACCATGAAAAATTGAGCACTTGAAGAAGTACCACCAATAAGATGTAACAGATAATTTTATTCATTTTTTAAAGTAATAAAAAAACTATTCAGCTAATGACTTGATGCAAGCAAACCTAGCAACTTAAAAGCCAAAAAATTGGCTAAATAACAAGATTCTGTCTAAACGGCTGTAAGTTACTGACGAAACCAAAGAATGACAAAATCTCTTAAATGGGTGTAAGTCACAAAAAATTGGCTAAGTAACAAGATTTCGCCTAGATGGATGTAAGGCTATATTTGGTTCATGTAAAATATTTTCCGAAAAATAAATATTTTTTGAAAATGCTATTTTCGGGAAAAGGAAAATGTATTCAAGCTGTTTGGCTGCCTTGGAATTCGTTTTACGAAAAATCAATTCCGGTGTTTGGTTCGTTCAAACATTTTACGGAAAATGCTTTCTGTTTTACGGAAAATGCTTTCTATTTTACGAAAAATCAATTCCCATGTTTGGTTCGGTCAAACATTTTACGAAAAATGGAATTTGTTTTTTACAGAAAATCAATTCCCATGTTTGGTTTGTGGATCATTTTACGGAAAATATGAAATGCCTTACAAATTCAAGCATCTGCATTACCTAGACAAACCTGTAACAGTACAAAACTAATCATCCACTTCAACATCAAAAATAATCATCCAAATTCAAGCACCTGCATTGCCTAGACATATCTGTAACAGTACAAAAATAATCATCCACTTCAACATCAAAAATAATCATTTGAATATACCCATAATATTTATATAAAAACAGCCACATCAATCGTTCACCATTGGCATTACACCTCCATGGTGTACAAAAATGATACCTACTTATGGTATCTGAACAGTACAAATACATAATTTGGGCAATTGTATCGTTCCAATAATACAAAAGATTACAACAAAAGTTAATTCCTAAAACTACCGTCACAGTCAACATGAAACAAACAAGTCATAATTGTGGGAACAAAAAACCATCCAACCACAGCTTTCTCAGCCTAGCATTCTTGGCTAGAAATCCCTGTGTTGCCTTCTCATTTTCACAAAGATAGTCAAACGCAGTTGCGAGCATGTCATCGCTATACCCATCCGCCATCATAGCCATGACCTCATTGCAAAGAGCTGTGTAATCCACCGGGCCCCGATTGATTTCTTTAAGAGCCACAGCTATTTCCTTTAGCTGATCAGACAGATTAGTCAGCACACTATCATCAGCATTAGAAGGTGCACGCCCTCTTTTGTGGGACTTGAAAATTCCCAACCCGGTGGTGGATGACTCGACTGCATACTTCCCTTTCTCGACCACACCTTCCTCCACATTTTCCGCAACAAACTCAACACTGTCCCCATTGTCTGGCTCATTCTCAATATCCACATAGGACTTAGAAAAGCCACCGTGGCTGTGTCATTCCCCACAACAATAGCCAATTCATCATATATCTCAATTTTTTTGTTTAGATACTCTGCATGCTTTCGATGCGCCTGTAAGGGAGAAAGGAATGTATAATAAGAATGCAATAATCACTTCACTCATAAATTTAATATTCAATTCAATATAAATGCCATTAAATGATTTAGGTCAACGATAAACAAAAAAATCTGTTAGGGAACAGGAGACATAACTCATGATTTTGAAGATAAGTACAATAGAAAATATAATGTACAAATGCTAAGACCAGATTTTACAATAGATTCGCACATGAAAGTTATATTTGAAAAACCTTATAAAAGCAATGGAATCCTAAAAAGAATGACACTATAAATTTCATATAAAAGGCAAAAACATACATTATCATTTATATTAAGAAAATATAGTTGGAAGCCATACCATGACTTCTTCTTGGTATGTCTTCGTGTCGCATGTTATCATTTTTAGGTTATCATCCCAGTCAAAACCACTCTTCTTTCTAATAGTCTGAATATGGACCACATGGTCTTTAGAGTCCGCATTTGATTGTCAACATAGGAGGGGTGGCACTCAACCCCAAATTGGGCAGTTATCTCCTTCGCTACAAAAGCAAAGGAGGCTGCCTTGAAAGTGCTAGACGGCTTGTTGCCCTTTGCCACCTCCTGCGCAAGTATCCTAAGCATCATTTCATGCATGGGCGGCAGTCACCTGAACTGCTTGCTGCTACTTACCTTCTCTTTGCCCTTTGACATTACTACATATGAAAATTGTATAGTGAGAGTAGCATTTAGTAATTATGCTCGGAATAGGAACAACAAATCAAACACACATACAAGCACGCTTATAGATGTGCACAACAGAATGAAACATGCTAACACTAGAAATAACAATGTAATACCATCAAATAACAATGTAATGCTAAAAATACTTTTTCATTATACCACCAGAAGTCTATAGTAAATACATTGTCTTTACAAAACAAAACAAAAAAAAAAAAAAAAACACACATATTACAATCATAGAAATCTAAATAAAGTACTACTCTCCACTCCTAGTATAATTAGACCACATAGCTTGGCATATCTCGTCTCTCTTAGCATTCCACAATCTACTATCTTCAACAGACTCCCGATGTGATTGTGTTTCTTGTTGGGGGTCACTAGACTCTACTTGGTTCATTGCATCTTCCATAATATGGTCATTTGGTTCAACCCCCATAATGTGATTATGAACCACACAACATGCTAGCACTACTTTCACTTGGGTTTCAAAAGACCAAAATGATTCTACATCCAACACTCGAAAACGTTTCTTCAACACTCCAAACCCTCGCTCAATGGTAGTTTTCAATGAAGAGTGTCGGAGGTTGAACAATTCTTGCTCATTCTCAGGAGGAAGATCACTATACTCTTTCAAGTGATATCGCATACTCCGATAAGGTGACAATATTCCATTTTTATTACCATACCCAACATCACCAAGATAATATTTACCTACGTATATTCAAAAATAAAACCAAATCACTACTATGCTTAGGAAAACGCACAATATTTATTAAACAAATAAACCAAAAAGGTGAAGTAATCGTATAATACCTTAGGGAATTGAAAATCCCCCTAGCCTAGCAAATGCATCATTTAACACACGTGAATCATGTGCACTGCCTTCCCATCTAGCCAATGCATAAGTGAATTTTAAGTTAAAACAAATGACAGCTAACACATTTTGCGTGGATCCATCTTTGCGACCACGAAATCTTCCTTGTATTTTAGGTGGCACAGATGCACGAACATGTGTACCATCTATTGCTCCAACACAATCCTAATTTTCGACGGATATAATGGTTTAAAATTACACAAATTTTCACAATTTACAAAAATACACAAGTCACAATATTTACCTTAAAATATGGGCAGAACATTCTACTATTCATTATCTCTGGGGGTGTATCTTTGCTATGCAGTCTTATTAGAGCTCTATATAATTTCAGGATCCCCCTAAGGACGACCTTTGAAGTATCTCTGAACAGTCTCAGTTGATCTATAGATCCGACTACCCATTACACGGAACCTAACATTATGACCAATAATGTGTAAGAAAATGAACACTTGCTTCGTAACAGACATGAGAATAGTCGGGCGTACGTGCTCCCCCTTAGTGAGGATGTGACATAAGTGGTGGAAAGCTATAGGCTTCATCCTAAGTTGATTCACACAATGTCTCTCACTTCCATGCAGAATACTATTTATGTATTCCTCTCTCTCGGCTGCATGATTAACATAAGACGCCCTAGGCAGTCATCTACATCTACGCCGCAATTTCTTTAACAATGCAACCCCCACAAGGAGGACAGCAACTGAGGCAAGAATTGCGGCTTTGGTTTTTTTCTTCATCTAACAAAATCACAAACACTGTGGTCTAAGAGGTATGTAAACAAGCATGCTATTGATTACACAGTAAATAAAAATAGCCACGAACAGAAAACATCCAAACCAAATAAGCGGTTTAAAATTGTCAACCTGATATTAATTAGCATAACCCAAAACCAAAGAAGAAAAACTGAAAGAATTATAAATAAGTTTTAAGTTGGGTCAGCTGGCCTTGGTGGAATCAACACATGTGTTTTAACTACATATAGTTAAATGTAATGTGATGTGCATTATCTGTTCATCTCCATATACATAAATAGTCAAATAAATAAAGCAAACTTTTGTTGGATGATATTATTTAACAAACATATTGCACTACTGACTATTTTCAAGTGACCAACGTGATAATTAAATGCCTTGTCGTGACCCTAATGGTTACAATTGAACATTTTAAGTGTGTGTGTGTTGTTTATTATTATTATTATTATTATTATTATTATTATTCTAATTTTTAAAGTTTGGCTGCCTTGTGCATGCAATATGTGAAAAAAGAATCCAAGGAGAAGGATCAATTGCCCATAATATTCATTAGAAAGCTAAGACCCAATAGGTCTTTCTTTATTTGCTGCAAATGCATGCAATTGGCAAGACCCAATATGCTCAATACAGAATCTATCCATCCATGAATAATACACAGTTTAAATAAAAATTGGATAATTAAAAAAATTAAATAAAAAAATAATAATTATATAAATAAATAAATATATAAATATTTATATAAATAAATAAATATATATATATATATATATATTTATAGATCGAATCCGAGAGGTGGGTCGAAGGATGGGTTGTTTATGCGACGGTGTGTGGATTTTCGCATATCTGAGTTTGAGGGGATGTGGATCGGACTTGTGTGGATTGGAGTTGTGTGGATCAGAGGTGTAAAACGTCAAACCCATAAACAAACACCGTCAGACTGAGGAATAATCAACCAGAGAAGGAAAACTCACCGTGGGTTTGCATTTGGCGCTGAACGAAGAGTGGGTGGAGCTCGGTGATCGAACTACCATGTGGGAGAGGATCCAGTGGCTGAGCTCGGCGTGTATGGATCAGTGAGATGATCGGACTACCGTGTGTGGATCGGTGTGAGCTTGTAGAGTGAGCTTGTGGAGTGAGCTGTTCTCTCTTCTTTCTCTCTCTCTCTCTCTCTCTTTCTATCTCTCTCTTTTGCGCGTCTGCCCCGGAAATGGTTTAAAGTGAAAATAAAAATGTAAAACCATTTCTAGGTCAAAGGCTTATTTTACACGGTCAACTGAAAATATTTTCCAGAAAATTTATTTTCCATGTGCAACCAAACACCTGCATTTACGGAAAAGCATTTCCAAAAGTGATTTGAAGCCAAAACAAACATAGCCTAAGTTACTGAAGAAGCAAAGAATGACAAAATCCCCTAAATGGGTGTAAGTCACAAAAAATTGGCTAAATAACAAGATTCTGCCTAGACGGATGTAAGTTATTGACAAAGCCAAAGAATGACAAAATCCCCTAAATGGGTGTAAGTCACAAAAAATTGGCTAAGTAACAAGATTCCTCCTAGACGAATGTAAGTTACTGACGAAGCCAAAGACTGACAAGATCCCTTAAATGGGCGTAAGTCACAAAAAACTGGCTAAGTAACGAATGTAAGTTACTGACGAAGCCAAAGAGTGACAAGATCCCTTAAATGGGTGCAAGTCACGAAAAACTGGCTAAGTAATAAGATTCCACCTAGACGGATGTAAGTTACTGACGAAGCCAAAAATTGCAAAGAATTAACTAACTAACAAAATCTCGTCTCAACGAATGCAAGTTACCAACGTAGCAAGACTCAATCAACGACTATGAGTCACAACAGACACTCTAACAAAATCATAACAATGCAAAAGAGGTAACTAAAGGAACAAAGCAGTCACTAAGTAGCATGCAAGGGAAGAATGAAAACAAGTAAGTATAAAAGTCACTAATATAACCACGGGCAACTACATTGTTTCAATATAATAAAAGCCCATAAACACTGGGCAAAAACATTGTTCTTAAATTGGAATAAAATTTTTTTTTTTTGAAATTAGAATTATAAAAAAAATTAAAAAAAAAGACGAGTAACAAGTTCAGGCGTCTGTGGCTGCGTCACCATCAGCTGGAGGCGGAAGAGCACTCTCAGGGTCATCACCTCCGGGGGTTGTGGACTGAGAGGCCTCATCAACAGCCATTTCTTTGTCTACTTCTTAAAGATCAAGGTTCTCCAGATCCACTCCAGTAGGATGCTTGACAAAGTATCGCCTTAGGAGTTCAAATCCTTTGAAGTACCAATTGAAGAGCACAGTATTGTACTCTTTAGTCTACTAAAAAGCCTCAACGGCCTTAGCAGCAATGGTCTTAATTTTCTCCTTCGCCACCTGGAGCTGTTCGTCCTTTTCCACCCCAGCACCTGAAAGAAGGAACCAGACCTCCACAAAAAAAAAAAAAAAAAAAAAAAAAAAAAAAAAAAAGGATGACTGTGCACAAGTACACTACCTGGACAAGCTTGTAAAGATGACGACCCACAACCTCGTTGGGAGACATGCCCGAGAATACCTTCATCTCCTCGGAAATAAAAGTCTCTTGCGCCCTTGCCTGCGCAACCCCAGCGTCATCCCAAACACTGGACGAACAAGAGTCAGCTTTATCCTTCCCTTTGTCACCAATATGCTGCCTCTTCCATTAGGGAATGATTTCTTCAACCGAGGTAGTCGAGGAGGCTGTCCTCGTCGTCTCAGCCCAGGAGTGACGGAAGTCCCCTCATCCATCACCCGCACAATTTTGGCCCCAAGATTGGAAAATGGCTCGTTCTTCTTGGCCCTCATTCATGCGTAAATTCCTTGATTGAACTTCGTTAGCATCCTTGCAAGAGGAAAACACTTGTAAAATTTAAATAAAAAAAAAGGAAGAGGAAAGGAGCAGCATAGATGAGCTAAACACTTATTCTTTTTTTCCTCAATCTCTATGTTTCGCAAGAAAAAAGCAGAGGGCATTGGACCAAGGCAATGAAAAGCTAGAATCTGCGGGTCAACCAGATAGTCAAAATTCTCGATCGTCCTCACATACTTGATGGCTGCTTCAACGCGTCGCTTGTACCTGCTCTTAAACTTTGGCCTTCTCTTAACTGTGCACAAGATAACAAGCAAGAAAGTTAGTAAGTAACAAAATATGAGCCAAAAAACATAGATTAATAAGATGGACAAAGTACTGGTAGAAAGACAACGCACCTAGACTCGAGGTTCCCTATCGACGGAGCAACCTGGGACGTCTCCCCAAACTTCGCCAGAAAGGGTCTCAAACTCATCCCCAGAGACAAAAAAGAATCGGGACTTCCAATACCGGAACGACGAGGGCAAGTCCCTAACGATTCTAGCTTCCCTGACCCAAGGCACTAGCTCATAGTACCCGTACTCCTTAGATTCTTTCAAGCAGTACAAATAAACAAGCTCGTCCACCTTTATCATATCCCCATCAGTAGCAGCCAGCCATATCTCCATATAGCTAACCACTATCCTCCAAGAGTTAGACACAAGTTGCCCGAAAGCGATTCTGAAGTGGTTTAGAAGTTCCATGATAAAAGGGTGGGCAGGGAATTTAAGCCCACTCAGGAAGGCAGCCTCATAAAAGCACACCTCCCCGGGCGAGAAATGGCAGGCTCGTTCCTCTGGTTGAGGAAGGTGAACTCTAACCCTATCAAGAAATTGAAACCTTTGGCTAAATTTGGAGAGGATCTCAATATCTAGACCACATTCCTCCCCAAGGGCATGGAAAGCCCTAACCTCACATAGGACGGAGACGACGGTATCTCCCTCCACAGGGTCGTCACTAGACAACAACCCAGTCTCTAGCTCACTTAATCTCACCTTAGACATTACACCTCGCTCCCTCGCTAAACCCTCAAACCAAGCAATTGATTGGTGGAGCAAGGGTAGCAAATCAGCCAACACGACGCTCAAACTACTACCCTCAGATACAAAATTTTCAAGGTACGGAAAAACACCTAAGGATCCCCCCAAATGCGCAAAAAGAAATGAGATTGAGGGGCAAGCTATCCTAACCTCAGGGCTACTAACCATGGAAACCCAGAAAACAAAAAGGGGAGGACAATCCTAAAAGCCCCAGAACAAAACCAAAAAAAAAAAAAAAAAAAAGAGAAAGAGAAAAGAAAAAGGGGAACAAAATTAGAAAATCAAGCACCATTTATCCATACCATAGAAAAGCAAAGGAAAAGGGAAAGGAGAAACGTAGCTTAAAAGGAAGCAACCACAAAGTGCAGAAGCTTAGCCATAGAACGCAATGGCTTAAAGGAAAATCGCAGAAAAAGGTTGGAGAAGAAAAAGATAAGAGCAATGATTCGAAGGTGGAGAAAGTGAAGGGGAAAGTGAAAAGAAGGGAAGTTTAAAAACCAAGGCACAAAAACTGAAATTCAGCGGAAGACCCAAGAGTCGCACAATTGGAGCATTAACTCCACTAGTCAGAACACGCCACGTGGCCACAATGTGTGTGACGCCGCCACTATGCATTAAATGTGGAGCAAAATCCTAAAAGCCATGTCTGATCAAAAAACCTTTCATCTTCTGATGGTCGTCATGACACACCATGACGACCACAGAACTCGGGGGGACAGCTGATGGGACTAATGAACTCACCTCCCTTGGACGATCTCATCAAATTTACTCGTCCACCTCAGCAGGACACGGACGAACACAGGATAACCATTAATAAGAGCATTCAATGCCGCGAACGGTTACTAATTAGTGGGCAAACCATTAGAGCCTCATCAAAACCCATATTCATGAGCCCTAAGGCATTACAAAAGGGCACTAAAGCCACAATTAAGGGTCCAACAACTAGGAACCATGAAGAAGTCTACATATACACTGATCAGAGACAAACCAGAGATAGAAAACTGACCTAAAAGGTATTCATTGATACTTTGATATTCTGAACTCTCTTATTATTCTCTAAAAACTCCTATATACTGACTTTGGCATCATAGACGTGGTGGTAGGCACCACACCGATGACCACCTTAAGGGAGCCATTGCTCTACATTTACAAAGACTGCTGACGAGGACCTAATTCTATCTGGACGAACTTACAAGACTGACAATTTGCACTTCTTCAGAAGTCACTATAAAACTCTAAGAATTTTAATCTATATATTTCACTATGGTTAATTACTACAATATCCACACCCTAAACTACGAGGGAACTTGCATTTTATATTTCAAACTATGAAGACTAGTAATCACTACCGAAATTGTGATTTGTGACCAACCTTGAAAAAATGAAATAACACCTTACCGCCCATTTGTTGGTAAACTTTATTGATCACGTGCAAAGTATCAAGTATGTGTCCATCAACCAAGTAAATGACAAAAATGCCCTCCCATATTGAAATTTACTCAAATGCTCCTCCTTATTACCTCATTTCCCCATTTTGAAACCTAGAATATATCCTCCTAAAAATCAAACCTACAATTGATCCACACAATAGGTATATGAAACTTGGAGGTGAGAACAAATCAGGCATGTCAATTCTAGCTACATACATCAAAGGGGATTAGAGGGAGGGGCAAATGAGGTGGTTTTCAAAATTTCATGTGCAGTTTTATTCTTCGATCAATGTGTCCAACAACTTTTTTTCTTTCCATTTTTTAGGAAGCTTAAAGGTAATGGCAAATTCATTAATTTTTATCAATACCAATCCCCACTAGTTCTAGATTTTGTTTCAATCTTGTGTGGGTCATAGGTATATTTAAGATTGGGGAGAGGGGAGACAATAAGGGAATGACATTTAAGAGAATTTTGTTGTGGGAGCATATTTTTGTTATATGCAAAATATGTGACTGACTGAATGTTAAAAGTTAACCTTCAAATAAACGGTGTGACCTTATTTGTAAGGTTTGTCTCAATTTTGGTGGAGTTTACAAATTTTCATAGTTTGGAGCGTAAATGGTAAGTACTCCAAAATTTAAGGTTGAGTTCTACAATTAACCCTAATAAAATAAATAAATAAAAAGCAAGAAGAAGTATGGTGCACCTCATTGGGCCAAGCGGCCCAAGCCTTATAATCTAAGCCTGCAGAAACCAAAAGTAAGAAATAAGTAGGTGATAAAAATAATAAGTAACAATAAGAATAGGACTTTCTTATATAAATGATCAGGAGACATTTCTTAACCAAAAATTCTGTAAATCTTTCCTCAAAAAAAAAAAAATTCTGTAAATCAAAGATGACTTGAATCCGGAAACGTCATTATCATCATAGTCCAAGGGATTGCACGCTGTGGCCGATCAAAGTCCAAGCATAAAAGCTGTAAAACTTAAAAATAAAGAAAATATAAATAAATGTGACAATGAGTTTAAACATTATAAATAAGAAGTAAATTAAATAAGTCTATGAACCTTCAACTATATATTAAAAAAATAAGTAAATAAATAATATTTTTAATGAGTCTACAGCTAAATATAAAATAAATTTTTTAATAAAATATAATATAAATAGCATTTTTTTTTTCCTCTCATAAGAATGGAGTAAAATGTGGGTTGGTAAATTTATTAGTCACCAAATAAAGATCATGTATAATTTATTAATAAATAAAAAACATAATTTTTTTTCCCTTAAAAGAGAAAGAAGTTTCCTAGTAATATCACTTGAGCCAAGATGCTTGAATGTCTTTGAAATTTTACTTTGCCAATTCTCCACACAACACCCCCTCCCCCCCGGGGGTGCGGGCGCTAATGGAGAAATTATACAGTTCTCATGGTGGACAACATCACTTATCTACCATGAGGACCTTATAATTTCTCCCGCTCATGCTTGATTGTCTTTGAAATTTTACTTTTAGTTTCTCTGCTCCTAATCCAACAAAACAAATAGATGAGCTAATTGATTTTGATGACTTTTTAGTTTATGGGTTTGATTAATGAGTGTTAAAATGCATTGGTTAAGGTTGTACTCCCTCCGTCCCACTTTTTTTGTCCTGTTTGAACAGTCAAACTTTTTAAAGGAATATCATTTATTATTTTGTCTACCTTTTAAAAATGTATAAGTTTCCAAAACTACCCTTAAAAAAATTTATCAAAAAATTGAATTAGTAAATTAATAGGGGTATAATAGGAACATTAGTAAATTAATAACTTTTATTTTTAGAAACAGGACAATATTTTGAGACATCTCAAAATTGAATAGAGGACAAAAACAGTAGAACGGAGTGAGTATTTTTTATTACAATCAATCAATTTTTTTAGAGAATTCACACAACTTTCAAGTTGTATTTGTTTATTAATTTTGCTAATTTCCAATACAGTGGGGTCCACTTGTGTCCTTAACAAGTGCATTTGTGCACCCGTTAATATATGTATTTGCTTAATAACTTTTATTCCGCAGTAGAACCCTTTTTTTTTTTTGAGGGTTCTACTGTTTTTTTTTTTTTTTTAAAAGGGTTCTACTGTAAAAAAAAACAGTAGAACCCTTTTTTATTCCTCTTTAACGACTACATTTGCACGAGAAAGTATACCATGTTTTGGTAATACCAACTCAGTATCTGTTTTGGTATTTTTTACCCAATAAATGAGTGACACCTGTTTCAAAAAATCACATTAGACTACTCCAATAAATTAATCACAATCTTCTATACTATTGGGAAGATAAATTAATCACCTATTGGAGTAGTCTAATGTGGTTTTTTAAAACATGTGTCACTTATTTATTGGATAGAAAATACCAAAACAGATGTTAAGTTAGTATTATCGAAACATGGTATACTTTCTCCATTTGCACACCCATTAACATATTCCTTAGTTTATTAATTTTAATCTTTAAAAACTGCAAAATTTTCTATTATGTGTATGTCGCATTACATAAACAGCTACAAAATTTTAGTTCCTATAATTATATCTTAAGAATATTTTTTTTTTAATTTCTATTAAATCCTTGTGGTAGTCTGCTTGAAAGAAAGCTCTAAAACCATTTAAAGGTTGAATTGATAGAAGTGGGGGGAAATTTGGAGGGGGGGGGGGGGGGGGGGGTGGTGAAATGGGCTTGTTCTAGTATATTTGCAATATTATTTCCCATTTTTTTTATATAAACTTACAATAGGATTTTAACCCTAAGTTCGCTCCATGAGGATTACTTTTACCAATAAATCAAGATACAAATTAGTTTTTAATGTACATGAGATTCAAACACAAATCTCTTATTTGAAAACAAAAAATCTTACCAGTTGAGCCATTTGAAATCCAAGTAATATTTTAGCGTGCTTTTAATTTTTATATAATAAATGAAAATTTTATATATCATATTTCTTTTACTATTATTGATAGAGTGAAACTATGTATCCTGCTTAATAATGATTATTCTTTACCATTAGATTGAGACATCAATTGAATTTTTTTTTTTATTTAGATTGGAATCAATCTTAGGCCCATTAGTCGACAAAAATCTATACAAGTTGATCTCAATAAAACCCATTATTATCTATGTATATAATTGGAATAGAACTCTTTCGTGTACACTTTATACCATAAAAAATAAAAATAAAATAAAAAAATAAACCTATAATTTAAATGAAATTGTTTAACAATATAACAAATTAAGAATATAAACATAAATTAAGAAATTAATATTTCAATTTCCTTAAAATTTAGAACAATAAAATAAATTAAGGGTATAAAGATAAATTTATAATTCAAGCTTTAAAGATTATGACACATTATATATTATATTTTTAATAAAATATAATTTAAGTCTCTAATCATACTCGTGTGAAGGGGTTAGTATTTATTATGAAAATATAAATTTATATTTATTATTTTATTTTATGCTTTTAGTCAATATATATTAAGTTAAATTATATAGTACTAATTCAATCTTGTCCTCTCAAAAAATAAAAATAAAAAACAAAAATAAAATAATCAATCTCTTGGGAGTTAGGACTTTCAAGAGGTTTTGGGTGACGCAATAAGAAATGTTGGGCTCAGTGAGCTCGATACAAACCCAAACCAACTTTACTGCGCCATGCTTCCTTGCTACCCAAACCTTAAATGACTCCTCCATGGATCCGTATAGGACTTTGAGAACGGCCCAGCTATTATTTATTCGGTACATCTAACATTATTTATCAGTCATAGCACAAGTTACAAAGCTTTTTGGCATCATAATTTTAAGGTTTTAAAGTGCAAATGTCACTTCTAAAGTACAGGAGTAATTGGATTTTATGCCTTCTATTTTCAGAATTTAAATTTTACTTCCTAAATTAAGTTATATTTCATTTGCATCGACAGTCTCTCCATTCATATTTTTTATTAAATACCATATAAATTTATTACATGTGTTTAGTTTATCCAATAAAATGATATCACGTTATTTTTGTAGCCTAAAAAATACTTTAAATACTTAAAACAAAATGAATCTTGTTTACATCATAGATTAAATTTAGTGGAAAGGATATTCTAGTTTGACCCGTTATTCCCCTCTATGGCTGTATGCTCTGCCCCTCTTCCTCCATATCCTTTCATTCCAAAAGAAAAGAGAGCAGATGGAAAATGGAGGAAGGAAATGAGAGAGGAAATGTAATTTTCCATTGTTTGGTTGGAGTGAAAAGGGAGAGAAAAAAATAGGATGGGTAGAGTCCACTCGAGTCCACAATTTATTTTCCTCCCAAATTGCAGAAAAAATTATTGAGAAAGAAAATACAAAATTTTCACTACTTTTCATATTTCTACTTTTAATAATAAGGATGTAAATGTATTTTACTTTTTATCTTTCCAATTTTCCATCTTTTCTATCAAACACACATGGTAGAAAACATAAATATTTTCTATCCTCCTATTTTTTATCATCCCAACCAAAACGAGCCTAAAGATTGAATTGTTATTTTCTTGACTCTTAAGTGAGGGGAAGAGTCTTCCAATTGTATCTCAAATCTTTTGATTGGGAATCAAACAAACAAATAGAATCCAAAAACATTTTTTCTTTCAATAAAAAAGAGATGGGCACATAGTTAGTTTTCCGAAGATGATGGTTTATAGACCATAACTGACCTTCTTGGGCTGCCACAGGCTCACAGTCCCAATCCTTATTATCAAACTCATTCTTCTTTCATTTATTTTAAAATTATTCATTCCAAAAACTCTTATAAAAGATAACAAACTAAATTGATATTCATATGGCAAAACTATATTATTAGTCCCTGAACTTTACCTGCTGAGCGCATTTAATCCCTAAAGGTTCAACTGAGTGCTATTAGTCCCTAAAGTTTCAAAACTAAACACAATTGATCTCTCCATTAACTACTGTTAGTTTTGTGCTTATGTGTCTAATGGAAAAATAAGTAAACATATTTTAATGACATGGCAACATTTTTTATTTAAAAAAGGCGAAAATTAGGGGTGTGCAGAAAACCCACCGACCCGCCAAACCCGACCCGAGCCAACCCGACCCACCGGGTTGGGTCGGTTTTTAGGCCTTGGTGGGTTGGGTTGGGTTACAAAATTTTTTTTTATAGCGGGTCGGGTTGGGTTTGGGTCATAAAATTATAAACCCGCCAAACCCGACCCGACCCACCGACCCACCCATATTTAATATATATTTAAAATATATTATATATTTAATTTTTTTTATAAAAAAACTAGGGCACTTATATATATTTAAATATATATATATATATATTATATTTAATAATTAAAAAAAAAACCAGCTGTAGAGCAATACTTCCTCAGTTTCTCCTACTAATACTAATTATATATATAATATGTATTATATAATTAATAAAATTTTTAAAATAACCAACTCTTCCTATCCTATATAAAAGCCAATTAGTTCACACAAACTCTAGTAAATTATTATTGTTGTTTAGTTATTGGTGTTGTTTGCCCTTAAGGAATTACATCGATACTAATCTTTGGGTTTTTTTAATATATTAACATTTATATTTTTTTTCTACTCAATTTAATAATAATAATAATAATAAAATTTCAAACCCATGGGTTCAACCCGACCCAACCCGACCCACATGGATCGGGTTGGGTCGGGTTGAATTTATGTGATGGGTTGGGTTGGGTCGAATTTTTTTTTACCCACCGTGGTGGGTTGGGTCAAAAAATTCCCTCAACCCGACCCATGCACACCCCTAGCGAAAATGCACTTTTGGTCCCTACATTTTGGACCGATTCTCAATTTGGTCCCTAAATTGATTTCACTCCTAGGTCAGTCCCTAATTTCAGAAAATCTTTTTTATTTTGGTCCTTGCCGTCAACCTAGTAACAGAAAAATTTGAGGTAGCAGACAAAATGCACTGTGCGCACAATAAATGCTGTCGTGGCTAATAAAATATTTTATTTGGCATTTTCTAAATGCCATATCAGCATTTTAATTTTTTTAAAAGCCACATCAGAATTTTAAAAAAAAAATTAAAGAAAAACCTTAAATCTAATTGATTTAAAATTTTGATTAAACCCAGCAACCCATCATGTTCTTCATGTTCTTCTCAAACCAAACCCAGCAACCCAAAACCCAAACCCGTATTAGAACACAAACGAAAACAAGAAGAAAAAATTAAATTAAATACTAACAAGAAATTTTCTTCATGTTCTTCCCAAATCCAAGAAGTAACCAAACCAATCTCTAGCAAACCCCAAATCCAAATCTAGCAACCAAACCCAATCTCCATCAAATCCAGAAAAACAAAAAATAAATCCAAGAAACAAACCCATAAACACAGTAACTAACCCAATCTCTAACAAACCCATAAACCCAGAAATTTTCTTGGGAAACAAACACACAAAAAACCCATAAAATCAAACAACTCCACATCCTCTTGTAAAAACAAAAACAAAAAAAACCCAGAACAAGAGGAACAAAGTTTTGCAATATGAGAAAGAAGAGGAAAATCGGACCACAGGCGAAGCCGTAGGCAGAGGAGATAAGGCTTGGGGTGGCTCGTCCAAGGCAGATCGGGAATAGGTGTGCTACGGCCGAATCTCCATAGCTTTCTTGTTCTTCTTCCCTAAGACCCATGGCTGAAAACCCATCTTCCCCACCGACCCATGGCTGAAGAGTGAAGACCCATGGCCACACCCCACTGATCTGAGCCCAGATTAAACCCACAACCACCGATCTCCACCTCAACAACTTGAAGAGGCTACTTCTTTCTCAAGTTAAAAACCACCTTGGTTCGATTTCTTCAGACCTGGGCATTCTCTATTTTCAAAAGTGCGAAGATGAGCGAAGCGGAAGAGCCAACACGACGCCGTAATGCAATGGCCAAGTACCGCAAGAAACTCCTCTAGCACAAGGAACTCGAATCCTGAGTCTGATCTAGTTTGTCTCTCTCTCCCCCTCTCCCTCTCCAAACACTAATTCCTTTCAATCTAAAAAAGTTTTGTTTTTTTCCTATTCAGATTATAGCTACAGTTTCAGTGTTTCTATTATTATTTTTTCTGAATTAAACTAAAATTGAAAAATAAAATTTATTTTTATTTTTTTAATTTAGAAAATGCTAACATGGCATTTAGAAAATGCTAAATAAAATATTTTATTAGCCACGTCAGTATTTACTGTGCACACAGTGCATTCCGTCTGCCAACTCAGATTTGCCCCCTCTCTCTCTGTGTTACCTCTCATTCTCTCTCTGTGTAACTTCGATGAAATCCATATCAAAAATCTCCAGAGACAGCAAGACAAGGAGATCCGCAAGCGAGAGTTCCGTACATCAGTGCACAACTTACATAGTCCTACATATGTGCAATACCTGGAGCAGATCTCTTGTTGTGAACATTTAAAATTAAATTCTCAATAACCCAATAGGACCCTTTCATTTTCTCCATCTATTTCTCTTTTGTTTTTTTTTTTTTAATATTATATAATTTGTCTTGGTATTTGACTTGATCATTGGCCTAATCTCTGCGCAAAAATTCAGCTTGAGTTGAACAAGAAAACTATGACAATCTAGGTAAATTCTTTGAGCGTTGCTCTCCTGAGATTTATACGCTACAAATTGGGCTTTGTGAATGTTTTAGTTTAGGATCTTATACAGCTTCAGGTGTGCTGCCTCTCTTTGAAGATTTGAAGGTCTTCGGAGACTTTGATCCAAATCAAGTGGCTGCTGTCTTGAGTCCTCCTTGTCTCGCTGTATTTATCTGAAGTTTCATGTTTGGCTAAAATTTATAGAGAGAGAAAGGAGTACCAGAGATGAAAAGAGATTTTAAGGTTCTGTTAGAATTTTGGTGACTTGGTTCTAGGTTGTATTTTTAAATGAAGTGTCAAATTTTGATTCAGCCACTTAAGTTACATTGCAATGATTTTAGTTTTAGACATTGCAGCGGATATGACAAGGTTACCACATCATTAAAAATATGCCTACTCATTCTTCCATTAGACAAGTAAGCAAAGAAACTAACGGAAGTTAGTGAAGTGAGCAATTGTCTTTATTTTTAAAACTTTAGGGACTAATAGCGCTCCATTGAAACTTAAGGGACTAAAAGCGCTCAACAGGAAAACTTTAGGGACCATTGGTGTAGTTTTGCCTATTCATATCATAAAATTGTAAATCATATAAGAAAACCTAGCTTAACCATATTATAATCCTAAAAGACTAGTTACTTAACCTACAACTACAATTATAGGCTTCTATAATATTGGTCATTATAATAAGCTTGGACCTTAATGACTTGTTTGGATTGAGAAAGAGAGAGAGTGACGGTAGAGTAAAATTGGCCAAAAATTACTCAATTTCCAGCCAACTCTACTCTACTATCCCTCCCCTTCCCTCAATGCAAACAAGCTATAAGAGATACAAGATTGGGCCCAAATAAATCAAACAAACTCCCCACACTACCTCTTTCACCAATTTTTATTTATTTTTAAATAGATATGACAAAATTTTAACCTATGACGTCTACTCAATGATAATGGCTCTTATAATCAAACTAAAACATTAATTGATTTTTTATGTAAGTAGGGTTCGAATCTCAAATTTCTTATTCAACAATAAGAAACTTTAACTGTTGAGCTAAGCAGGACCCACAAGCATCACTGCTTTACCACTTTTATAGGCCATTTTTCCCTCACATTATTCAGGTTTTTTCTTTGATATTTATTAGATTTTACACTACATTTTATGGTAGTGTTATTTCTCTCCTCCTTTATAAAGATTCAAATTCAAGACGCTATCAATAATTTTTTAAAAAAAATATATTTTGAAGAGCATTATGAATGAGTTTTGTGAGATACAGAATTTCTCCGCTCATTTGAAAAAGCTAGATATTAATTTAACCATATGACCATCCATATATCTCACTAAAATCCCTAAAAGCTCACTACCCAAAAAAAAAAATCCTATAGCCATGTTTTTAAAATGTGACTATAGGTCAATTCAGCCTATAGCCACGTTTTTTTTAGCCGCATTTTCAGCCGTGGCCTAAAACCCGTAACTATAGGCCAAGACCAATGGCCGCATTTTTTAAACTTAGCCATGTTTATAAAAGGCGGCTATAACCCTTTTTTTTTTTTTTTTTTTTTTTTTTTAATTTGAATTTGAATTTGGCTATAGCCGCTTTTTAAAAACGTAGCTATAGATTTTTTTTTTTTCCTAGCCAGATGGCTTGGTCTTGCTCCTTTGTTATTCAATAGCCTTTTACTTACTAATTAGTAAGTATTATAAGCTAAAAACATGATCACATAATAACATGATTCTTGGCTGCATTTAACAAAGAAAACTAATGTAAAAAATTGAATGCATATATGTTGTTTCACAGATATGACTTATTATTGTCATATATATGATATCTTATTATTACTCCATAAGTATTAACAGAGATGATGATAGGCATGAGGAAAGCATTCTAGTTGAAAAAAGTTATGTTAGCCAAATAGGTTGGAGACTATGCAGCCAAGCCAATTCTATTCTGTCTAAAACTGTGAAGACCAAATACTTCCCTAATCGTTCCCCCTTTGATGGGAAACTAAAACCTTAGGATTTCTAGTTCTGGAAAAGTCTATGCTCAACACAAATTCCCCTCTAAATCTTTCCAAATGGAGGATAGGCATAGGCAAAAGCATTAAGATAAATCATGCTGCCTAGTTCACTCCTAAGATTGATAATACTCAGGTGGAAGAGTTGGGTGTTAAATTAATAGAGTTGGGTCCAACTAAACTTTGGTTGAAAAGTTTGGGGCATATGACACTTTCTTTTGAGGCTGAGGTTCCAATTAAATTCACCTAAGTGAGGCCTCTAGCAGGCCATGAAGCAATCACATCATTCATGTGACACAACATCATGAGGTTCCAATTAAATCCTTCCTTGCTGTTGTTATCTGTGAATGAAATTTTTTAAATTAAAATGAAGTTAGGAAGGAACAAAAGAGACTTTATTGGCCGACCAGTATCCTGCAATTCTTGGTCACTATAGGTATCCTCAGCTACATGTTTATCCAATAATGCATCCTGGAAGACAGCAAAAAGCATGACAACCGTGCTAAGGAAACTCATGAACAACTTTTGCAAGCACAACCAGGTAGATTAGTTGTACATCTAGGCATATAATGATATAAAGTATGGAATTGTTTCAAAGTTACTATTTCATTTCCTTTTGTCTTCGTATTGTAAAAACTTCAAATTTGCATAACTATAATACCAGATAAATACATCTCTGAAACACTTGTTTAGTATGCACCTTGGCCACAAATATATCTTTACATCATTGTGCAACAACATCATCTGTTTCTGGCAAGTCCTTCATCAAAGCTTAATGTGGACATGCATCTATAGAAGAGAACCAGAAGTACTTGTTCTCATTGAGTACTAACCTAATATCTCACAAAGTAATTCAATACTAATGTATTAAAACTTCCAAATCATCCACAACCCCAGAATAATTAATTAACCATGACAGAAAGATTTGGATACAAAAGATAAATATCAGGCTTCCAATGTTTTACAGAGCCCATAAAAAGCTTTGTTATTGCAAAATTAGTAGTGGAAAACGATTGAAATTCAAAGAACATTAGAAAAAGCATGCTCTCTCTAACATTTTGGTCTTATCTCAGCCAGAAAGTTTGGATATAGAATATTATTCTCCTGTTTTACAGAGAATTTGTGCAAGACAAAGGCTCAAGACATCAGACAACAGTTACCAAGAATTTGTGCAAGTGGCTGACCTTGTGTATGTTTTGGCAGCAAGACAAAGGCTCAAGACATCAGACATTATGTCCAGGAGTAGTTACCTATGTTGTGGCAGCAAATATATAAGTAGTTACTTGACAAATTAACTGCTCATAACAATTATTTGCTGCATGTATAGACCTAAGTTCTTGGAGTGACAACAACAAGTATGTATAAAATATTTTGTACATAAACCTTGTTAGGCCCTTCATTAAGAAATAGAGAATATATACTTTAGTATAAAAAATAAATAAAGAACACACACTGCAATAAATATTTATACTCAAAAGGTTTGAAATAAATGGCACTACATGTTGAAAAGTGTTAGTTGCAATAGAAAGTCAAAAACTCTACCACCAATGACACTTGATTGTACAAGAAGTTGATGGAAGATTTTGAATGCACAATCAATAGAATGAAATTTATTATAGGAGCTTATGTTGGCATAAATTGACATAAATGAAGCCTGGAAAAATCTTGTGAGAAGAAATGTATCATGGTAGTGGTGGCACCAAAGAAGAAATGTACCATAATTTTTTTCTCTCATAATACAGAAGTTGCTAGTCAAAGCAGTTACCATACCTTAAAAAAAAAAAAAAAAAAAAAATTGCAGAAAATCTTGGGTCACATGGACATGGGTAGTTAACCATGGCTAACAAACAAGAGCCAAGATTGTTCAGTAAAACCCATTAATTTATATATATAAAATATATATAAAATCAAATAGTCTATGCAATAAAGAGTATTTTGGGCTTTTTACTGCCACCAAACAAGATTTGCCCCATTTATGAAAAAACCAAGCTATATTACATATAAAGGATCAAATATACTACATTACACATAGTCTATTAACTAAACTATGGACCATTTATTTTAACAAGCCCATCACCTAAATAACTAGGCCAAATAAAGTACAACCAACAATGTGCCCATAGACTAGAACGTTAGTGCTTAAATCTCTTATGTCAATGTTTACTATGTGAAAGGAGAATCTGGCCCCACCCTATTGTATTCCCTTTTAACTATGGTACTTAACCTAATCTTAATAAAATAATATAGAAATATCTTAAATTTCAGACTACTATGCTCAAGACCCTTCTTTTAAGGTACTAGCACTAGATTTGGATGAATTTTCATAAGTCAACTTCTCTGTGTTTATCAACTCAACCAAATCCCATGGACACTGTAAATTGGGAGATATATTAATGCTGACAATTGACAGCCAAATAGATAAAAAATAAATAAAAATAAAAAAATAAAAAATAAATCAAATAAAAATCAAATTAAGATCCGCACAAAGTTCAGACCCTTTGCAAGTGCCTTTGGCAATAAAGATCCACCCTCCAAGAAATGCAGCACACTATTAGAAGAAACAATGAGTATTAAGCATCTTATCAGGCCTATAAAATAAAACGGCAATGATGAACAAAAATTGAACACATCATATCATAATAACATTTTTTTTATGCTATGAGTTATACAAAGAAAATACCATTTTTTTTTCTAACTAGATTAACATGTAGTGGGACACATTATCACTTCAGATTTAACTTCTGCATAAGGCAAGAAAAAGTCATCACCATTGCATGCTTTGGCAGTAAATTTAACAACGTAAAAAGTACATAAAGGCCAAGACAATTCAGAATGCAACAAATCAAAATTTGAACATGTGCAATCAGATTGTATTAGCAAAAACACAATTTTAGATCAAATAGAAATGAAATACCGAGAATTTCCCAACTGAAAACGTATATTTTACCTCATAAATAAGCTTGTCCCTTGCAACCAAAGCCACACACCCCCTACCATTTTCTGTAAGAAAACTGAAAAGACCCATTGCTCCACTCCTTGGGAAGTTCTCTACCCTAAGCCAACATCAAAAAGAAGAACCCTTATTGAGAGGCCACTGGAGAGGTGTTCTAACTACGATCCCCTACAAGATATAAAAGAGAAAAATCAAGTATAACCTACAATTCCAAGATCAAATATATTATGCCAATCCAAACAAACATTTCTAAAGGATTTCCAGCAGATTCATTTCATAAATGTTCCCATTTTGCACCCAAAATTGCTTTAAAGACAATAATTTGAACTTAATAATAGAAATAACACCAGCTTATTTTCGTCAATTTCTTCAACTTATTTTGTTTATTATATAAAAGTACAAATGTAACTTGAAAAGGGTAACGCATCAAAAAGTTGTATATTCCCGTTAAGGATGATAATAAGCTGACCAAACAGGGTCGAACAGAATGGTATCCAAATGCAAATACAATCCTTAAATGTAGCAGGTTTTTTTGATATCGAAAAACAACCCAGATTTAACAGTCTACAAACTTTTGCTAAATTTTGGTATAATGAACATAAACTTCACAAGAGTTTAAGCTACATGTGATTGTTCTTTGGGATTACTTAGGCTAGAAAAAGCACTTACAGAGTTATTCCCATTGAGATCAAAAAAGGAAGTTGGTCCCTTCTCATTTAGCATTGACGAAACAGTGGTCAACAGTAGTGAGCTGTATTGTTGCCTACTCCCAACTTTCTCACTTCGGAGGAGGGCAAAGATTTTGCTGATATCCTTCCCAGATATGCTATGCCCACTAATGACTTGAATTAACTGGGCAATTTTCAAGATGACATTATCAGTATCTTCTAGAGAAAACCAATCAAGAAGAAGTATCTTCTAGATAAAATCAGGCATTAACATTTAATTTATACTAGGATTTCATCACAGATGACACCAATTAAAAGCAAATTTATTCTCTAATTCTATTTCTAACCTCAAAATTCAATTAGTAATAATAGGTAACCCAAATTAGGGGGCTTGTCATTTTCTCACATTTCCCTCAATCATAATTCAAGTACTACTAGGCATCTCAAGAGGATCTCCCACCTTTTAAAAAAAAAAATTAGGATGAAAATGTAAACAAAATGGCCAAACAAATGGACTAAAGGGGAAGATTCCAGTTCACACTCCTTAAAATATTTGAAATTTTGGTCACTACTCGCTATCAAATTTTTTTTTATATTTTGGAGATTAAAAAGGAATCTCAACCATTCTAGATTAGAATTTAGAATCACGACCAAACAACAAAAACAAAACTAGAATTATCAAAGATGGGATATAGTTAATATTCCACTTCAATCCCAACCACTCTTAACAACTAGAACTTTTAGAGGTATAGCGAATTTAGGGCTAAAAACCAAAACCAAAACCAAAAACAAAAGGATAGCCAAATGACAAACATTGTACCTAGTTTCTTGCGTGTTTCCGAAGAGTACCAGATTCCACGAGACAAGAAAACACCAGTTCCACTCTCACATGATGGTCCTTTTCTTAAATCAGACCCACCCATGCAAAACGCCCTCGTACCTGACCCGACTTGCTGGTGGTGACTCTAAGCCTGACTACTCCATGGGTTTGTTTGAGCCTGAGCCTGAGCCTGAGCCTGAGCCTGACCTCTTCCTTCATTACCAAGCCCATTACAAAATCTAGCTTTCTTCTGAAACTGTTGGGGCTGTTCTTTTTGCTCTAAAGCTTTAGCTTATTGTTATAGTCGTTGTTGAACATCCATGTTGACGAAGGCATAAACAAATCTTGACGGCCCCCGCCGCACCAGTCCTGGATTGTCAGAGCCGATTGATTTGCCTTCTTATCATTAAGATCTAAGCCCCAAAGGGAAGCAAGGTCAAGAGCTGAGGGGCAACCAGAGAAGCCTTCGATTGGGCTCCAATCGTGTTAGGCCGGCACAAGGTTATCCACAGAGCATTGTACTGAAACTGGTTCGGAGCTACAGTTATCGCAGATCTGTGACCGAAGATTCTTCCATTTCTCTCACTCTCTCTCTGGTTGTTGAAAGAAAGAAACCCTAAAAATACAAAGGCCAGGTCTGATAGGTTTTAAGGGGTTTTATTTATACTTTGCCTAAAGCCGCGTTTTTAAACCACGGCTATAGGCAAAGCTAAAGCCGTGTTTTTAAAACGTGGCTTCAGCTTTGCCTATAGCAGCAGGTTATAAAAGTGGCTATAGGTCAGTTTAAAAAAATACACACATATATATATATATATATATTTTTTTTTTTTGATATGGCTGGTCCTATAGCTATATTTTCCAAACGTGGCAATAGGTCCTAACCAAAAAACGCAACTATAAACACCTATAAACGCGGCTATAGGCATATCCTATAGTCGCATTTTAAATATGCAGCTATTGTCATTACTTTAAGTCGCATTTACTAAAAACGCGGCTATAGCCCGCCTGTAGCCGTGTTTTTGCAAACATGACTAAAAAAAACGCAGCTATAACCTGCGTGTTTTGTAGTGGTTGTACCATTGTTCTTTTTTTTTTACCAATACTACATGTGTAATGGAAAGAGATCAAAAAAGACAATGTTAGTAATTTATAGGTCTATAGCCGCGTTGGTAAAATTGCGGCCATAGGGGTTATTTTAGCCACATTTGTTAAACAAGGCTATATGAGGTATTTTAGCTATGTTTTTTAAATGTGGCTATAGAGTTTACATTAGCCGCGTTTAAAAATGCTAATATAGGCCCTTTTTTTTAAGATCGGAATCAATCTTAGGCCTAAATTAGTCAACAACAAAAATCTATACAAGTTGAGCTCAATAAAACCCATTATTATCTATGTATATAATCAGAATGAACTCTTTCATGTCCACTATATACTTAAAAAAAAAAAAAAAAAAAAAAAACCCTATAATCTAATTGAAAATTATTTAACAATATAGCAAATTAAGAATATAAACGTAAATTAAGATAATATTTCAAATTTTTTAAAATTTAGAACAATAAAAACAAATTAAGGATATAAAGGTAAATTGATCAATTTAAAATTCAAGCTTTAAAAGATTATGGCACATTATATACTTAAATTATATTTTTAATAAAATATAATTTAAGACTTTGAACATACTTACAACGTGTGTGAAGGGGCTAGTATTTGTTATGAAATTATAAATTTATATTTATTAATTCATTTTATGCTTTTAGTCAATATCTATTTAAGTTAGATTATATAGTATTAATTCAATCTTGTCCTCTCAAAAAAAAAAAAAAAAATTGGAATCAATCAAGTTCTTGGGAGTTGGGACTATCAAGAGGTTTTGGGTGACGCAATAAGAAATGTTGGGCCCAAACCTTAAAAGACTTCTCCATGGATCCGTATAGGAATTTGAGAACAGCCCAAATACTGTTGATTCTAAGATCTATCTATAACATTAATGTGTACTAAAATTGGGTAACTCATATATTCATAGCCCAAGTGATAAAGCTTTTTGGCATTATAATTTTAAGGTTAAAAGTGCAAACTATAACTCTAAACTTTTTGGTTATTTAAATTTTACACCTTAAAGTTTCAAAATTTGAATTTTACTCTTTGAATTTATATTTTATTTGCATCAACAGCCCTTTATCCATATTTTTCATTAAGTGCTACATAAACTAAGCTTCTCACGAATGTTTAGTTTATCCAATAAAATTATATCACATCATTTTTAGTAGCCTAAAAAAATTTTAAATAATTAAAACAAAATGAATATTATTTACATCATAGATTAGATTTAAGGGAGAGGATATTCTAATTTGAGACCTAATTCCCCATCTATGTTGTGCTCCTCTCCCTCTATTTCCTTTTGTTTCAAACAAAGAGGGAGAGGATGGAAAATGGTGAAAGGAAAAGAGAGAGAAAAATGTAAATTTCTATTGTTTGGTTTGAGTGAAAAGGGAGAGGAAAGAAAATAAGATGGGTGAAGTTTTTGGATGGAAAATGGTGAAAGGAAAAGAGAGAAAAAAAAATGTAAATTTCTATTGTTTGGTATGAGTGAAAAGGGAGAGGAAAGAAAATATGGGTGAAGTTTTTCACCCATCTTTTCCTCCCAAATTGGAGGGAAAAAAAAGGATATTGAGAAAGAAAATACAAAATTCCCCCAACTTTTTCATTTTTTTAACTTTTAATAATAAGGAGATAAAAGTATTTTATTTTTTATTCTTTATCCTTTCATTTTTCTATCATTTCTACGTAACACATAATAGAAAGAGTTTAAATTGCGTCTGGAGCTGGCGTAAAACACTGGTTTTACGCCAGTCAATAAAAACACGCCACCTCAGATTTGTTATCTAGCTTCACCTCTTCCTCACAATTCCCTTCATCAAAACCAATTCTACTTTGTGGAAACATAAAGAAGCCATTGGATGGGACCACAGTGAAGCCTTCACTGCTTTCTTTGTTTATTTCTCGTTCTCTTTTGTGCTTCAAGGGAATGAAGTAGCTGCTCTAGTTCCTTCACAAAGTATGTTGCACCTCCAATAATAGAAGCTTGGTAACCCATAATTTTAACCGAAACAAAGAAAGCTTCAGTCTTTCGAAATTGTGAAACTAAAGATTGGAAATTTATAGAATTTAATGATATATAATTACCCTTTGAATATAGGAGGCGGGCATGAGAGACCTGAGGACATTGGTCATTCATTTGGCGTCTTAGGTTGCGTTCTTGGTTGGTCTTGTTCGCTTTCGCTTTTATCTCTCCCGTGTAACTATTGGAAAAAAGGGTAAATCATGAAAAACAAACCTTTGAATCGCAAAACCATGCTCACGGCGGCTCTAGCAACGAATCATACGACTTGAGTGGCGGCGTGCATCAGTGTGTGGTGGGGTGGAGGTTCGGGCAAGACGCAAGAGGAAGCAGAGGAGTTTTTTAAAATTTGGTCTGGTTTGATAAGCGTTTGTGATTTGGATTTAAGAGAGCTGTTATTGTATGCAGTGAGGTCTCTTGGGCATTTACTGAAATAATGATGTGGCGTATTTTTATTGGCTAGCGTAAAACTAGTGTTTTTTGCCAGCTCCAGATGCAATTTAAACTCTAATAGAAAGAGTTTTATATGCAACAAAATAGAGCCTAACAATTGAATCGTTATTTTCTTTAGGGGCGGAGCTAGGAATTTTTGTTTGGAGGGGTCAAGGTGCGGCACTATTATATTTTTCAAAACAACCCCCTCGTATGTATATATAAACACACACTTTTTTATTATATACACACTGTTTTATTTGATAAGTTATATAAGTTATAAGAGCACATTTTACAATAAAAAATAAAATTGTGAAAAATAACGTTATGTCTCTATAACTATTAGACTAATTATATTTTTTAAGAGTATCATTGAACTAATTCAAATATTTGGGGGGGCAACTCTTATTTTGTAAGCTAAATTTTGAAAACATTAAAATAATTGTATATATATTAAGAAAATTTTCAAAATCATGCCCCCCCCCCCCCCCCCCCCCACCCATGTACATGCCTCCGCCCCTGATTTTCTTGACTCTCGAGTGAGGGGAAGGATCTTCCCCAATAATCTCAAACCATTGGACTAGGGATAAAACAAATAAATAGAATCCAAAAACTCTTTCTTTCAACCAAAAAGGAGATGATAGCCTCATCGTTGTTTTTTCGAAGATAGTAGTGTATAGCCTATAACTAACCTTCTTGGGCTGCCAAAGCCCAAGTCCATAATACCAAGCTCGTTCTTCTTTCATTTATTTTATACTATTCATTCCTACAACTCTTAAAAAAGATAACAAACTAAATTGATATTCATATCATAAAATTGTAAACCACATGGTATTCATAAGAAATCCTAGCTTAACTGTATTATAATCCTAAAAGACTATGTTACTTAGCCTACAATTACAGGCTTACATAGTATTGGTCATTATAATAAGCTTGGACCTTGAACGATACAAGATTGAGCCCAAATAGATCAAAGTCAAACAAACTTCCCCGCTACCTCCTTCACCATTCTATTTTTTACCTCCTTCACCACTTTTTTTTTTAATAGATAGAATAGAATTATAACTTATGACATCTACTCCATGACGATTGTTCTTATAATCAAGTTAAGAAATCAATCGGTTTTTGGTATAGGCAAAATTCGAACCTCAAATTTCTTATTTGACAACAAGAAACTTTAGCTGTTGAGCTAAATAGAACCCATACTTCCTTCACCACTTTTATATGCAATTTTTCTCTCACATTATTGAGGTTTTTTCTTCAATATTTATTAGATTTTACACTACATTTTATGGTAGTGTTATTTCTCCTCTTTCAAAAAGATTCAAATTCAAGTCTTCAAGTCATTGTGAATGAGTTTTATTTATTTTCATATTTTGAAGAGCACTATGAATGAGATTTGTGAGATACAGAATTTGTCCTCTCATTTGAAAAAGATAGATATTAATTTAACTACATGACCATCCATCTCTCTCAAATTCTTAAGCGTTGCACCATTGTTCATTTTTTTTACCAATCCTACAGGTGTAATGGGAAGAGATAGAAAAAGAAAAGGCTAGTAATTTAATTGGCACACAGGTAGTAGTGTTGGCAGAAAATACAAATAGGTCTTTCCCTTAATATATAACCCATTTTAATATACTTTGCCCAAAATTTTATCTTTTTTTTTTTTTTTTTTGTTTGTTTGTTGTGGGGTGGGGTACCAAGTAAAGTAAACATGAAGAAGTATGGATTACTTGGTTAAACCCTGCGAATATCTACTAACTATATAAAAAGAGGGAATGCCTTTACAGTGAAATTTTTGGTTTATTCAACTGTTTCCACTTTCATTTTTTTTTTTTTTTTTTTTGAGTGGTAAAATGGGCATTGAACATGCTTTTTATTTTTTATTCTTTTTTATACATATGACTATGTGAGCTACTCTAAAATATATATATATATATATATATTAACGCAACAAATTGCTACAATATTTTCACAATTGTTAAGGTGTTAATTTCATATGAATCAAAATAAAACAATAAAATATTATACTGGAACCAACCATAGCTAAAAATAAAAGGTATTGTAAAAAAAAAAAAGTACAACATCCATAACATTTTTTACAACACTTTCATAACAAAGCATAGAAGGTAAATTGTTATTGGTTCTAATTTATACTTACCAATGAAATTACTTTTTTGCTTACCAATAACAACTCATAACAACATACTACTAATAATTTGTTGTGAAAATATTGTGCACATAGCATTTCTCTTGTAAAAATATTAAGACAATTTGTTGTCGTCATAATATTTTTGTAACTACTAAAGTATCAATTTTTTATGAATCAAAATAAAATATAACAAAGTTATGGTATTACGAAAATGTTGTACCATTATGTTATGTTTTTCTATTAACAATATAAAAAGTGTCAATGACTCTACAGTGCCACTTTGGTTTATTGAGTCTTTATCTCTTTCTTTTTATTTATTTATTTATTTTCAAGTTTTGAACAATTGCTACAATGCCACATTGGTTTGTTCAAGTGGCACTACAGTAGCTACAACGTTTTTTTTTTTTTTTTTTTTAGTCTTCCATTTGTACTTTTTTTTTCTTTTAAATATTATAAGAACTCGCATATATATTATTATATTGACACAACAAATTTCACAATATTTTCACAATTATTGAGTTGTCAATTTCTTATTAGTCAAAATAAATAATAAAATATGAAACTGTGATCAACCATAACTGAAAATAAATGTTTTGTGAAAATGTTGTAACACTTATTGGGTGAATGTGTAAAAGCAACAGTACTTTTGGTTTGTTCAATATATAAAAAAACAACATATTTTTGGTTTAGTAACTTGCCTTTTTCCTCCTTTTTTTATTTTTTTTCTTCAAGTTCACCAACTTGGTTTGAGCTTTTTTTTTTTTTTTTTTTTTTTTAAGGATCTTTATATGTTTACTTTGTACTTGTAATGTAAGCTTACATTGTATACACACAAAAAGTAACAAATATTATATATATTTAATAAGCTCATGAACAGTATTATGAACAATATTTTTGGTTTAGTAAGTTGCCTCTTTCCCTTTTTTTTTATTTTTTTTTATTTTAATTTCTTCAAGTTCACCAACTTGGTTTGAGCTTTTTTTTTTTTTTTTTTTTTTTTAAGATCTTTATATGTTTATTTTCTACTTGTAATGTAAGTTTACATTATATACACACAAAAAGTAGCAAATATTATATACATTTGCAAAAAATAAAAAAAAATTGTACAAATTTTGCAAATGTGTACAACATTTGCCAATTTTTATGTGTTTACAATATAAATTTACATTGTAAGTGCAATATATATATATATATATATTGTGGGGCCTCAAATATTTAACAACCCCGGCCCATTCCACATTAGGCCCAAGGTCCGCGCCGAGGAGAAGCAGAGCCTGAGGATAAGCGTACGAAGCCCAAGTCATCAAGGGACCTCACCGAGGATGCTCACGTCCTTGACAAACTGACATTGATGGTGGGAAGCTGTCACTCGCCCATTAAACGTACGCCGTCAACACTCTGGCCACATTAATAGCGAATTGACCAGCAAACAGTGACGCCTTGGTCACTTCAACTAACAAAAAGCCTACAAAGGCGGCTAAGGGGACAGGCCCTCAGACACAGATTTCAGATAACCGACAAATGGACAGCAATGATCAACTAAATAAAACTATATAGTAGATAGAACCCCTAGCATGCGAAGAGGGCCCGAAAGGGAGACAGGGAAAAGGGAGTTATCAGGGTGCCCGAGGACAACCCTTGTGTTGGTCAGTTCTAAAGAAAGAGATCCTCGGACTGAGCCGAGGACGAACCTGCTTCACAAACACTTAGCCAAAATCATTATAAAGATCCTCGCAAACACTTAGCCAAAGCCATTGTGATTATCCCCAAGAACACTTAGTCAAATTCCTTTGCTGTTATTCTTATGAATTTCACGTCATCCATTGCTTACTTTGCCAGTGCTTAGCTCTTCTACCCACACTCTACAAATTTTATTGTTTAGGGTCCAATACAATTTGAGTTCTTACATATATATAAACAATGAATGGGAAAAGTTACAGTAATTTCACTACAAAAGTTTTGATTTGTTCAACTTTCACTGTTTTGCTGGCCGCTTTTTTTATTTTTTATTTTTTTTTTATGAATGCATAAAGTTGTAGTATATTTGCTATATTATTTTTGGTTTGTCCAATTCACGCTGTTTCACATTATAATAAAATATTAACATCACAAATTGGCACGATATTTTCATAATTGTTGAGGTGTTAATTCATTATATCTCAAAATAAAATAATAAAATATCAAACTAGAACCAGTTACAACTAAAAATAAAAGTATTGTGAAAAAGAAGTGTTATATCCACAATAATTTTCACAACAATTTCATAACAAATCAAATATGGTAAATTGTTATTGGTTCTAATTTAAATTTACTAATGAAACTACTTTTTTACTCACCAATAACAACTTGTAGTAACCTACTACTTATGATTTGTTATGAAAATGTCATGGATATAACATTTTTTTGTGTGAAAAATGTTAAGACATCTTGATGTCGTCACAATATTTTTAAAATTGTTGAGTTGTCAATTCTTTACAAGTTAAAATAAAATATAACAAAATTATAAAAGTATTATGAAAATGTTGTGTCATTCTGTTGTGTTTTTAGAAATTTTTTATTAGTTTAATCAACTTTGTTGAGCCAAAATTCACTATTCCACATATAATTTTCTTGGGTTGACTTTTTGTATATATATTTTATTTACACACTATTTTAAGTAAAAACACATAGTTTTACACACAAAAACAAAAACAAAAACTTAGGAAAAAAGCATTTTTCATCCTTTATGTTTAGAGTAGTTTACAATTCTTCCTTAAACTTTAAAATCAAGCAATTTTTCCCTTAATATTTTGGAAAATAGCAAATATGTCATATTGTTATTCTTTCAGTTAAACCATAATGAAAACTTATGATTCTTAAAATATTTTATCGTGTAATGTCTAAATTACTCCTGCTAAATTTTAACATCCTAAAAGTTTCTTTACGTATTTTGAGTTTTAAATGATAGAAATTCTTAGAAAGTTAGAATTATGATATTAGGTGTTTTATTTGTTATCTAAAGAACATTGATTTAATAGATTTAAATTTTCAAAACTTATAATTTATCTAATGAAAAATTTGATGACACATGTTTTTTGTTATCTTTCTTTTTTTCTTTTTCTTTTTTAATTTCTTAGCAAAACTCAGTTGTTTATTGTTAGAAAATGATGATATTCGTTATCATTCTTAGAAGTTTTTAGAAAGTAGATATATTGTCTTTAGCAAGTAAGTACTAAAAAACTATTATAGTTAAATAAATATTTATATGTTAAATAGCTACCGTAACTTTGTGATTGATCAAAATTCTTAAGCGAATGAGATTAACTTTTTATGACATAATTATCAAAATTTTTAAAATTAATGTCTCTTTTGATTAATGTAAATCTCTATATACTTTAAAAATCAAATAATTCATATTTTTGTTTTGTGATACAAATAAAATCTAAAATTAACTTTAATTACTACTTTTTTTTTCACAGTAAGCACGTACTTTGCACGTGCTGCCCTAACTAGTGAAATGAAAATGGCCTCTGGTGCTATGCCCTTTTGAAAAATATTTTGGGATAGATTTATTTTGTTTTGTTATGGACTTGGAGTTCATTGCTTCATTCCAAGTGTCGAGGAGGTAAAGGTTCTGCTTTGGAAGAAAGCTTAAGGATTTGACATTCTTATTTGTTTGCATTAATCAGATATGACCCACTCGAGTCTCAACTCTCAATAACCAACCACTCCCCTTCTTTGTGAGTGAGGAATACGAGAGAGACAGGTATCCTCACGTCAACGTTTGAAACTAATATGAATAGGTTGGGTCTGAGATAAATATGACGACCCAAATATAATTCCTAACATTTTTGGCCCGAGTTAGGTATAAATAGGTTGATATATAGTGCTTCATTCTGACGTAATTAATTATTTAGCCACTAAATTAATAAGAAAATTGAATTTTAATCCCACTTACGCTAAAGAGTTGTCACCATAGACTGATATTTTAGCTTGATAGTAAGAGTTGTCACTAAAAACCCTATACTTGCAACAAAAAACTAAATAAATTGTTCTCAAACAGACATTTAATCCCGCTTAAAAAATAAATTAATGATATTTTGGCTGGATTGTACAGTGCGGTCACCACAGAGAAATCCTATACATTTGAAATCATATATATATATATATATATAAGCGGGGATCCAAAAAAATACCCTATAGTTTTAAATTTGTGCCAAATCAAATAAATTAAGAAAGAAAACAAAGGTGTAAATAATATCGTGAAAGGAAGAGTGCCGAATTAGTAGAGGAAGAGTTTGTTCCAAATTTTTAGAAGCAATAACCTATTACTTCTTTTTAGTTTTTACAAAGAAAGCAAAAGGTATAAATAATAACATGAAACGAAGAGTGTCAAATTAGTAGAGGAAGAGTTTGTTCCAAATTTGTACAAGCAATTAATAACGCCTTTTGCCTCCAAAAAGTCAAATCCTTGATTTATGAAGTTGGAGCTTATTGAATCGATTACTTGTTTACCAAAAATAAAAAATAAAAGGAATCGATTAATCTTAAAACATATTAAAACTCCTTTTTGACGGGGTGGATGTGACTTTGTAATGAATCATGTCTCCCAAATAATAAAGTGAGGAGGAAAATCCACAGTTCTAAAGCAACCTTCCCGTAAGTTAAGGATCTTTGCCCCGATTAATTTGGCTTTATAGTAAATTTTCATGTTCCTTGTTCTACAATAAAGTGTTGCTTTTCGATGAATAATATAACATGAATCTCAATCAATTTCTGGTAAAGGTCGGACATTGATTTTATGTTTACTATTTTCAATTAAGAGAAAACAAGAATATAAAACTAAAACAATTATGTGCCGACACACAGACAAGAACCAAAAAAAAGCAAAAGATAAAGAGGGAATAACAAAATCGGAAGACTGATCATAAGGAGCGGCCAACTTTAGTTGAAGGGCCATGCTCGTATCTTGTCAAGATTAGGTTTTCGATTACATGGACCAACAAGAAAATGATCCATTCAATTATTATGTCGAAAATTCAAAATTCATCAATCCTATGTGATTGTTTTATATATCGGATTGATATAATACGATCAACGTATCTCTCTGGTTTGTTAGAGTAATGACTTTTATACCAAGTCTAAAAGGTGAACCTCTAAGTTAAATAAGATACCATTGGATTTCAAAAAACTAAGTTATTTATATTCATTTTCCAAATCTAAAGTGTGAATAGTGTTGGGCTACGTGGAGCTTAATTTTGTGTTTGATATGGTTTGTGACCCAACTCATTTCTGACGCTTAATTCATAAAGTGAAGGCTTCCGTTGATAGGCCAGGTTGGAGGGCAGCACCCACGGGAAAAAAATTTGGCCCTCTTTTAGCTCATTTTGGACCCGCGGTTTGGGTTTTTATTTGTTGCTTCATATTAGGGTTTTATGTATTGATTTATTGTAACTACCACATTTGTATTTTTTTCTCTAACATAATGGAAATGCAGCAACTCCGTAGATGTAAGCAAATTGCTGAACCACATAAATTTCTTATGTCATGTGATTGCCTTCGTGTGTTATTTTTCTTTCTATTTTTGTCTCACAAATCTGGAAATTCAGTTTTCTTCCCAATAAACAAAGTAGTTCAAATCTTAATAGCATTCTAAACATTCAACAATTCAAAGGAAAATCCTAAACGTCATATCATATTCAAAGGCAATGCATTTTAGATTAAACAAACTAAACTAACACCAAGGGACTTGAATCAAAACTTCAATAAACTTGTATAAACAACATTAACTGAGTAACAAATTTACAAAGAAGAAATTACAAGCGTGTAGTCATGTACAACTTCTAAATCCTTACGAACTGTGAAAATCTCCTAATGAACTAAATATTACAAGAGATTTGACATTTATATATAATAAGAGAATGATTTCCATATATGTAGGTTTCTTAGTAGTAAGTGTTGTCTTCTTCTTGAGAATGAGCCCTCTATTTATACTCAAGGATAGATAGTTTGTCACAGTTATTCTTTCCACGTGTCTTCTCAACCTTGAGATTTGACAATTACTAACACCGGTTTTAGATGGTGCTCTGTAACCAGTGACGATGCCACGTTATGCTCAGGGTGTTCCTAGGAACACCTTGACTTGAATTTTTTTTTTTTATATATATATATAATAATTATTTTTTTTTTATTTGTTTACCCTTAAAAAAAATAGGAACACCCTCAATCAAATTAGGAACACCCTCAAATTAAAAAAAAAAATTTTATTTGTTCTACTTTCAAGCAAAAAAAAAAAAATTTGTAACAGAGCAAAACAACGGACGGCAAGCCTAACATCAAGCCCACAACAAGCCCAACAGAATACAGAGGAAGCAACCCACGGATTCTCAAAAAAAAAAAAAAAAAAAAAAAAAAAAAACAAACCCCAACACAGAGCAAATCACTAAATCAAAACCTCAAACCAGTAAATCAAAAATCACTAAAGCTAAAGCAAACCTAAAAACAAAACAAAGAGCAACGCCTCCCCTTAGAAGTTAGATCGATCCAGTCATAGTCCAGACTCCAGAGCACATTGTCACCCCTCATCGGAGATCGGTCCAGTCGCAGTCCAGAGCACATCGTCGCTCATCGAAGATCGCTCGCACATCGCGTCGCACATCGCTCGTAGTTCGCTCGACGGTCACTGCCTTAGCCTCAACCTTCACTCTTCAAGCCTCCTGCTTAGCTACTTTGGTGCTCCCTCAAGGTATTTCTCTCTCTTTTTCTCTCTGACTCTCTCTCAGTCTCTCACTCTCTCTCTTTCTTTATCTGAAATCTGAAATGAAAATATGAAATGAATCTCTGTCTCTGTCTCTCTCTCTTTACTCTTAACATTATCTAAACTATGAGAGTAACTTTATCTGAACTGTGATTGGCCGAAGTCGTGAAGTTTTAACTTTATTAATATTTTGCCTATTTTTTTGACTTTTTGAGTTTTGCTTTATTTTATGATTCTTATCCGTTGGTTGGTGTGTGTTGGTGTTGGTGTTGGTGTTGGTCTGTTGGTGAGATATTGTCTTTTAGTGTAATATTACTGTGATTTGTGATTGTGAAATTTTTTGATTGGCAGCTGGCTTATGATCCTAACAATTAATAATTTAATTAACCAATACATTATAAAAAATAAACAAATTAAATTATGTTAAGCTAAACAACAATTAATAATTTTATAATTAATGAAATAACAATATAACAAATTATAGTTTATAAAAGACAAACGAATTAATAAAACAACTAAACAACAATAATTAATAATTTTATTAATATTTCAAATGAACTTATAGTTTATTGTACGTACAGGTATCTTTGTTCTTTTCTTTTCATTTTTTTTTTCCTTTTGAGGTTTTTTGGTGTACAGAATGCAAATTTGTTTTGGTTTTAAGAAAAAAAAAAATTTTAAAGCACAAACTTCTTGCCGGCCAAATCTTGAATTTCAGCCGGTATTTATCAAAATATCCCGAAACATCCGAAATAGACTGAAATGACCTGAAATTTTTTCAAAATGAAATAGGAACACCCCCTGGACAAAATTTCTGGAGTCGCCACTGTCTGTAACTGCTTAGAACGGCTTCAATACCACTTTTATTCTTGATTTGCATCTAATTTTCATGGCCTGAAAACTGTTATAAAAACTGCCATGCATGCTTTTTTTTCATTTTTTGAAGGGACTGCCATGTATGCTCTCATCTCACGTTCCCGTCTTCGACTTGTCGCATTTAAACCAATGAAAGAAAATTTTAATTTAATACCAAACCCGTGTGTATGTATGTGTTTATGGTTGCCTTTCCCAAAGAATTTTCCTTTTGTGCATAAGTAACCGTTGATGCTTGCTTTTTGGTCAATTGTTGTCTGAAATCAAGCTAAATTTTGTCGAGAAGCTATTTAAAAAAAAAAAAAAAAAAAACTCGATAAGTAACCGTCGATGCTTTTTTGGTTAATTGTGGCCTGAAATGAAGCAGCTAAATTCTGTCGAGAAGCTTTGTTAAAACTCGAAAAGTTGTGACCGACACGCAAATACTTCTCTGTAGCGTAGATCACGTACCAACCATGAATCGAAATAGTTTGATTAATGCACCTTGTATTGCACATCACTGATGAGTTATGACTTATGCTCACCATCTTCTATACTACTATTTAAGGGGCTGCACCTGTTTGGACCGGATTTTTTTTTGTTCTAAAATACCCCTACATCCCTATGTTTAAGTAGAGACAAAACTAAAGGACAATCAAGTAAAAATACAACCCTAACTTCCACTAAAACAATGCCTAAAAATTAGGGTCACTCTCCTGTTGATTTTCAAATTAATTTATTCACTTATAAATTAGATTCTCAAAATAAAAATTATATATATAAAATAAAAAAAACATAGTTTTTTTTTTTTTTTGCTACTACCACTAAAAAAGAAGAAAGCCTCATTACACGCGCGGAGCGCGTGTGATGAGGCTAGTAATGAATAATGAATCTTAAACGTTGGTGGGCACTGACCAAGAATGCTATTATATGTATAGCTAAAAAAAGAATGCTATTATATGCCTCGCTGTCTGCCTCGATAAGCACACACCATTTTCTTGCCTTTTCAAGTTTTTGACATTTTGTATGAAAAAAAAATGGTTTTCAAAATTTAATGAGAACACAAAACTCAAATTCTAGATCGATGTGGCCACCGACCTCCACATGATTTTTTACTAAGAATTTCCCGTGATGGCCACATTCTTGAAAATAACAATACACATCATTATCGTTGTGGTTGGATCCAATTGATAGCTCTTAATTTATTATTATTATTTTTTTAACTATAGCTCTTAATTAAATACATCTAATTACTCTTTTTAATTTAATTTAGTTCACACTTAAGGTAAAATTTTCTTCTCGATGGTTTTATCACTTTGCTGGGGAGTCTTTTCACTAAATATTGGTAAAAATTATGTTTATGGGGGGTAATATGTGATTTGTGGTATTTTTTTTTTTTATATATATAAAAAAAAATTTACTCTAACCTAATCTAAGTATATATAGTTGTATTTGGTTCATGTAAAATATTTTCCGGAAAATAAATATTTTCTGGAAATGCTATTTTCGGGAAAAGAAAATGTATCCAGGCTGTTTGGCTGCCTCGGAATTCGTTTTACGGAAAATCAATTCCCATGTTTGGTTCGGTCAAACATTTTACGAAAAATAGAATTCGTTTTTTTACAGAAAATCAATTCCCATGTTTGGTTTGTGGATCATTTTACGGAAAATATGAAATGCCTTACAAATTCAAGCACCTGCATTACCTAGACAAACCTGTAACAGTACAAAACTAATCATCCACTTCAACATAAAAAATAATCATCCAAATTCAAGCACCTGCATTGCCTAGACATATACAGTACAAAAACTATCATCCACTTCAACATAAAAAATAATCATTTGAATATACCCATAATATTTATATAAAAACAGCCACATCAATCGTTCACTATTGGCATTACACCTCCATGGTGTACAAAAATGATACCTACTCGTGGTATCTGAACAGTACAAATACATAATTTGGGCAATTGTATTGCCCCAATAATACAAAAGACTACATATATAATACAATGGTAGGTCAATACTAGTACTACAACAAAAGTTAATTCCTAAAGTTACCGTCACAGTCAACATGAAATAGACAAGTCAAAGTTGTGAGAACAAAAAACCATCCAACCACAGCTTTCTCAGCCTAGCATTATTGGCTAGAAATCCTCATGCTGCCTTCTCATTTTCACAAAGATGGTCAAACGCAGTTGCGAGCATGTCTTCGCTATACCCATCCGCCATCATAGCCATAACCTCATTGTAAAGAGCTGTGTAATCCACCAGGCCTCGGTTGATTTCTTTCAGAGCCATAGCTATTTCCTTCAGCTGATCAGACAGATCAGTCAGCACACTATTATTAGCATTAGAAAGTGCACGCCCTCTTTTGCGGGACTTGGAAATTCCCAACCCAATTGTGGATGACTCGATTGCATTCTTCCCTTTCTCGACCACACATTCCTCCACATTGTCTGCAACAAACTCAGCACTGTCCCCATTGTCTGGCTCATTCTTAATATCCACATAGGACTTAGAAAAGCCACCCGTGGCTGTGTCCTTCCCCACAACAATAGCTAATTCATCATACATCTCAATTTTTTTGTTTAGATACTCCGCATGCTTTTGATGCACCTGTAAGGGAGAAAGGAACGTATAATAACAATGCAATAATCACTTCACTCATAAATTCAATATTCAATTCAATATAGATGCCATTAAATGATTTAGGTCAATGATAAACAAAAAAATCTGTTAGGGAATAGGAGACATAACCCATGATTTTGAAGATAAGTACAACAGAAAATACAATGTACAAATGCTAAGACCAGATTTTACAATAGATCCGCACATGAAAGTTATATTTGAAAAACCTTATAAAAGCAATGGAATCCTAAAAAGAATGACACTATAAATTTCATATAAAGAGGGTACTTGAGCAGCCTTGTCTTGTTCTCAGTTCATAGATTATAAAAGGCAAAAACATATATTATCATTTATATTAAGAAAATATAGTTGGAAGCCATACCGTGACTTCTTCTTGGCATGTCTTCACGTCGCATGTTGACGGGACTACAAGCTCATCCAACATGGACGAATCCATCAACACTGACGAACGCAACCTTAGTGTACATAAGCCAATTCCAGGCCTTACTGACGAGGACATCCAGGGCGTTCAATGCTAGCATTAAACCCACAAAATGGTTACAGGAACAACTGTACAATCCGTTGGAGAACATTGATGGCACACCGCACAGCTCCAGGCGTTACAAAAAGCAGCATTAAAGATCTCCATAACTGCTCCAACGGCTATAGACCCCAGAAACATATATAAATCCATTCCTTGTCAAGGAACGGACAGAGACACACAAGTAAGAAGAGATTTCTTTCTATTTTGTTTCATTTCACATTGCTTTATTCTAAAAGAAGTTTTATACGCTGACTTTGGCATCGGAGGTGTTGTGGCAGACACCACACCGGTGATCATCTTTGAAGGCAGAAGAATCTTCTCCGTCTGACGAATTTTACTGACGATCATACGCATCATCAGTTTGGCGCCGTCTGTGGGGACGACATTTTCGTATTTACATTCGAGATTGTAGTTTCCAACCAAATAACTCTTCTCAGATGGAATCAAACCAAGATTCTGCAGCCTTAGCCCAGCAGATCCAAGCCCTTGCAGCCACGGTGGAGGAATTGACCAGGCAAAACCAAGAGATGAAGCTACGGCTTCAACAAGAGGAGAATAGGTCCAAGGGAAATCAGAACGACGAAGGGGACAGCCATAGAAGAAGTGATCCTCGAAGGTCCACCACTCCGACCGAGCAAAACTCAGATATGTTGAGAGAGATGAGGAGAGAAATGGACGAGCTTAAGAATGCCATCAAGGAGAAGACGGAGCGAAGTGTGGATCGAATGGTCCGAGCAACGAATTCACCGTTCACAACGACAGTCCTCGATTGTCCAGTACCGTCCAAATTCCGGTTACCCCAGCTCGAACCTTTCGATGGGCTGAAGGATCCTCAAGATCATTTAAATACTTTCAAAACAACCTTGGGACTCCAACAGCCTCCAGATGAAATATTATGTCGTTCATTCCCAACCACACTCAGGGGAGCTGCTCGAGAATGGTTCACAAAGTTGCCAACATCGTCCATCGATACGTTTGCGCAGTTGAGCAGTGCCTTCCTGCGTCACTTTATTGGGGGACAACGACCAAAGAGGACCGCAGACCATTTGCTCACCATCAGGCAAGGAGAAAGGGAAACGTTGAGGTCGTATGTAAAGCGTTTCACAAGGGAAACACTAGAAGTAGACGAAGCTGATGATAAGGTACAGTTGACAACCTTCAAAGCAGGGCTGAGAACTAGGGAACTCGTCACTTCACTCGCGAAGAATCCCCCGAAGACGATGGCTGAGATGCTTCTTAAGGCGCAGAAATACATGAACGCCGAAGACGCATTGGCCGCCATCAGGGACGGAGATAGACCAGGGTTCAGAGGAAGAGAGGACGACCGCAGGGGAAAGAAGAGGGAGAGACAGGATCGTCGAACCAATGACGAAGTAAGGAGGAAAGACGACAAGAATCCACGAACGGTAAAATTCACCCCTCTCATTATGCCTGTTGACAAAATTTTCACGCAGATCAAAGACGAGCACTGCCTCAAGTGGCCACGACCACTACACTCGTCCCCAAGCGTTCGTGACAAGAGTAAGTATTGTCGATTCCATAAAGATCACGGCCACTACACAGAAGATTGTAGAGACCTCAAAGAGCAAATAGAAGAGTTGATACGAAGAGGGAAGTTGCAGAAATTTGTAAAGAAGGGAGATTACAGTAAATTCCGAGATGAGAACAAAGGCCAACACGAGTCCTCGTCTAGGAGCAACGGTCGTCAATCCCAGCCTCCTCAAAACGTGATCGGGGAGATACAGACGATTACAGGGGGACCTGTCACAGGGGGTTCATTCAAGTCGCTCAAGAAAACACACCAACGGCAAATAAACAGCGTCCACATGACACCCCTACCGAAGTACAGACGAACTGACCAGGATATGACCTTTAACGAGAGTGACGCTAGAGGAGTGAAGCAACCACATAATGACCCCCTGGTCATAATGCTCACCATAGAAGGGTTCAACACCAAGAGGATCCTCGTGGACAATGGTAGCTCTGCAGATATCATCTATTTTCCTGCATTCCAGCAGCTGAAACTTGATCCCAAAAGACTCCGTCCCTTCGACTCCCCCCTCGTCAGTTTCAGCGGCGACAGGGTGTATCCCAGAGGAATAGTAACGCTGACAGTAACGGTGGGAACGTATCCAAAACAACTGACTCGTCAGATAGATTTTTTGGTGGTAGACTGTCCCTCAACCTATAACGTCATCATCGGAAGGCCAGCACTTAACAAGTGGAGGGCGTCCACATCCACCTACTGCCTGAAGGTAAAGTTCCCAACAGAAAACGGTGTAGGTGAAGTCAAGGGAGACCAAATATTAGCTCGGGAATGCTACCAAGCCGTTTTAGCAGCTAAAGAAAACCACACATGGATAATAGAAGAAAAGGAGGAAGAAAAGGTTGAAGCCCTGGAAGCAGTAGAATTGATCGAAGGGGAACCAGCAAAGACGACCAGAATAGGAACGACCATGAGCCCTGAAATGAGAACGAGGCTCATTCAGTTTCTAAGGAACAACCTAGACGTCTTTGCCTGGAGTCATGACGACATGCCAAGTATATCCCCAGGAGTCATACAACACAGGCTGAATGTAGATCCAGAGAGGAAGCCAGTCAAGCAGAAACGAAGAACCTTTGCACCCGAGAGAGACCAAGCAATCACAGACGAAGTGAGTAAACTCCTGACTGCAGGTTTTATCAGGGAAGTGTATTACCCAGAATGGCTCGCCAATGTCGTCTTAGTAAAGAAGGCGAACGGGAAATGGAGAATGTGCGTGGATTTCACAGATTTGAACAAGGCCTGCCCAAAGGATAGCTTTCCCCTCCCAAGGATAGACCAGCTCGTAGATTCTACCGCCGGGCACAAGTTGTTGACATTCATGGATGCATTCTCAGGGTACAACCAGATCAAGATGGCTGACGAGGACCAGGAGAAAACTGCCTTCATTACCAGTCAGGGGCTCTACTGTTATAAGGTGATGCCGTTTGGGCTGAAGAACGCAGGAGCAACTTATCAGAGGTTAGTGAATAGAATGTTTGCCAAGCAGATAGGAAGAAACATGGAGGTATATGTCGACGATATGCTCGTCAAGAGCAGGGAAGAGCTTGCACACCTAGACGACCTTAAAGAAACATTCGAGACCCTCAAACAATACAAGATGAAGCTGAATCCTGGTAAGTGTGCCTTTGGTGTTGCCTCAGGAAAATTCCTGGGATTCATGGTATCCCAGAGGGGGATAGAAGCAAATCCAGAGAAAGTGCAAGCCATAATCAACATGACATCACCTAAGACCGTCAAGGAAGTCCAGAAGCTCACAGGCCGGATCGCAGCACTTAACAGGTTCGTGTCTAGAGCAACCGACAAATGCTTACCATTCTTCAAGACTCTGAAGAAAGCTTTTGAATGGACCAACGAGTGTGAAGCAGCATTCCAGGAGCTCAAGCGTTACCTTAGCAATCCACCCCTCCTGAGCCCATCTAAACAAGGTGAAAACTTGTACTTATATTTAGTGGTCTCATCTACAGCCGTCAGTGCCGCCCTGATCCGAGAAGAAGATGGGAAACAGCTTCCGGTTTACTACGTCAGCCAAGCTTTCCAAGGGGCTGAATCCAGATACCCAAAGATTGAGAAGATCACGTTTGCATTAATAGTAGCCTCGCGCAAGCTCAGGCAATACTTCCAGGCACATCCGATACTAGTAATGACGGACCAACCCATCAAGAAATCCATGGGCAAACCTGAAGCGGCAGGCAGAATGGTTCAGTGGGCGATTGAACTTAGCCAATTTGACGTGGAGTACCATCCAAGGACGGCCGTCAAAGCACAAGCCTTGGCAGACTTCATCGCAGAGTATACCTATCCGGACGAACCAAGCCTTACAAGCATGAACGACACATGGGTAGTAAAAACTGACGGCTCGTCAACAAAGAAAAGAGGGGGAGTAGGGGTCGTCATAACCACTCCTGACGAAGAAATGTTAAAATATGGAGTTCAACTAAAATTTCCAGCCACCAACAACGAAGCAGAGTACGAAGGAATCCTGACAGGCTTAAGGCTCGGGAAAGAGCTTGGGGCCAGGAACCTGCTAGTCCAAAACGACTCAAAATTGGTAATTGGGCAAATCAAAGGAGAGTACGACGCAAAAGAAGAGAGAATGCAAAAATACCTCAGACTGACGAAACACCTGACTCAAGAATTTGAAAAGGTGGAATTCACCCAAATCCCAAGGAACCAGAACGTGGACGCCGACGAAGTCTCAAAGATAGCCTCGTCAGAAGAGGAACCAAGGACAGACCTGATGATGGAGATACAGGGAAGCCCCAGCATAGAAGAAGCCACAACATTCGCAATCCAAGACACAAGTAGTTGGATGACGCCCATCATCTCCTTCCTCCAAGATAACCATTTACCCCAGGACGCAGATGAAGCCAGAAAAATCAAAAGAAGAGCCACCAGGTTCACAATTCTCAATGATACTCTGTACAAAAGAGGTTTTTCCATGCCCTACCTGAGGTGCGTTGACGAAAAAGAAGCTGAATACATCCTCACAGAGGTTCATGAAGGAATCTGCGGAGACCACGCAGGCCCAAGATCCCTGGTAAGAAAAATTATGCGTGCAGGTTACTTCTGGCCAACAATGCAAGACGACGCAACAAAGTTCGTCCAGAAATGCGACAAATGTCAGAGGTTTGCGAACATTCAACGACTACCATCAGAAAAGCTAACGACGATAACATCCCCCTGGCCGTTCGCACAATGGGGAATTGACATCGTCGACCCACTGCCTCAAGGCAAAGGTCAGGTAAAATTCTTACTCGTTGCTATTGATTATTTTACTAAATGGGTTGAAGCAGATGCATTGGCAACCATCACCTAGGCTAGGATCCAAGGGTTCGTGTGGAAGAATATTGTCTGCAGGTTCGGGATCCCGAGGACGATCATATCAGACAATGGACGACAGTTCGATAGCCAGGCTTTCAAAGATTTCTGTTCTGGCTTAGGCATCAAGAACCAGTTCTCGTCACCAGGCCATCCGCAGGCGAATGGACAAACGGAAGTGACGAACCGCACATTACTCAAGATCATAAAAACCAGACTGGACAAGGCAAAGGGTGCATGGCCGGACGAGCTGCCCAACGTCTTATGGGCCTACAGGACCACGGTTAGAACCCCGACAGGAGAAACCCCCTTCAAACTTACCTATGGCACAGAAGCAGTTATCCTAGTCGAAGTGGGATTAACCAGCACCAGGAAGGAAGCCTTTAGTCAAGAAGAGAATGACGACCTTCTACGAGTAGATCTGGATTGCCTTGACGAAGTTCGAGACAAAGCCTTCTACAAGATGTCAGAATATCAGAAGAAAATGACTGAGTACTACAACAGAAGGGTGAAACTCAGACGACTCAACATAGGAGACCCCGTCCTGCGCAAAGTGACCCAGGCGACCAAGGACCCAGCTCAAGGAAAACTCGGCCCCACATGGGAAGGGCCATACAAAGTCATTCACTACTCCAGACAAGGAAGCTATCACCTGGAGACCCTGGACGGAGAAAAGCTCCCGAGGCCGTGGAACATTGAGCATTTGAAGAAATACCATCAATAATTGTAATAGAATGATATATGCGTCATTGTCAATCAATAAATGAATTATTCAGCTAATCTTCTTGTGCAAACAGGCTTAATCCAGAACAAACTCACCAATGAAGCCAAAAAAGGCCAAGTAACAAGATTCCGCTTCGACGGATGTAAGTTACTGACGCAAGATCGAAATTAAAGCCAAAAATGGCTAAGTAACAAGATTCCGCTTCGACGGATGTACGTTACTGACGAATAAACGAAATTAAAGCCGAAGATGGCTAAGTAACAAGATTCTGCTTCGACGGATGTAAGTTACTGACGAATAAACGAAATTAAAGCCAAAAATGGCTAAGTAACAAGATTCCGCTTCGACGGATGTAAGTTACTGACGAATAAACGAAATTAAAGCCGAAGATGGCTAAGTAACAAGATTCCGCTTCGACGGATGTAAGTTACTGACGAATAAACGAAATTAAAGCCAAAAAGGGCTAAGTAACAAGATTCCGCTTCGACGGATGTAAGTTGCTGACGAATAAACGAGATTAAAGCCAAACCTAGGCTAAGCAACCAGATGCCGCTCAAACAGATGCAAGTTACTGACGAAGAGATCTAACTAAAGCTAAAATTAGCTAAGTAACGCTATTCCTCGCCAACGAATATACATATGCCAATGTGGCCAAGACGAAAGGCTACAGAGCAGGATTAAAACCTCGACGAAGACTTACTACTGACGATTAAGGCAGCAAAAATAAAGTATCGCCGGCTTGACAACCATGGCGAACACACATACAAGTAAGTACCCAAAAGAAAAATATACCTGAAATTAAAGCCTGAAACTAGCAGGCAAATTACTATTGTCTTACAACTAAAGACCCATAAACACTAGGCCAACAAAAAATAACTGTTATCAAAATAATTGTTCCGAAAATAGACTAACGAACGCCCAAAACATGACGGGCTTTACAAAAAGAAAGAAAGATTTTTTTTTAAAGTGTCAGGTTCGTCCAGAAGCGTCATCAGCAGAGGCATCCCCAGGGTTAGCAACGTCAGCAGGAGCACCAGTTGGAGCGTCAGCTTCAGTGGCAGACGACTGAATGGCCTCGTCAGCTGCCATCTCTTGATCTACCTCTTCAAGATCCAGCGACTCCATGTTGACCCCAGAAGGGTGCTTGACAAGGTACCGCCTCAGGAGTTCGAAACCCTTGAAATACCAGCTGAAGAGCACAGCGTTATACTCGTCAGTGGTCTGGAAGGCTTCAACCGACCTGGCCGCGATGGTCTTGAGGCTCTCCTTTGCTGCTATAATCTGCTCGTCCTTGTCAACCGTCAACTGGCGCTCCACCTTAAGGTCGTCAGTAAGCTTCTTGACCTGCTCCTTCATGGCATTCGCCGTCCCCATGGATTCGATGAGATCTTTCCTAAGGGCAGAGTTCTCCATCTCCAAGGCCTCCACCCTAGAAGCCAAAGAGACTGCCTTTGCCTCCTGAATAAGATACTCAGAAGAAAGGTGAAGGCTCTCCCCCAGCACCTAAGTAAATTTCCCAAGGTATCAGTAAAAAAAAAAAAAAAAAAAAGGTGTTGAATGAAGAAGAAGCCCAGAACAGACATACCTGAATAATCTTATGAACCTGACGAGCAGCCACCTTGCTGGGGGAGACGCCAGACAAGCCCTTCAGGTCTGCAGCCGTTATTACTTCATGAGCCTTGTCCACAGCCATTTTCTCGTCACTCCAAATGGTGAGTGGACGAGCATCCATCTTCTCCTTCCCCTTCTCAGATAAACGCGGTCTCTTGGAGACAGGGGTGTCTTCAATCTCTTCCACTGACGCCGTTGGAGACGCAGTCCTGGTCGTCTCCCCCACTGAAACGATCGGATAGACGGTGGCTGGTGTGCCAACTGGAGCGCCTCTCTCAGTGACGCGCACTGCTTTCTTGCCGATGTTAGATAGTGGTTCGTCTTTCTTCGACCTCATCTTGGCATAAAGGTCTTTGTTAAACTTCGTCATCTCTGCCATAAATGAGCAATACATAAAAAAAAAAAAAAAAAAAAAAAAAAAAAAAAAAAAATTTGACGAAGGTAGAAGAAAAGAAAAACACTGACGAGCTCGAACACTTACTCTTTTTTCCTTCAATTTCAACGTTCCTCAACACGAAAGAGGAAGGGTCCGGGCCTAGGTTGTAAAAAGCAAGTGTCCGTGGATTCACCAAATCGTCCCAATTCTCGATTGACTGAGCGTATTCAATTGCCTGCTCGATTCGTCCCTTGTACCTGTTCTTGAGTTTAAGCCGTCTCTTCACTGGAAGAAAAAGGAGCAGCAAAAAGATTTAGTGACGACCACAAGCAAGTAAAACAAATATAAGCGACGAAGAAGAAAAACTGACGCACCTAAAGTCGGGGTTCCCCACCGACGAAGCAACCACGGGATCTCACCCCATTCCTCACTGGAGGGAGTCTCAAAGTCATCCCCGGACACAAAGAAAAACCTCGACTTCCAGTACCTGAAGGACGACGGCAGCCCCCTTACAATTCTGGTCCTCCTCTCCCAAGGTACCAGCTCATAATACCCATATTCTTTTGATTGTTTTAAACGGTAAAGGTAGACGAGTTCAGCCACCTTCATCATATCCCCATTAGCAGCCAACCATATCTCCATACAGTTGACCACTATCCTCCAGGAGTTAGGCATTAACTGCCCAGGGGCTATCCCAAAAAGATCCAAAAGTTCCATCAGGAACGGATGGACGGGGAACCTGAGGCCACAGGTAAAGGCGGCCTCATAAAAGCACACCTCGCCAGGAAAAAAGTGACAAGCTCTATCCTCGTCACTAGGTAGACGGACACGTACCCTCTCCGGGAACTGAAACCTATCTTTAAATCTACTGACCGTCTCGGCATCCAGCCCACAAGCCTCCTCGAGTGCATAAAAAGCCCTAACAACACGAGGGGAAGAAACGGCAGTATCCCCCTCTACTGGATTGCCGCTAGACGACAATCTAGTCTCGAGATCGCTAGATCTAACCTCAGACATTATTTCCCTCCTCGTCCTCACCTGACCCACAAACCAATCAACAGATTGCCTAATCAAAGGCAGCAATTCGGTCACGGCCACACCAAGGGCACTACCCTCAAAGACAAAACCCTCAAAATCCGACAAAGTACTTAAACTACCCCCTAAGCGCGCAAAGAGAAAAGAAATTGAAGGACAAGTAACTCTAACTACGGAACTACCAACCATAAAAAACCCAGCAAACTAAATCCCAAAGTAAAACAGAAGCAAGAAGAAGCAAAATGGAAGAAATCAGAAATAATGCCACAATAAAGTGAAGGAAAAGCAAGAAGAGAGCGAAAACATACCTTAATCAATGGAGGATTGAGGGAGCTCTGTTTGGTCAATGCACAAAGGCGAAGAAGTATAGCAGAAGAAAAAGCTAAGGAAAAGGTTTGAATGAAAAGTGAGGAAGAAAAATGAGAAAAAAAGAAGGTTAAGTGGAAGCTCAAAAATCGGAGAGACCGGTGGGAAACTCAATAGTCTAATCAGTTGGAACATTAATTGAACCAATCAGCACATGCCACGTAGACCATGATCTCTGGAGCGCCGCCACTTCGCAATTAATACGGAGCAGAACCCCAAGAGCCATTTACAACATGTAACCCTTCGTATTCTGTGACCGTCACTTAAAGAGACGAGCACAGAATCGGGGGGCAGCTAACGGGACTACAAGCTCATCCAACATGGACGAATCCATCAACACTGACGAACGCAACCTTAGTGTACATAAGCCAATTCCAGGCCTTACTGACGAGGACATCCAGGGCGTTCAATGCTAGCATTAAACCCACAAAATGGTTACAGGAACAACTGTACAATCCGTTGGAGAACATTGATGGCACACCGCACAGCTCCAGGCGTTACAAAAAGGAGCATTAAAGATCTCCATAACTGCTCCAACGGCTATAGACCCCAGAAACATATATAAATCCATTCCTTGTCAAGGAACGGACAGAGACACACAAGTAAGAAGAGATTTCTTTCTATTTTGTTTCATTTCACATTGCTTTATTCTAAAAGAAGTTTTATACGCTGACTTTGGCATCGGAGGTGTTGTGGCAGACACCACACCGGTGATCATCTTTGAAGGCAGAAGAATCTTCTCCGTCTGACGAATTTTACTGACGATCATACGCATCATCACATGTTATCATTTTTAGGTTATCATCCTAGCCAAAGCCACTCTTCTTTCTAATAGTCTGAATAGTGGACCACATGGTCCTTAGAATCCGCATCCAATTGTCAACATAAGAAGGGTGGCACTCAACCCCAAATTGGGTAGTTATCTCCTTCACTACAAAAGCAAAGGAGCCTGCCTTGAAAGTGCTAGACGGTTTGTTGCCCTTTGCAGCCTCCTGCGCAAGTATCCTAAGCATTGTTGAGTGCATGGGCAGCAGCCACCTGAACTGCTTACTGCTACCCACCTTCTCTTTGCCCTTTGACATTACTACATATGAAAATTGTACAGTGAGAGTAGCATTTAAAAATGAGAGTAGCACTTAGTAATTACGCTCGAAATATAAACAACAAATCAAACACACATACAACCACGCTTATAGATGTGCACAACAGAATGAAACATGCTAACACTGGAAATAACAATGTAATACCATTAAATAACAATGTAATGCTGAAAATACTTTTTCATTACACCATCAGAAGTCTATAATAAATACATTGTTTTTACAAAAAAAAAAAACACATATTACAATCATAGAAATCTAAATAAAGTACTACTCTCCACTCCTAGTATAATTAGACCACATAGCTTGGCATATCTCATCTCTCTTAGCATTCCACAGTCTACTGTCTTCAATGGACTCCCGACGTGGTTGTGTTTCTTGTTGGGGGTCAATAGACTCTACTTGGTTTATTGCATCTTCCATAATATGGTCATTTGGTTCAACCCCCATAATGTGATTATGAACCACACAACATGCTAACACTACTTTCACTTGGGTTTCAAAAAACCAAAATGGTTCTACATCCAACACTCGAAAACGTTTCTTCAACACTCCAAACCCTCGCTCAATGGTAGTTCTCAATGAAGAGTGTGGGAGGTTGAACAATTCTTGCTCATTCTCAGGAGGACGATCACTAAACTCTTTCAAGTGATATCACACACTCCGATAAGGTGACAATATTCCATTTTTATTACCATACCCAGCATCACTAAGATAATATTTACCTACATATATTCAAAAATAAAACCAAATCACTACTATGTTTAGGAAAACGCACAATATTTATTAAACTAATAAACCTAAAAGGTGAAGTAATCGTATAATACTTTTGGGAATTGAAAATCCTCCTGGCCTAGCAAATGCATCATTTAACACATGTGAATCATGGGCACTGCCTTCCCATCCAGCCAATACATAAGTAAACTTTAAGTCAAAACTAATGGAAGCTAACACATTTTGCATGGTTCCATCGTTGCAACCACAAAATCTTCCTTGTATTTCAGGTGGCATAGATGCACAAACATGTGTACAATCTATTGCCCCAACACAATCCTAATTTTTGGTGGACATCATGGTTTAAAATTACACAAATCTTCACAATTTACAAAAATACACAAGTTGCAATATTTACCTTAAAATATGGGTAAAACCTTCTGCTATTCCTTATCTCTGGTGGTGTATCTTCGCTACACAGTCTTATTAGAACTCTATATAATTTCAGGACCCCCCTAAGGACGACTTTGAAGTATCTATGAATAGTCTCAGTTGATCTATAAATCCGACTACCCATTACACGGAACCTCACATTATGACCAATAATGTGTAAGAAAATCAGCACTTGCTCCGTAAGAGACATGTGAATAGTCGGGCATACATGCTCCCCTTCAGTGAGGATGTGACATAACCCATGGAAAGCTATAGGCTTCATCCTAATTTGATTCACACAATGTCTCTCACTTCCATGCAGAATACTATTTATGTATTCCTCTCTCTCGGTTGCATGATTAAGGGTGTGCAAAAAACCCACCGACCCGCCAAACCCGACCCGACCCAACCCAACCCGCCGGGTTGAGTCGGTTTTTAAGGTTTGGTGGGTTGGGTTGGGTTACAAAATTTTTTTTTTATAGTGGGTCGGGTTGGGTTTGGGTTATAAAATTACAAACCCGCCAAACCCGACCCGACCCAACCCAACCCGCCGGGTTGAGTCGGTTTTTAAGGTTTGGTGGGTTGGGTTGGGTTACGTTACAAAATTTTTTTTTTATAGTGGGTCGGGTTGGGTTTGGGTTATAAAATTACAAACCCGCCAAACCCGACCCGACCCACCCATATTTAATATATATTATATATTTAATAATTTAAAAAAAATTAGTTGTAGGGCACTTATATATATATATATATATATATATATAAATATATTATGTATTTAATAATTAAAAAAAAACTAGCTGTAGAGCAGCATTTTCTCGGTTCCTCCTACTAATACTAATTATATATATATATATATAATATTATATAATTAAAAAAAAATTTAAAACCAGTTCTTCCTATCCTATATAAAAGCCAATTAGTTCACACAAATCCTAATAAATTACTATTTTTGTTTAGTCATTAGTGTTGTTTGCATTTAAGAAGTTACATTGATACTAATTTTTAGGTTTTTTAATATATTAATATTTATATATTTTTTATACTTAATTTAATAATAATAATAATAATAATTTGTCAAACCCATGGGTTCAACCCGACCCAACCCGACCCGACCCATATGGGTTGGGTTGGACTTATGTGATGGGTTGGGTTGGGTTGAATTTTTTTTGACCCACCATGATGGGTTGGGTCAAAAAATCCCCTCAACTCGACCCATGCACACCCCTATGCATGATTAACATAAGGCGCCCTAGGCAGTTGTCTACGTTTACGCCGCAATTTCCTTAACAATGCAACCCCCACAAGGAGGACAGATGCAACTGAGACAAGAATTGCGGCTTTGTCTTTTTCTTTATCTAAAAAATCACAAACACTGTGGTCTAAGAGGTATGTAAACAAGCATGCTATTGATTACACAGTAAATAAAAACAGCTACAAACAAAAAACATCCAAACCACTTTGATAACGAGTACCAAATCACATTGCATTCTATTTACAATCAAAATTTACACCATCATAATACCATCACATTGATAACTGCACATTGAGGGAATGTGGATCGGCTTTTGTAGAGAGTGGGTCGAAGGTGTGTGGATCTATGGAAAGGTGAGGTGAGGTCGGAGGTGTGTGGATCGGCTTTTGTAGAGGGTGGGGTGGAGGTGTGTGGATCGGACTAAGAAATGAACTGGGGAGGGTGGATTGGACTGAGAAATGAACTGAGAGGGTGGATCAGACCTGATCGGACTGAGAAATGAACTCACCGTGGGTCGGACTGAGAAATGGAAAAGGGAAACTCACCGTCGGTGCAGAGGATCGGCTGCGTGAGGGAGAGGGTGGAGCTTAGTGTGAGTGAGCTTGGAGAGTTGGAGAGTATTTGCTGCTGTGAGGAGTGCGTGTGAGAGAAGCTTAGAGAGAGTAATGTGAGGAGCGAAAATGGTTTGAAGTGAAAATGAGCACGGAAATTATTTTACAGCTGGATACCCTTATTTTACGATCAACACTGAAAATATTTTCAGTTTGACCAAGTTTTCCGTAACAACCAAACACACACAACTACGGAAAAACATTTTTGAAATTGGTTTGCAGCCAAAACAAACGGACCCTATATGTGTAAAATTCTTTCTTGAAAACTTGAATCTCAGTTTTTACCTCTCACATCTCACAAATACTTATACTTATAGAGTGCCTATCATATCAATGATATGCGATAGTAATTGTAGCAAGTTATTGAAGGGATTGAGGAGAGAGAGTGACATTAAATTTAAATTTTCCATAATTTGAATATTCATTGCGCGAGATTTGAATATTCTTTTTTGTCTTTCTCTTTCCCTATTACTCTATTAGTTAACTGAGACAGAAGTCACAGAATGGACAAATTTTATTTTCGACGTTATCATCAATTGCCTGCCTAATTGGAACTTGGACACGAGTCGCAAAATCCACCACCGAAGATTGATCGAGAAGATTTTTTTTTTGGGAGAAACCAGACCCGAAAGTCTGCTAGATTGATCAAGAAGATTTGACAATCAAAGCACAGCTACTTCTAATTCTTTCCCAACTACCAGCAGAGTGAAAGCCACTTTTCCTTGATCTTCCAACTTGGTTTGGTGCCACGACTATTCAATTCAATTTGTTCGGTTTTCAATAGTTTCGTGCTACATTTCGTTTGTCACAAAAAACAAGTTGACCCATCACCGAAGCTCTGTCTTGTAATCCCACTATTTCGGGTTGCAGTGATTAAAATATTAAATAAAAATTTACCCCAGAAACTCAAAAAAAAAAAAAAAAAAAAAATTACCGCTTTTTTAAAAAAAATTTACGTTAGCAGTTCTCTTAAATCCTTGAATATTGACCAGTGTTGACTGTCGACCAAGTTCTATCCAGAATCCCTTAGATTTTTTACATTATCTTAATCTGGTTGGTAAATAAGGATTAGAAAAATTAAACAGAGGGCACAACTTGACGTAAAACATTGTTAAAGATAGAGGGCGATCTATGGAAAAGAATATGTGTCACAGTGTGATTATGTAATTTTATTTTTGACAGGTGTTTTCCACTAATTTGAATCAGTGACCATTCACCTGAACCATAATTGATTCAAATGTAGATTAGTAAATGGTTGACTAATTTGCTCTTCTAATTGGTCCATCATTGCCAGCACCGGCAGCTATGTTTGTTTGGAGGTGAAATAAAATAGAAGAAAAATTTTGAAGTGAAAATGAGAGAGAAAATTTTTTAGAGCATCTGCAGCCCACCTTGCATATCTTAAATCTTGAGATGATATACCATTAAAGGCTAAAATTCACCAACAACCGGAAGGCCATATCGTAAAAGGCTATATTATTTTGAGATATAGCTACAGTACCATTTCAAATGTAAGATAGTACTGTAACTAGAGTATGTTTGGTTGAGTGAAATGTGAAAAAGAAAAAAAATAGTAAAATCTAAGTGTTTTCTTTCTTAACCCACTAAAAAGTTTACTTCTTAAGATGAAGAGAGAACTAAAATAAGAAAATAGAACTGCTGAATGAACGAAAATACCATGCGCACTAGGTGCACATTACCTCTACCAAATTTTTTTTCTTTTCTTTTCCTTTCCTGGGCACGTTGCCTTTGCCCTTTTTTTTTTTTCCCTTTCCTGGTGCCTTGGACAATTTTCTTTTTCTTTTTTTTTTTCCTTTCCTGTGCTCGTTGCCTCTCCCAATTTTTTTTTTCTTTTCCTGGACGTTGCCTTCTTCCTTTTCTTTTTATTTTTTATTATTTTTTGGGCTGTGAGTGCGATAAATTTTTTTTGATATGATTTTTATTTTTTAATAAATTGAATGATTACTTTTTTTGTGTCACTTTTTTGTTTTAATTAGTTATCAATTTTTAATTAAAATATATGAGTAAATTTATACAAAATCATTTTTTTATCCTTCCACTTTTTCATTACTAACTAAATAAAAATGAAAGAAATTAAAATATTTTAGCCCTATTTGATAAATTATCTAAACATATTTTCAATTTTTAAACAACATTATACATTTTTTTCACATTTTTTCACCCACACATATTTCAAAAAATTACAAATAACATTACTCAAACACTTCTACCATACCAGCCCTTTATATCCTCTCACCTTCCATCGTCCTTCAACCAAACCCTAAATAACTTTTCCATTAATGTAATCAAATAGTTAACCATTGTTCCTTCCATGTATTTTCGCTTCGACCCAACAAAATTCTCAGCTCATAAAGAAAAAGTTCGAACCGTAATATGAGCAAAACAATGAAAAACAAGCGAACACCAAATTAAAAGGAGTAGAAAAACCTTATCATTTTTCTCCTTGACTTGTATCACATACTCTAATTTAGTTACCACAAACTATTTACAAATCATACTTTTTTCCCCCTTTCAAAACAACAAATTGAAAACAAAACAAGACAAACCTAAGATGAAAAACAAAAAAGTTGCTTGTGTTTTTTTCTTGTCCTTCTATTTGTTTATTCTTTGTTTTTCATGGGTGCTAATTGTATTGATCGAGTATGTAACAAACAAAAAGTAAAAAACTAATTAGCGTCACAGATAGTGTCACCTTGCCAAGTCCACACAATGTCTTTGAGTGCAGGCCTAACATCATGCTCACAAAACTTAGCATATTCCAAAGTGTCACCAGAAGACTTCGAGAATTCAACAATGGCAACCTCAGGGGCAACCTCGAACACCTCTGCAATGACAGCTAGTTTCCCTCTACGCCCTTCCAATTTGCCCTCCATTTTCACCTTGAAATCCTTCACTTTACACACCTTATAACTCAGCCCCTTCGCCACCGCCTCGATCTTCGATACGATTGCTTTGGCTGTACATCTCGAGGTGAACATAGACCCCACCCTCCTCTTGTTCTCGAACAAACTCGACAAGTCAAACCCGGAAGACATCGAGGAAATGAACTCGAACGCGTTGAAAAACTTGGGCGTATTGGGTTCCTCTTCAATCTCCTCGATCTCGACCTTGACCTTGTCAGCATCTAATTGAGTCTGATCATTATGAATCACAGTTTCTTTGATCGGAAACCCTTTGCGAAACCAAGGGACACGCATTATAGCTGGGATCGAGATCCTCCTATCTGGGTCCGTAACAAGGAGTTTCGAAATCAATCGCTTGGAATCGAACGAAAACCACGGTGGAAACTCGTACTCAGCTTTGAAAATCTTGGTATACATTTTCATCAAATTCTCATCTTGAAAAGGAAGAAACCCAGCGAGCAACACATAGAGAACGACCCCACATGACCAAATGTCAGCCTTCGATCCATCGTACCCTTTTCTCCTCAAAACCTCCGGTGCCACGTAAGCAGGAGTCCCACACTGAGTGTGCAAAAGACCATCGTTTCGTAGCTGTTCAGGCAAAGCGGAGAGACCAAAGTCGGAGACTTTAAGGTTCTCGTTCTCGTCGAGTAAGAGGTTTTCTGGCTTGAGGTCTCGATGTGACACGCCTCTACTGTGACAGAAATCAACGGCGCTGATCAACTGTTGGAAGTATTTGCGAGCTGAATCTTCTTTGAGCTTTCCTTTGGCTACTTTGGCGAAGAGCTCGCCTCCTTTAACGTACTCCATGACGAAGAAAATCTTGGTTTTTGTGGCTAACACTTCTTTGAGCTCCACAACGTTGGGGTGGCGAACTAGGCGCATCACTGAGATCTCACGCTTGATTTGCTCCATCATACCTTCTTTCTTCTTCACTTGCTCCTTGTTTATCACTTTGATCGCTACGCTTTCGCCTGTGTCGATTTCTTTGCCGTAGTAAACCTTTGCGAAAGTCCCTTTGCCTAAGAACCTTCCCATCTCGTATTTCCCAAACAAAACGTTCCTCTCCTCCATGGATATCAAACAAAAACAAAAATACAGATTGTAAATTGGTAATGATACTGGGATTTGCATAAAACTAAAAAAAATTCAAACGTTGCTTTGGTAAAAAGAAATGAATTTGGGATTTGGGTTTATAACACTGAACGAATATGGTGTAAAGGAATCCAAGAAAGAACGGCATTGATGCAAATTTCGAAGGATTCCATGAAAGGGTTTTAGAGGAAAATATTAAAAAAAAAAAAGTGTGTGCTTGAGGGATTTATTAAGTAATTTTTTTTAAAGGAGTCGAGGAAGAAGGCTGGATTGTAACCATTGTAGGTTGGAGCACCTGGTATTTTTCGTGGGTGCACATAGATTGAAAGTAATTGTGAAATTTTTTATATAGGAGAGGGGCCAAACTGGAAGATGACACGTATGAGGACACGTTGGGGGGAGAGATTTGTGATGAAACTTCTAATTTTATTTATTTATTTATTTATTATAGTCCGCATCTAAATTTTTTTTTTTTTTAGAAAATAAATTATTTAAATGTTGGGCCTCTTCTCTCATCTTTCATTTATTTTCTAGTACAGTGAGTTATCTCTGTAGTCTCTGTTGTTGAATTGATTGCCCTTCATATATTGATACACACATGGCAATCGGTAAGTCGGATGGGTCCCGTTGGGCACGATTGGATTTGACCCATAATTCTTGGATTAAAGTGAGTACAAAACCTATAATAGTAATGCTATAATAGTAACGACAGATATACAAACTATTTTACAAAATATTTTATAAATGGTTGATTTGGTGCTTGATTACCTCAGTAGTCTCTGTTGTTGAATTGATTGCCCTTCATATATTGATACACACATGGAAATTGGTAAGTCGGATGGGTCCCGTTAGACATGATTGGATTGGACCCATAATTCTTGGATTAAAGCGATTACAAAACTTGTAATAGTAATGCTATAATAGAAACGACAGAGATACCAAACTATTTTACAAAAAATTGTATAATCTATTGATGTGATGAATAATTATTTCTGTAGTCTCTGTTGTTGAATTGATTGTCATTCATATATTGATACACACATGGCAATTGGTAAGTCGGATGGTTCCCGTTAGGCATGATTGGTTTCGACCCATAATTCTTGGATTAAAGCTAGTACAAAATATGTAATAGTAATGCTGTAATAGCAACGACAAAGATACAAACTAGTTTACAAAAAAATTTACAAACTGTTAATGTAGTGGATGATTATTTGTAAATGAAAAAACGATATTAATGATGGGTCTAAATAAAAACCAATAAAAGGTTGATCACATCAACATTTTGTAAAAATGTTGTAAAATATTTTGTGGCTGTAGTGTAGGGTTAAGGGCTCAACTCATATATTGGGCCTTGGACTCTGGTCGAGAGCGTGGTGATCGAGGACAAATAAATGGTAGTAGATGGGTTAAGCTTAGAATCTCATGTGTGAGGTACGAATGGGAAGGTGGTCCGATGAGGAATATCTCCTCGAATAAGCGAAGCACAAATCAAATGTGTATCCTAATAATCAAGGTGACCTTCCAGGAAGCTCCAATGATAGGGACGTGCATCATAAACATACAAGAAGGATGATGACTCAAAAATATATGCTCTGTAGCTAACTCTTTGGCTGCATTAATGAGGAAGTGATTTCTGAACAATATTTTTTCAGCCTTACAACCACCCCCAAATACTTCTAGAGGGGGCTGATGGGACAAGGATCAGCATAAGCCATCAGCTGTCCATGTGTAGGGTGAAAATGAAAGAAGAGACATAGTATAAATGAGAATGGAGACCCCAAAGAAAAGGGATCGAAAATAGAAAGAGGAAAGACGGTAGCAATCAAAATTGTATTAGTAATATGTTCAATTGATTTATATTAGAACTTACCTCCTCAGACTGCGCTGAGAGTGAATTTTTTTGGATTAATCCCTCTTACTTTTGTTTGATGATCTTTCAAACTCATTCTAGCCGTTGTCCAACTCACTAGGGCCTAGTTCTCTAATCCACCATCTATAAATTTATTGTACTGGGCTCACCGGGCCAAGATCCCTATACATTTTGGGCTTGGGCTCTAAAACGCACCCCTACATGTTGCATTACTCTTTATAATATTTTTACGAAATGTTAATGTAATAAATTATTACTAGTTTTCATCTCAACTTAGTACTAACATCACATTTTTAATTTCTAATAACTATCCATCATATCAACGGTCTGTAAAAAAAATTTGTAAATTAATTTGTGACTTTAGCGTTTTCCAATCTATAACTCTCTGATCTCTATTTTGTTTTTGTTATTTTTTATAATATTAGTGAAATATTAATTTTAGCCTAAAATGCAAAACAAAACGCTTTTTGGGATGCTTAATGGAGGAGTACAAATGATTAAATGAAGACTAACAAAAACCTTGATTTAATAAGTTTGAAACTTAGAAGACTTAATTAAATTAAAGTAAAGTTAAATGCCTAAAATAAAATTTGATCAAATTTAGAGGATGCAATGTGTATTTTTTATTTTTTAAAATTTCTTAGTGATAGTACCTTTTTAAATATAAAGAGTTACTTTAGTTTCCACAAAATTTATCGAGTTTATAACAAGTTAGTTAATTGGGGAGTCCAAATCTTCTGTCTCAATTTTCATGCTCCACCAATAAAAACTTGCCATATGTACACCTATTTAATTAAAATCCAATTTTTAGCTTTTTCTTATTTTAGTTTCATAAAATAAATAAAATATAAACTCAAACATTCTCTAGCCACCACCAACATTTGCGGATTCACCGATATTCACGATCTATTACTAGTGGCGCTAAAGAAGGGTGGTGGGGATGTGTTGGGTTTTTATTATTATTTATTTTTGGTAACTAGTTGAAGGTGGTGGATGGCTAGCAGAAGGTGGTGATTGGCCATTGATGATGTCGGAGATCTCCTAGCATTGATGAAGGTTGGTGGTGGTGGTCGGTGGGGATGGTTTGAGATTTTTTTTATATAAAAAATTAAGAAACTAAAATAAGTAAAGGCAAAAAATTAAATTTTAATTAAATAGGTGTGCATATTTATGAAACATAAAATGTAATAGAAAAAACGTGATAGAAGATTCAGATTACTAAAAGAATTAGCATTGCTATTTTAATTCTGGATGCACCAAAAACCTGATTTATCCGAGTTGCTATTGCTAAAAGTTTTTAACAATAATGAACAGTATGTTGGTAAATATAAGAATTACAGTTCATTTGTTTGTAAACTTATAATGATATTCTCTCTCCAAAAAAAATTTAAAAATCTCATTTCTGTTAATAAGAAAGAGAGTATTGTTTTTTAGAAACCCGAATGTGAATGCTCGGGCATAAACTAGGGAAAAGTGACAATATTTTGAGGACTTGGCTTCACTATAAAGCTCATGTGTATTGAAGATGCATGACACATGTAGAAACATGCCCGTGACCCCTGGGAATCCCGCTCTGGAGGGAAGTTTTACCATATGTTATGCAGGTGGGGTTGGTGGTGGTGAGGTCATTGAGAATATTCTAGCGTGATATTCAGTCATATCATCGGAAAAGTAGGAAGTTGAGATTTGAACTTTAATCTAGCTAATTTCAAGTTGCCAATTTTATAAAATCTAGAAATAATTTTATATGGTAGTAATTATGGTTTCTTTTTTTGTTAAATTGAATACAATACTGACACTACTTAACAAAAGACAAAAAGACAAAAAAAAACAAAAAAACAAAAACAAAAGGCAAAAGACAAAAATATTAAGCTGTATATTGTAAAATGCTACCAGCAAGTACACGAAACTTCATGCCTAAGAAAAGTCCATTTGACAAGTAATCTTCACTGCTAATTGGCATCTTCCTGCTAAAGCACTTTATTATTATTATTATTATTATTATTTATGTCGGTACCATTTTTAAAAAGAAAAGTTAACAAATATCTTAAAATCATCATTGATTTAAGATATATTTTTATTAAAAAAATAAAAATTAATTATTTTAATAAATTTTTATATTTTTCATAAAAATTATATTAAAACTTTTTAAAAATAATTTGTTAACAATTGTTCTAAAGACTTTGTTAATAGAACCAATTTTTAAAGTGCTTTATTTTTATTTTAAAACTTATCCATTTTCCAAATATATTATTACATTCTTTTGATTATTATGCTTTCATTCAATAGGCAAGAAACATACATTGCCTACGAGATTAAAATTCAAGATGTAGAGTTTGGCCCCGTGGAGTAATCTTATATTCATTTTAAAGAAAAAAGAAAAAAGAAAAAAGAAGAAGAGATGAAGTCTATTACCATAAATTTCAAACCTAATCTAAATTGAAAGGAGTACTTATTGTTTTAACTTTTAAGTAATTCATTTTATATATATATATATATACACTTAATTTAAATGATGAGACAAGCTTGTCCACAAAGATTTTAAGTTGCTTTACACCGCATTATTATTACTTGGTCGAGCAGTCATCACTATGGACCTTTCAATCGATGGGTTAGTTTCGTTGAACTTAATCTTTATTAGGCATAACAAACAAATACTAATATCTTGATCTGATGTTTCAAAAAACTCAATCTAGAAAAAAAAAAAAAAGAGCTCGCCGACGCCATTCGATCAAATTGACGAGTTGATTAATTCTCGATGTTTTCACATACAAGATCATGACAAAATAACCATTTTTGTTTTGGGTCCTATTAGCTACGTGTTAGTGAAAGCATTATCAGTTATCATAGAGCACTAAACTTTTCTTTTTAAGCAAAGCAATATTATATAATACATACAGTACTAATATTAGTTTAAGCAGCCGCTTATAGAATAATCTTCTTCCATAGTTGAAAGATCCGTCTTGCCCTAATTGCAACTCTTAGTTTTTTTGTCATATTTATGTGTTTGTATTTTGATGAAATATATATATATATATATATAAATATATATATATATATAAATATATATATATATATTATTCTTTTTTTTGTCTGCATGTAAATATATATTGTGCAAAAATAGGAATATCATATATGCTTGAGTGGAGTGGAGGGATATTTTTCAATCATACAATGGAAACTATAAGAATGGACTTGCATCGTTTGAAATTAAATATACGTAATTATTGCTTTGCACGCTTCTACCGAGAGAGGTGGGGAATTTAAGGATTAAGATTTGCATTTCCATGTGGAATTAGAGAAGAGCAAGCTACTGCATGAGAGTGATTCCTTCATCATTAATTAGGCAGTGATTATAAAAAAAAAAAGAAAAGGAAAAAGGTAGTGATCACTAATTAGGGTTGAGGAACCATGTATTAGAAAGTGAATAAGCTTATAAAGATTTGACTTATCATTTTTTTCTTCTTTTAAATGGATAAATAGTGACGAGGGGATGTTAAGTTTGAAGTTTGAACTTCAAAACTTCAAACCACGTGTTAAAAAAAAAAAAAAAAATCAAATTACACATGTAAGACATGAAAAATTTTTAATTAGGTATTTGTGAGTAGTGAGTACGGAGAAAATATGCTCCCTCATCTCACATTTATGGTAGACTTCACCATAAATATGAGAAATTCTAAAAATACTTAAGAATTATTCTATAAGACATTATAAAAAATGGAATTAATACTAGATTACCATTTGAACCCATAGATTTAGCTTAACTTTATTTTATTTTTAATTAGTCTTCACGATAGTTAGAAGATATAGTGTTAAAAACTAACATGCATTAATCTTGTGTTTTTTGCTTCTTTTTTTTTTTTTTTAGAGAGTTTCAACCTATGACGTCCGCTTCTGATAATTGCTCTTTATTATCAGACCAAGACACCAATCAGTTTTTGGTGTAGACGGAGATTGAACCCCAGATCTCTTATACAACCATCAGAGACTTTACCAGTTGAGCTAACTGGAACCCACGCATTAATCTTGTGTTTATTGAGGCACATTCATTGGATTATTATAATGGTGCGTCAATTTAGGGTTTAACCATGTTTCAGCCTGCATCTAAAAGATGAGTTCAAATCTTCTGTCCCATCTTTTCTACTCTATTTTATACTTCACCAATAAAAAGTTTCCATATGTACACCAATTTAATTCAAATCTAATTTTAAGCCTTTTATTATTTAGTTTCCTAAAATAAATCAAAAATAAATAAAAAAACTCAAACCATGTCCACCTACCACCATCACAGTTCCTCCACCACTAACAACAACAACCTTGTCAGCGCCACCAAGAGGAGATGGCTGACGTCATCAATAGCCACCCACCACTACAAGTTGTCAATTACCCAAAAAATAGAAAATAAAAAGAACCCAACACACCCACACCAGCCACCACCACCAATCTTCATCGGTACCACTAGGAATAGATCTCTGGTGACATCAACGGCCATCCACCACCACATCCTTGTCTTCAAATCCATGACTGATATTAGTTTTGTGACATCTTGTTCGAGGGTACCCATGGGCCATGACTACCTTTCTTCTTCAAAACCATTGTTGGTACCTAGACATGGCAGCAGTGTGGCGTTAATGGTGTCGCCATATCTACTTGGCGACGTTGGACAAGTGTGGTGGACCGGTGGTGATTGATTGGTGGTGGATGTGTTGGTTTTTTTAAAAAAATTATTTTTAGTAATTGAGAACTAGTGGTGGTGGGTGGGTGGCTCGCAAGATTGGCAAACCGTTGAGGACATTGGCCATCTCATCTTGGTGGCGTCGGCTAAGGTTGTTGTTGGTGGTGGTGAAGGAACTATGATAGTGGCAGGTGGGGATGGTTTGGATTTTTTGATTTTTGAATTATTTTAGGAAACTAAATAATAAAAGGCTTAAAATTAGATTTGAATTAAAATGGTGTACATATGACAACTTTTTATTAGTGGGGAATAAAGTGGATCTGAAAAGATGAGGCAGGAGATTTGGACTCCTAAAAAATGTCCCACGCTATCAAAAAAAGAAAAGGAAAGAAAAGATGTATTGTGTGCGGTATCAATATCATAGTCAAATTTGCAAGCAAATCATCAACCACTTGACGAGGAATTTTTTAGGAAAAATGTCTGTTGGAGCCTGGAACTTGGAAGTTGGCATTGGCCCATAATTAACTAATACGAAATAGATAAAGGTTGAAGCCCAATATGTTGTGCAGTGGCGGAGCCACATTGGGCCCCCCAAATTTTTTCAAAAAAACTAGAATATATGCTTTTATACATCTGACATCTGAAATATATGAGAACCAATCCCCCCTCCCCCTAAACTCACCATTAAATTTACCTTTCTAACTTTTGATTAAAAAAAAAAACAAATATTTACCTGACCATCAAAGACAATAAAAGCTCTAAAAATGCTATTTAACATTTTAACAACAAATATTATGCGATATTTAACATTTTAACAACAAATATTATGCGATAAATTGTTATTAGTTGTTTTTAAATTATAAATTTAAATTAAGATTAATAACAACTGACTAATTATAATTTATTATAAAAATGTCGTGCACCTAACACTTCTCTCCTTCTTTTTCAAATATGACGTAGACAACATCTTCATGACAATTATATCATAAAATAAAGGAGACAAAAAGGGTTTTCAAACTTCCATATTAAATTTTTTTTTCTTCAGCTTATTTTGGAATTAACGGTGAAAGTAGACTGTGTTCTGTGCACTTGTCTCCCTTGTCTTCAAAAATCAATATCAGTTGATTTGCATTTGGGCTGATGGGCAACCTATTCAACGCCCATAGCCATAGGTGAGTCTTTTTTACTCTATTTTATCTACTCTGTACGCTGTACAATCTATTTTATCTACTCTCCATGTGTGATGTGACTCCTCTTCCATTCCTTTTTATATTATTTTTTTAGTCTTTTAGCTGTAAAAATTAGAGTTTGTTGAATTTGCGTGTACTGTGCAAAGTTTTTTTTTAGCTCAACGTGGAGAGGTGTAAATTTCGATATTGGTGTTACTAAAATTTAAGAAAAAGTAAATACAGAAATTGACATCAATTCAACATGGAGAGATGTAAATTTTGGTATTAGTGTTGTCGAAATTCAAGAAAAAGTAGATACAAAAACTACATCAATTTCGTTAATTGGAATGCCGAAATTCAATTGAGCAAGGGTTATTCCACATAAGAAGCAGCCATTAGACTAATGCGCACAAGTTTAATCTATATGGAAACTAAATTTACTTATTCTAAAACTTATAGATATTTCAAGTTTTCTTCTTTCTTTATTTATTTTATATAATATAGAATTTATATTTTAGCATAATCTAAGTGTACATGTGTGTGAAACTTCCTCTTGCAAACTCGAACCCGACCATTGCCCCCCACACCCCACAAGCATTTATACTTGTGAAATGACCACCGAATTAAGAATGCGCGATTGTATATTTCAAGTTTTTTTTTTTAAATTTTTTTTTATATATACACTTTCCAAAATTTGATAGTTATGATAACAAGAAATGGTAAATTCAAATTATAGTTCATCGACGATGTTGTCCAAATTAATTAATATTAACTAAATAAAAATAACAGTTTTGTAAGAACCAGTAACCTTAATTAAAAATGATAAAGTTTAGTTATAAAATGAGTTGTCACCTTACTCAATAAATTTTAGCAACCACAACCCACTTGCCATAACCACCATTGTAGCAACCACAACCCACCATAGCCACCACCACCACTAGTCACAGGTACCATCGTAGCAACCACAACTCCTTGTAGGAAGAAAAGAAGAAGAAAAAAACCAAAGTATAACCACAACCCTCCACCAAAATCACACCAACCACCACCCAACTACCACAAAAACAAACAGCCACTGCAAAAACAAAATCTCAGCCAAGCACTCACCGGTGGTTTATCTAACCCATTGCAAGAAGAAAAAAAAAAAAACAAAGCAAAACCACAACCATCTACCAAAAACAACCAGCCATCAAAACAAAATTGTAACCCAAAGATCCAACCCACGCACTCACCGATCTCACCACCGTGCCTCCAAATCAAACCCACAAATCACTACCACCGTGACCCACCATTGAAACCTACTGAAAAAAATTGAAAGCAACAGGGAGATCGAGTTAAGAGAGCGAGAGGAGAAAGAAGAAGAAGAAGAAGAAGAAAAAAAAAAAAAAAAAAAAAGAAGGACGAGAGGAACGGCAAGTCTGAACAAAGGTCTGAACAGAGAATAAGGAATGAAAAAAAAAAGAAATAAAATATGTTTTTTAAAGAGAAGAAGAGGGAAAAAGCTTTAAAATAATATTTGTTTAACAAGATATAGCTACAGTAAGCTGTCAAAGATAACAACTTAGTTACGTCAAAGATAACAACATACTGTAGCTAAGGTGTTTATTTCTTTCAACTATAGCACCTTTGCTGTAACCCATTGTTAATACCCATTTTTACGACACATTTCGTACAAGTCCGATTCAACCAAGCTCGACTTCCTTATGGACTCGATTCATGTATTATATTTTATTTATTCTTTTAAGCGTGGCCCAAGCCCATGTGACATATGGGGAAAATTGAGGAAGTGTGGTTTGGAGGGTATAGGTCGGTTCCTTTTGGACCTTTGTATGAGCCCAGCCCACGCATGCTACCAAGTGGGTAAGGGACACTGGTAGCACCTCAGGCTCATGGAAGAGGTCTTGTATCCAAAATTTCCACCCCAAAATAGCTTTTATGCTCTGTGTGACTGTGGCCCAAAGTCTCTGTCCGAACCTTCTTTTTCTTTTAAAAATGGTTGGCTCTCATTGGCCAACTTCAGCTGCTAGCTCTCATCTAGTTAAGCTTCCCAAAAGTCTGAAACAACTGAAAATGAGGAGCCAATGAGGGTTTAGTCAAGCTTTCCCTTAATGATGATAAAAGTAATCCTTCCTTTTATCCAAACAAAAGCAAACCTGAAAATCACTCATTGCTTAACACCTTGGGGTCTAAAGCCTTTTCTATTGACCAAAAACCACTCACTTAGAGCACCCCAAACTCAATATAAATTCCACAATCAGATTCAAAACAAAGGAGGACATTTTTACTCTGAGAGCAACACCCAAAGCTCAATACAAGAGTCTTTCTTCAACTAAAAAAAACAACCAGTCACGTTCTACTTAGAGACCTGAAACTTCAGAGCAAAAACCCATTCAGCCAGTCAACAATCTCACAAATCCGAACCTTAGGGGTGGAAATATGGGTACAGGGGAACCTTCTCTCTCTTCCTCACGACCTCCCTCAATTCCCTCTTCTGTGTGACTGCAGGTCGAAATTTCAGACCTGTTATGTTTTTTTATAGTTTTCTGCACTTTTGTTGTTAGCATTTTGATTCTCTCTTGTCAAAGCACCATTAGCCTTTGTTTTTTTTTTTTATACATTGTGAATTTTGGGCTTGATTCTCCATAAACAAACACTTCTAAAGAATCCAAGGGGAGATTTAGGCTGTTTTCGCATTTTTGGCCCTTATCGCAAAAACGTCCCCAACATTTTGGCGACTCCACTGGGGAGTCAAGCAGCTGACACAAGAGAAATGGTGCCTCCAAAGGTGTGGAACCAGCAAAGAGATGGTGTTTCTCACACCAACTTGTCGTTCCAAGGGAAACTGTATCATGCTTTACCGCGCAAGAAAAGCATTGTCAAGTTGAGCTTGAAAAAGCTTTATCCTTAGCTCATTGAGCTACTGGAGATGATCCAAATCATGTGACAAAATCACTCTAACCTCCGGAAGCCATCCAAGAAGTGAAGGATGGAGGGAGAATCAACTTTCTTATTCAAGAAAAAAAAAATCTTCCACTCATCTATATTATTATTTTTTAGCTATCATTCTTATGGATGAATCATCATATATCTCTTGCTTTACATGATATTTGTGAAAATTTTTGTTGTAGCTTGAAAATGCAAAAATGGTGAGCCACATATCCAACCGCGAAGGGAATGATGCTTCCAACCATTATCAACAATGCAAATCTCTAAACATCAATTTCAAAACCAAGAACCCCTCACGCGCTGAGCATATGAAGCCGCGTTTGATTGACTCATTTTGGTGCAACAACAATCGCTACTGTGTGTGACCCATTCGCAGCTAAACATTTTTGGCTTCACCGCTAAATGAAGTCTTCACCAAATGGCTAAAGGCCACAGCTAAATGGCCCACCGCCAAGGCGCTAGATATTCCATACACCAAGCCTTAAGGTGGCGACATACCATATATCAAGTTGTATTGTTGCTGAGCCAACGTCGAGCATATGGGGCTGTCGCGGGTGATTAACTCATTTTGGCACAACAATAATTGCTGTTGTGTGCGACCCTTTGTAGCTAAACATTTTTAGCGTCACCGCTAAATGAAGTCTTCACCAAAGAGCTAAAGGCCATAGCTAAATGACCCATCGTAAGGTGCTAGACGTTCCATGCACCAAACCTTAAGGTTGCGACACACCATACATCAAGTCTTCAAGAAGCGACATTTCATAAGCCCAGTTTTAAAGTCATACGAGCAACATACTATCGTTTAAAGCACGCTTAAGCTAAGACTCTCGAGTACTCTCTTCGCTAATTCATTTTTTTATACATGTCGTTTAAACCATTTTAATCTTTCAAAATTTTAATCAAAATATTTTTTATAAGTTGTTTATGCTACTTCGCTTGGCCATGACTATCGCTTACTAATATAAATCACATTTACACTTAGGGTGAAATGGAAACCTTCTCGAAGCACCCAACGACAAAGAAAATTCGAGCTCAATTCCCTCTCACCGAAGCTGTGACACGCTCATGAACGCTAAGCTATGACGAGCTCACGCATCCAAAATCTTGGTTGATCCGCGCACGCCAAGCCATGGCATGTTCATATATCTCAAGTCATGACAAGCGCATGCATTCTAAGCCATGACAACACCTTAATCCTTCTTGAAATTGAGATTATACATGAAGAGGGAAGTTCAAACGTTGCCATCATCAAGAAAATTGTTCTTGTCACTCAATTCTTGCAATTGGAATCCGCGGCCAAGCCAACTAATAAGGAAAGTTTGCGCACACCTTTGAAGAATGCTTCACTAGAGCTCGCTCTAGACAATGATGTCAAATGACTTAAAAATCACAAGCTAGTTGCTAGAAATCCATTCCAAAAATTTTCGAGTGGAATCTTAGTATTGATGTGAAAGCTCGGCATAAGCGGCATAAAGGCCAATGATAAAAATTGTTGTATTAGGGATGCAACAACCCTATACTAACGTCTCTAATACTTACCCCATCATTGTCCGAAAGTTAGAAGCCAAGCAAGCAAAGTATGGAGCCGCTGTTTGCGGTACCATGTATCTCCGACAAAGAGGCTAACCGAAGTGTGAAAAAAAAAAAAAATAATAATAATAATAAAAAAAGAGAAACTGTGGTGCTGGGAGTGAAACAACCCTATACCGACATGTCCGACGCTTAGCCTATCGTTGTCCCAAAATTAGAAGCCAAGTTAGCTGAGTATGGAGACGCTGTCTGCGACACAACAAATCTTCGACAAAGAGGAATTATATTCTACCCTCTATATAGCAAATGAGGAACCCCATTTTTGGAATTCATCTTGAAGAAATATGGTGAGTACTAAGGGAGGAATAAATCCTACCAACAACTCTTGGCGATGGGATACCATTGGTTTGGCATAACCAAATTCGCTAAAGACGCCACACTTCCAAGTGCATTCCAAGCTTATACGCACACACCATATAAGCCTTCAAGACGTGAGCGCTCTATAGCCTTTTATACTTGAGGGCTTGAACTCATCGGACCTATCCATTCGCCCTTGAATGAGTACATTCGGGTCTTCGCTGCCACTAAATAGTTCTTTAAGTGGGCAGAAGCAATTTGACTCAAGAAAAGCGATGGGAATTGTTGTAGCCAAACTCAGCAAGAAGCATATCGTTTGTTGCTTTGACGTCTCGTTCATAAGCGACAACAATACGTCTTGCTTATACCAATTTTCGAAGGCAAGCCCTATGAAATACTAGGAAGCCGACGAACTATCATGTTATCTAAGCATGGTGAGATCCCTATATGCGAAGGTGCAATGCCTTCAATAAGGTAGGGAAAGCCAACACTTTCTTCTAAAGAGAAACCTTGCAAAACGGCAAGAAAACCAACAAACTACTCTTACGGTAAAGCCTCTACATGCGTGGGTAAAAAAAAAAATACTCCCAATAAGGTAGGGGAAGCCAAACATTTACTCTCTCTAAGGTAAGCCCTATCGAATGATTAGGAAGCCAATGAGATGTCATATTATTCATACATGGTAAGACCCCTACTTGCGATGGTGCAACACTTTCAACAAGATAGGGAAAGCCAACGTTTTCGTAAAGGTCGGCCTAACGAAGCGATATTGAAGCCAACACAACATCTTATAATTCAAGCATAGTAGTCCATTACATGGTGGACATAATCATCCCTAAAACATTATGGGAAAATCGACGCAACAAATCACTATCTCATTGCCACATGGTAATTTGCTATACGTGAGGATAAAAGTATTCCTTAAGAAATTAGCAAGCCTATGCATTGTATGTGAGAACGCAATAGCCCTATGAAATGGTGACGAAAAATATGCACCATGAGCCGCAATGCGCGAAAACGCAGCCCATATGTGGGGGCTTTTGAAACTAACGAAATAGCAACCTAATATATGTCGAGAATAAGTCGATTACCAAACGGTGAGCCAAGCTTCAATATATATGAGATGCTATATGTGAAACCAAATCTGTCCGTCAATAGAGCGCTGAAAAATGGTGCACAGGTAGTGAGACGTGCGCTTAGCCAAAACCTTTTCGCAAAAGCGTGACAACCAAGCAACATGTCTACTAACTTGTCTTTGCAAAGGCAAAGCCACATTCACGAGCTATCCAATCAAGCACAAGTAATCTTTAAAAGCCTAAGTGCATATGATCTATCAAAATTATGCTACTTAATCGCAAGGTGCACTCGACCCTTCCAAGCAAGCTGTCCTCAACATACTCAAATGCTCATAGTCATACAAGGGTTGTTTTCGCAGCAAAAACATGCTCATAGCCTATCAAAAAAAGGTACAAACTCATTCTCAAGGTACAAAATACAAACTATTCACATCCTTGGGTTACAAATAATTTTTTCATTCCAAAATACAAAATTTACATCCAAATGTCATATATGTTTGCTATGTACAAAATGCAAATTGTGCATACTAACTATGACAGTACAAACTCAAAACCAATACAACTAGATAGGAGTTGCTGTATACATAAGTGGTTTGTCCACAAGGGTGAAATACAAGAGAAATTGTCTCCAAGGCAGCAGCCCATATTACGCAGTTCAACTAGTTTGAAATTTCAAAGCTTGGGGCTTAATACAAGACAATCGAAAAAAAAAAGAAAAAGAAAAAAAAAAGAAGAGGGAAAGCAAGAACGGTGGCGAAGGAAAAAGTTGAAGCAATGTCGTAGTCCCCATCCAACATCACCATCTTCGGGGCATTGGCTTACAATTACTCTCTTCTTTACTTTAAAGCCGCAAGAGAGAAGCAGACTAAAAATGGCCCAAAGTTATTAGCGGCAGCCATGGTACCATCTATTGCAGTTTTATGTTGTTGTTCGCAGCGGCTTTAACCTCAGAAAATGATGCATTGGCAATGGGATTGGCCTCGGGAATGAAAGTCCCAACGACGGCATCACAATTGTCTAAGCCAAAATCATCCTACAAGAAATCATAGTACAACTCACTCAATATACTATGATATGTAATTTAAAAAAAAAAAAAATGAAGAAGATGTGTGACTTACCAAGTGAGTGAGTTCCAAAGTTCCCGCTCAATAAGGGCGTATTTCTCAAAGTACACTTATTCTATGCAAGATGGCAATGCGGCGCACTCAACAATCCCTATTGGAATGAAAAGGGGTTCGCAGCGAGTTTTGACTTGCCACACCAAATTTTAACTTGCCAGAGAAATTTCGGCTTCATTTTCAAACAAACGAAGTTGCTATTTGTGCAAAGTGTCGAGGCTGTCAATAATTACATTGAAGGAATAGTGGCTGCAACATGGAATCACCAACTTCGGCTCCACCAATTCATGCTAATAATCAAGCTATGCAACACATGGCTTACTCTTAATGGCATTGCTGGAGGCTAAAGGCTTACTCAACCGCTATGCGCCCCTGCACTAGAAATTCAATTTTCATTCCTACACTTTCATTTCAAGCTTTCATTTCAAGCTTGCTGAATCGAGAAGCGACTATCACTCGGTGATTATCACTCTCACTCACGTTCGTCGCAAGAATACGATACAGGGGGCTGCCAACCAATGTAGCAGCTATGTCACGCCATTATACTACATCGCCAAGTGATATTTTTGCTCCATTCCATCTCAAATGCGCTATACGGCTAGCAATATCGCTTATCACTCGTGGTTACAGCTTCATCGAAACAAATCTTAGCGAATGTAATCTCACCAAATTAACCAACAATCAAGCAACTCAAGAAAATTGAAGCATCCTTAATGTGGTACAATTTGCATAAAGTTTCAAGATAGCCTTTCATTCATCATCATCTTCTCCTATGGACCCAAGTTAAATTTACAGTAAGTATGGTACTTCTACTCCCAACACCAATGCCAACTCAATATCAGGCATGGTCGCGCTACGAACTGATTTCCCTATCTTGCGACTATTGGGATCAATAAGGAGTCTACTTCGATATGGAATTCAAATTCAATTACAATGGCTCAACCTTATGGGTCAATACATCGCGGTATATCTGTGATCTCCTAAGGAAGAGCCAACCTACACAATCAACGACGCTATTCAACATGTCGCCAAATACATCTGAGAGATCGGCAAAAAAAAAAAAAATATATATATATATATATTAACCCACCAAGGTGAGCGTCGCATCTGACTTTATCGAGCTTGTGCAAAGAACACCTTATCGTCACATTCGACATCAATTTCCTTCAAACAAGGGATTGCTTCTCTTCGTCATGAACACTGCTCCACCAACATCAATACCGACAGGTCCCACGGCTATAAGCGCTATGAGACTTTGTCCTACCTAAATCTCATCCCCATGGATGGCGGACAATTCCGAGCATCTTCAACCCTTTGCCAATGGAACCCCTCTGTAGCTCACCAATGAAAAACTCTTCTCTTTTTTTGACATCACCACCTCACCAACACTGCCCTTCTTGAAGTTTAGCAACATGGGTGGTGAAGGATTAAAGGTGAAATTTTGGAGAAAGAACGAGAAGATCCGATGAAGCTTGCAATTAAAAAAAAAAATTGGAGCCTTGGCCGATCTAGAAAAGCAGACCAAGATTTGGTGGGGTCTTAAGAAATTAAGTCCAAAATGTTTCTTTGATACACCTAAGGGAAGGCTACAGGAACAATGAAGTTTGAAGGGCGAAGCAAGTGAATAAAGACAGAAATAAAAAGCTACCAGGAGGGAGCAAAGCGAAGAGGCGTGTTATTTGGTATTTTCCACCAGATCTGCTCCCACAACCTGCATCACCATAAGCAACGTGCCCATCTCCAAAGTTTAAAAAAAAAAAAATCTCTGCTTCCCCTACCTCTACGCAGAAGAGTTTTATGTATTCTCTACATCCATGAGGAATTCTCCCTTCCATTTCCAAAAGACCAATGTAGCGTTGGAAGAAAAGAAAAGAAATTAAGAAAGAAGATCGCAAAGCTATGTGAGAGAGAAGCCATCGAAGCAAAAAAACAAAAAAAAAAAAGAAAAAGAAAAAGGGCCAAAGTTGAGGCTAAAGTGGGGTATGATATCAGATATGCTGAGAAGAATAAGGTTATAGAAAAGTCAAAGCCAAAGTATTTGTTGCAAGGCAATTGATGTGGAGGATTTATAGCCATGTACCATCCAAACGAGGGGAAGCTAAGATCACCTACATGGTCATGAAAAGCAAGGCTACCATCCAAACGAGGGGAAGCTAAGATCACCTACATGGTCATGAAAAGCAAGGCTATGGCATTTTATTTAAGTGCTATTGTACATATAGTGCTATATGAGGACAAGGGCGTATTGGTTGAATGATGTTCCTTGGTGGGACCCTTAACCATCAAGTGCCTGAGTCTGCTCATCCTATTTATGTTGGGAATGTTATTCCTAAAATACAAGAAGCGAGAATGCGCCATGGAATTAAAGGCGCTTAAGCCATCCTACAAAAAATTTAAAGCTATGTATAGGCGTGAAAGGTAAGGAGTATTTCGGGTTGGACCTATCATTTGGTTACAACTCAAATTCCTAAGGCTTTAATATTGCGATATATCTACAAACAAGCTCCATTGACTTATATCTTCTCAAAAAATTTCTCGACAAAAAATGGAGCGTTTGGGTATGCTAATTCTCAAACCTGCAACATCTACAAGCGATGGGAAACATCAATTGCTCACACCGCATGACGCAAGCGCCACACGTGCTCGGGGGGCTAATGTTGATACCCATTTTCACGACACATTTCGTACAAGTCTGATTCAACCAAGCTCGACTTCCTTATGGACTCGATTCATGTATTATATTTTATTTATTCTTTTAAGCGTGGCCCAAGCCCATGCGACATATGGGGAAAATTGAGGAAGTGTGGTTTGGAGGGTATAGGTCGGTTCCTTTTGGACCTTTTGCATGAGCCCAGCCCACGCGTGCTACCAAGTGGGAAAGGGACACTGGTAGCACCTCAGGCTCATAGAAGAGGTTTTGTATCCAAAATTTCCACCCCAAAATAGCTTTTATGCTCTGTGTGACTGTGGCCCAAAGTCTCTGTCCGAACCTTCTTTTTCCTTTAAAAATGGTTGGCTCTCATTGGCCAACTTCAGCTGCTGGCTCTCATTGGCCAACTTCAGCTGCTAGCTCTCATCTAGTTAAGCTTCCCAAAAGTCTGAAACAACTGAAAATGAGGAGCCAATGAGGGTTTAATCAAGCTTTCCCTTAACGATGATAAAAGTAATCCTTCCTTTTATCCAAACAAAAGCAAACCTGAAAATCACTCATTGCTTAACACCTTGGGGTCCAAAGCCTTTTCTATTGACCAAAAACCAGTCACTTAGAGCACCCCAAACTCAATATAAATTCCACAATCAGATTCAAAACAAAGGAGGACATTTTTACTCCGAGAGCAACACCCAAAGCTCAATACAAGAGTCTTTCTTCAACTAAAAAAAACAACCAATCACGTTCTACCTAGAGACCTGAAACTTCAGAGCAAAAACCCATTCAGCCAGTCAACAATCTCACAAATCCGAACCTTAGGGGTGGAAATATGGGTACAGGGGAACCTTCCCTCTCTTCCTCACGACCTCCCTCAATTTCCTCTTCTGTGTGACTGCAGGTCGAAATTTCAGACCTGTTATGTTTTTTTATAGTTTTCTGTACTTTTGTTGTTAGCATTTTGATTCTCTCTTGTCAAAGCACCATTAGCCTTTGTTTTTTTTTATACATTGTGAATTTTGGGCTTGATTCTCCATAAACAAACACTTCTAAAGAACCCAAGGGGAGATTTAAGCTGTTTTCGCATTTTTGGCCCTTGTCGCAAAAAAGTCCCCAACACCCACTTTTTAGTGTTTTAGTTGCAAATATAGCATTTTAGCATTTATACCATTTTTGATGTGAATGTTCTTATTGTGAATGCTCTTAATATAAATAAAGTAGTGTTTTGAGTTACTAAAAACTATATTTTTTAGCAACCTTGATGTGAATACTCTAAGGCTTGCTAAGAAAATGTTTGGTTAGTGATTTAAAAAAAAAAAATTAATATTCAATTATTGCATTTTGGACTTGAGGAAGAAAAAAAAAAACCCTACTCTCTAAAGCTTTTTCATTGATTGGAAAATGAAACTATTTAAACCAAGTATGTAATTTCTTTTTGGTTCTATCAGTTTTAGTTTTGTTATTTGAAAGCAATTTTTTAAAAATTTTGTTGTTATAAGCATTTGAAAGCAAATTAGAGAGAGAGAGAGAGAGAGAGAGAGAGAGAGAGAGAGAGAGAGAGAGAGAGAGAGAGAGAGAGAGAGGTGTACTCACAGTCTCTTTGAGCTACATGAGCACTTGGTAACAATTATACATTGGTGATGACATTGTTGCTTAAAAGTATTCACGTTAGCTTGTGTAAAAATTTATATTTATTTGAACATGAAGATCTACTTTTTCTATTTTATATAATCATTTTTCAAAAATACTCATGTCAGAGTATCTATTCTAAACTTTATTTCATTAAAATATAATTTTTTTCTTTATTTTTTAAAATTATTTCTCTTTCTTTACACACAACAACTGCCATCCACTCTATTCCTTTATGTTTGGAATACATAAAGAAGAATAAAAAACTAAATGCCAAATGAATAGTGCCCGTGTAAATTTACATTGTTACTATAACAACTTTGTAAATTTACACATTTTTAGCTTGATTAATGTAGGTGATTTTAAGACTTGAATATGTAAAATTGAGTCTTTTTTATTTTATTTTATATTGAATATTGTCTTATGCAAATGCTTTTGCTAAGTGTGCATTTGATATTGGCTTAAAAAACTAATTTTTTACTTCTTAGTTTATTTTTGCTACTATTTATGAGTCCTATTGCACTTTTTGGTACTATTAATGAGTCTCTCTGTACTATTTTAGCTATCTTTTAACTTTATCTATAATACTTTTAGTAAAAAATTTTCAATTTCAACTAAATAAGTTGTTCCCAACGTACTATTAATTTCGAAGAAGGCTTGTTATGAGTCCTATTGCACTTTTTGGTACTATTAATGAGTCTCTCTGTACTATTTTAGCTATCTTTTAATTTTATCTATAATACTTTTAGTAAAAAATTTTCAATTTCAACTAAATAAGTTGTTCCCAACGTACTATTAATTTCGAAGAAGGCTTGCAAACAAATAAAAACATCATGCGGATCAAATGGCCCATACAAGTTATTAAATCCCACTTCAGGTTCACCGAGTTCTAATTGGATCTGAAATTTGAAATTCTCTATAATAAGGTCCACAAAAATGGGATTTGGTCCAATCACCAACAGGCCCATCACTGTGTTTTTGTGTAAACGGTGCGTCCGAAAAAAAAAAGTCAGCTCAACATACAAAACTCTGCGTTTTTGCCCTGAACAAAGCAAACCAACCTTCTCTGTGGTTCTACCGGGTGCTCTCACAGGGAACACTGCAATACCTAAATTAAACCATTGTTTCACTCAGAGCGAGCGAGCGAGAGAGAGAGAGAGAGAGAAATGGAGGAAGATCAATTAGAGAAATTCGTGGTAGCGTATTTGAAGAAGAAAGGGTTTAAGCAAGCTGAGCACGCTTTCCAAGAAGAACTTCAACAACATCAGAGCAAGAACAATTCTTCATCCTCCATCTCCACCAACTCCATCACTGACCCTGACTTCGCCAAGCACCTCCTCTCATTCTCCGAGTACTCTCTCTCTCTCTCTCTCTCTATTACTCTATATATATGTAAAATTTCAAGAATGTGAAAGGAACAAGTAACTTACTTTGTTCAAAAGAAAGCCAATGAGCTGTAGTTCAAAAACCGTGAAAGAAAAGGAATAAAACACTGAAATTGATTCATTTTATGAGTAGCATTCCTCTCTATCATTGAATAATGTTGTTGGTGGAGGTGGAGGATGAGGTAAAAAAAAAAAAACTTTGAGATTGTGTTATGTATTCTGTGTTTTTCGTTTTGTAGTTTAAGTGTTTGATTTATTGTCTCGGAGACTTCTTTGTCAGAATGGTTATTTTGTTGCCTACCCATGTTTTATTCTAGGATCCTGTTGATGTTTTTTTTTTTTTTTTGTTGGTCGTAAAGCTCTGTGGGCTTCTACTCTTTGGTGGGTTGGATAGTAGGGGGACCGTGTAGGAAAGATTTGGTTTTGCCTATGGTTCATTGATACTTCTCTATGTTGTGAGAGTTGGGTTTATTTCTTTATTTATTTTAATTATGTGGGGGATATATAGTGAACTATTTTTTTTGGAAAATTAGAGCATCAGTGGTATTATATCATCATTGTTCAATTTGTTTTAAACTGTAAATCATGCAAAATAAACTAGTGGAAAGTGAGAGGGCTAGTGAATATGTTTGTGCTTGCAGGTTACTCTCATCTCTATAAATATAAATGACTGCTATTGGTGAATGCGCCGAGATATTCATCTTTAGCATCGTTATTGGAACATGTGCCAAATGTTTCGATATTTTTTACCTTGACATTTTATAAATAGTGTAGATAATATTTATTTTCATAAAATGACATTCTAGTACATTTGTTTTAATTAGATGCATTACCATACTCATCCAGTTTTGAAGTTTTCCTATTGCAACTTGAAAAATTTACCTGTTGATGTGTCAGTGGTTTATTCTTTTCAAGGATAAAAATTTGAAATTGTTCTTTTAGGAACTTCTATGAACAGTTTGTCCAACTTTAGAGCAAGGTGGAGGATAAGTCGTGGGTTCAAGACCCACCAAATGTGTGTAACATACTAATAAAAAAAAAAGCTATCCAACTTTACATTGTATGTCCACACAGCAGTTTACAAAACCTACTACGGCTTTAATCCAACTAAGGTGTTGACCATCAATGTGCCATGGTTTTACGTCATTCACTATAAGCTAGAATGAAGATGTTGAACGGATTAGTAGCATGCATTGCTTTTTATGTGAATACATGCCTTTGTTTGCGGTAAATTGCTCTTAAGTGTGGTTCCCTCAATATTGGTCTGGTTGGCTTGAGTGGCTTCTTTATGGACTTGCTAAGAGCAGTTGTTAATTTTCTCAAACAATATTCCCAAAGTTTTCAGGTCATCAGTTTGAAAATCTTTTGGTTGTGCCACGATTTAGAACTTAGAAGAACATGAGAGGTGGGGAGAATCATTTCTCGTTTCTAACTTAGCTAGGATATTTGTGGTAATTAGAGTAATTATTGCTGTAGCAGGTAATTGGCATTGCTGATATAAGGACTAAATTTGGTCTATTTCTACTGAATACATTCTTTTGAGGGCGATCGTTAAATGGATTGGAAAATACTTTTTCTTTTGGGTGTTTATGCTCTTTTTCTTTCTCATAATAAAGCTGCTCTCATTATATACTGAAAGTTCTTGTTTTCAGATTGGAGAATGTTCCAGCACGATATCAGGATGGATATAGCAAGCTAAGGTCTTGGACATATAGTTCACTAGATTTATATAAGGTAACTAGATTTTAAATTGCTTTAAGTTGGAAATTCATTTTGTAATCCCAGCGTTTAAGATTCGACTAAATCAGCTTTCTAACATATGCAGCATGAGTTGGTTCGTGTGCTTTATCCTGTATTTATTCATTGTTTCATGGATCTGGTGGTGAAAGGGCATATTCAAGAAGGTATATTTTGAGCTTATTTCTTAATGTTTTGTATCTAATATCATAAATTAACTGAAGTGGTCCACTATTGTAATGACTGTTATGTGCTTATTTTTACATGACTAATGTTGTATCTTGCCCTTCAAACTCACCAAAGTTGCTCATAATTGCAACAAATGTAATGTTTATTGTTTAATGATTATGGTTGGTATCTCCAGCTCGAACCTTTTTCAATAGCTTCCGTGAAGACCATGAAATGATTCACTCACGAGACCTTCAAAAGTTGGAAGGAGTTCTTTCTCCCTCTCATCTGGAGGTAATTATTATTTTAGAATTTTCATATCACATTCCCCTTTCTTTATATGGCTAAATTGTAATTCAAAATAATCGAATGATCATATTCTTTTTTAGGAGATGGAATTTGCTCATTCTCTTAGGCACAGCAAAGTCAAAATAAAGATATGTCAGGTAAGATCCCGTTCCTCTTGAGCGAACTTGTTAATATTAAAAGCAATTTATATTTGGAATGTTGTACCATTATGTTTGAAGTGGCTATTGTAGAAGGATACCGTTAGATCAATGAATCAGTTGGAAGCATTGTTGATTCATACTGTGTTTGATTAGTCCCAAGCCTGAGGTCTTACAAATAGTAGCACTCTTATAGGTTTCACAAAATCTCTACTATTTTGTGCTTATTTCCTTTGTAGTTCTTTTAGGTTATGGAGTGCTCGTCATTGTGAGCATGAAATAATCTATTTTATTAATAAAGTGTATTACCTATAATTTTTTAATGAATGCAGGTTATTTTTATTCTAATTTTAGTTCACTCAAGTCCTAGTACCTGTTTTTTATTGGTAAGTTACAATCACCCAATGGGTCTTGAATCCATGACCTCACCTTCCACCTAGAACTTATGAAGAGAGGAATTACCGATTGAGGTAGAGATCATTGGCAAGTCATAGTATCTATTAAGTTACCTTGGAGCCATTTTTCCTATATGTTCCACATTAATGTTTCAAGATCATTGATATAGCTTAGAGGCTTAAGATGCCTTATCGCACTACACTTCTGCATGGAATTCCATTTTTTTTTTTAAGTAAGAAAAGTCTTTATTAAAAAAAAACTACTTTATGCAAAAAAAGTACAAGAGTAGACAAAAACTACAAAAGGAAAACAGACAGAAAATTAATTACATGAGAGAAGAGAACATATGAACAAAGGGAGGGAATTACTAGATGTGAGTCCCCAAGCCCGAGACCAATCAAACAAATAACCACAGAAAGAAGCAAGTAACTGGTCTCCCGAACTATCCACATCCTCAAACATGCATTTGCTACACTCCTTCCATATACACCACATCAGGCATAACGGTACCAAATTCTAAATGTTTGATGAGTGCTTCCCCAACCAATTCCTCCAACCAAAAATAATATCTAGTAATGTTCATCGTAAGACCCAAGAAACCCCAAAAGATCGGAAAAAACACAATTGAGAAGCCTTCTCGCAATGAAGCAATAACTGATCCACTGTCTCTTCACAACAATGACACATACAACACTAGTCAACAAAAGCAAAACCCTTTTTCCTCAATGTGTCACCAGCATGGAATTCCATTTTTAACTATACTTAAATTTTTTTTGATGATTGTAAGGCATCAATTGCCATCTGCAAGGTGATCCTGTTTTGAAACAACATATACAAGTTAGGGAATTTGACTATGTGTGCTCATGGTGGGTTAGGGTTAGAGGAGGATTTGTGGTTTAGAACTTTTAGAAAGAAGGCTTGGTGTTGAAGAATGACTTAGGGTTTGTGGGGAAAGAGAAAAGATTTGATTTAGGGTTGCAAAGAGGCTAGTAGAAATGGAGATCAAATATGCTCACGATTTGTGAACAACAGAATAAACAGTAAACAGTACTGTGAATAGTGACAGAATATCACAGAGAAGGGACAAAGAAAAGAGAAAAGGAGAAAAAGAACAATAAGGCCAACATGCCTCAATACTCAAAACACTCCATATTTTTTATTAATCAACTCCTATTCTTTGAGTAAATTGAGAACACACACACACTTGTGTGTGTGTGTGTATGTGTGTATATATATATATATTTATAGATTATTTCTTGTACTAGTAATATCAAGACTTTGGGTGGGGTTCAAGCACTAGCCCAGTGGTAGTGGCACCATTTGTAGTGCCCAGTGTTTGGGTTTCGAACCCCACCTCCCCCCCTTCCCCTATTTACTCAGCAAATAAAAAAAAAATTAGGACTTCTATTTTGACTAGTAAACTAAAAACCTATTAAGGGAATAACTAACAAAAGGAGTTAAATCTTCTAGACAATTCTGGACTCAACTAAATTACCAAAATACCCTTAATCAGCAAAGGTTGCAGAATTTATAGTCTGTCCATGAATACTGAATACAAAACTGACCATAATTTGTAAAATAAAGCACAAATTAAAAACTATTTTAACCCCTAGAACACATATAACTAGACATCAGAAAGTTTAGTGCGCCTGAATGCAAAACTGACCATAACTTGTAAAATAAAATCCTTTTTTTTTTTTTTAATAAATAACGTAAGAATATTATTAATAATAAAAAGATTGCCAAGCCGAGTACATTGAGGATGTACTATGGGGGCACAAATCAAGAAACAAAAGAACAACGGTCAAGAAATATAGAAAAGGAAGAACAAGAAAAATAAGAAAAAACCACACTCCATTCAAAGAGAGTGTGTAAACAAAAAGACTTAATCTCCAGCAAAGAGCGTTCGCAACCCTCAAAACTTCTAGCATTCCTTTCACGCCAAATGCACCAAATCAAGCAGTGAGGCACTAATTTCCAAACATCAATGTGACGATGTCGCGCAAACTTTCCTTGCCAAGTCTCAAACAACTCAAGAACAGTAAGAGGCATAACCCATTGAAAACCAAACAAGCAGAATACCAAAGACCACAACTCCCAAGCTATGGAGCAATGAATTAGAAGATGATCCACCGACTCCCCACACCTCTTACACATATAGCACCAGTCAAGCACTATCACTCGTCTTTTACGAAGGTTGTCTGTTGTTAAAATTTTACCTAAGGAAGCAGACCAAGAAAAGAAAGCTACCCTTGGAGGAACTTTCGATTTCCATATCATTTTCCATGGAAAGGGACCAAGATTAGGAGGATAGAAGGAGCTATAATAACCTCTAACCTCAAAACCTCTATTCCTTGCCGGCTTCCAACAAACCTTATCTGGGCCAAACCCTCACACTGACGAAGAACAGACTAATTCCATAAACCGGTAAGGCTTCTTCTTCCCAATCTTGAGGTGGACGACAAAATTGCACATTCCAGTGAAACCTCGCAGCAGACCAACCCATAACTTTAGCCATCGTGGAATCCTTTGACCTACTAAGACAGTAAAGCTCCGGAAAGGCCTCTTGGAGAGTACAATCCCCACACCACACATGCTTCCAAAATTTCACTCTAGTACCATCCCCCACATCATAAACAAGGAGTTTAGAGAAGTTCAACCAGCCACTTCTAATGTATCTCCACAAGCTGACCCCATAAGGACTTGTCACCTTCTTCGTACACCAACCACCTCAAATGTTCCCATATTTTGCCTCTATAACCCTCTTCCATAAAGCATCAGTCTCCAAGCCATACCTCCACAACCATTTACCTAGTAAGGCAGAATTAAAGTTACCCAACCGTCTTATACCCAACCCCCCTACTTGCAAAGGCCTACAAATCTTGACCCAATTAACTAAATGTATTTTAGGTTCACCACCAATCCCATTCCACAAAAAATCTTTATAATTTCTCCATACGCTTAGCCACCTTACTCGGTAAAGGAAGAAAGGAAAGAAAGTATGTAGGTAAAGACGATAGTGAGCTTTTAATGAGTGTCACCTTACCCCCTTTAGATAAATACATTCTCTTCCAACCTGCTAATCTCCTCTCCATTCTCTCTAGCATAGGATTCTAAATAGATAAGTCCTTAAATTTTTCACCTAATGGGAGGCCCAAATATTTCAAAGGCAGAGAAGACTGCCCACACCCCAACAGACCCACCAAAGCCTCCAAATTGGGTACCCTACCAACAGGTACCAACTCAGATTTCCCCAAATTGATATGAAGCCGTGACACCTCCTCAAATCTAGCAAGAATTGCCTTCAAATTAGCAATCTGAGAAGGTTCAGCATCACAAAAGATCAAAGTGTCATCTGCAAATAAAAAATGAGACACCATCACTGATGGACCAGCTGTACTACCCACAGAAAAGCCTGAGAGTTGCCCAGTGGAGGCAGCCACATCCAACATACGACTTAAAGCCTCCATCATAATATCAAACAACAAAGGAGATAAAGGATCCCTTTGCCGAAGCCCCCTAGAACTTCCAAAGAAATCAGTTGGGCTACCATTAATCAGAATGGAAAACTTTACAGTTGAAATGCAATACTTTATCCATTTTCTCCATTTCTCTGAGAAACCACAACACTACAGCATATACATTAAAAAATCCCAACTCATATGATCATACGCCTTCTCCACATCCAATTTACACAGCACACCCGGAACTCCTGACTTCAATCTACTATCAATACATTCAGAAGCAATCAAGACAGAATCCAAAATCTATCTGCCCTTCACAAAAGCATTTTGTGAATCCGAAATAAGCCCATGTGCCACCCTACGAAGCCGATTAGCCAACACCTTAGAAATAATCTTATAAATCCCACCAACTAAGCTGATAGGCCGAAAATCCTTGACCTCCACAGCATCCACTTTCTTAGGAATAAGGGCAAGGAATGAAGCATTAAGATTCTTCTCAAACACCGCCTGAGTATGGAAATTGTGGGATACAGCCATAATTTCTGTTTTCAAAACACCCCAACAAGACTGGAAAAATGCCATGGAAAAGCCATCCGGGCCAGGTGCCTTATCACCATTACAATCATGGATCACCTCAAATACCTCTTCTTCCTCAAAAGGCCTATCTAGCCAACTTGCATCTTCCACCGAGATGCTAGAGAACTCCACATCATCTAAAACAGGTCTGTGAGCCACCTCCTCAAAATAAAGCTGCCTATAGAACTGAGAAATACAGTTTGCTATAGCAGCTGGGTCCGAAGACAACACCCCATCCACCATAAGCCTATTAATAGAATTAATCCTCCTGTGAGAGTTAGCTATACGGTGAAAAAATTTAGTATTCTTGTCTCCTTCCCTAACACAGAGAACTCTAGATTTCTGCCTCCAACATATTTCTTCCAACAGAGTAGCTTTTTCTAACTCATCACAAATTCTTCCCATTTCCACCCTTTCCTCCGCTGATAGTCCCCGACTCTCCTCCATATTCTCTAGAACACTAAGGTCCTTCCACAATTTTTTAATCCGAACTTCAACATGACCAAACACCTCCATATTCCATCTTTTTAAATCGTTTTTAAGGAGCTTTAATTTATTGGCCAGAATAAAACTTGGTGCACCGTGAACCTGGTAGGAATCCCACCAAGACCGAACCCTATCCACAAAACCTTCATCCTTAAGCCACACATTCTCAAATCTAAACAGCATACTCCCTCTTTGAAAAGAACCACCCTCAAGGACAATTGGGAAATGATCCGAGCACAACCTAGACATCCGTTTTTGTGAAACTGTTGGAAACTTATCCTCCCAATCTGCAGAGAACAAGAATCTGTCCAGCCTAGCCTTCGAAGCAACTTCTCTATCATTTGACCAAGTAAAAGTACCCTCTCGCAATGGTAGATCAATTAAACCCTGTTCTGAAATAAAAGTAGAAAACTCCCGCATAGCAGTAGTGAAAGAATTAGACCCCAATCGTTCGGAAGGGAATCTAACCACATTAAAGTCACCACCCACACACCATGGGACACTCGACCAGCTATTCAAGCCACAGAGTTCCTCCCATAAAAAACCTCCTGTCTCGAAGTAGATTAGGACCATAAACACTAGTAAATGCCCAAACAAACTGATCTAACATACTTGTAAACTTACAAGAAACCGAAAATCTCCCCACTGCTTCCTCCATTTTATTCACTACCTGAGTGTCCCACATCACTAACACCCCACCAGAAGCTCCACAAGAACTTAAGTAAGACCGGTCAACATGTTGGCCACCCCATAGGCTAGGAATCACCGCTCTATTAATTATCCCCATTTTGGTTTCTTGAAGACAAACCACATCTGGCCCCCATTTCCTAATCAAATTTCTCACCTTGAGCCTTTTATCCTGCTCATTCAACCCTCTAACGTTCCAAGAAATAATCTTCACATTCATTGATAAGACACAACAGCCCGCTCAGAACTTGCACTCCTTGCTTTATTAGGATCATACTCAACATTCAAAGATGACAACAAATTCTTCAACTCCCGCTGACCTTTCTGACTTGACTTGACCAACTTCATCTGATCACCCCCCACAAGTTTCTGTTTCTCTTTCTTTCTGGCCTCTATGGCTAGTAACAATCCTGTAATCTGCTCTTCAAAACCTTTGAGCGAAGTGCCCACAGACTTCCTGAAAGCCTTGATCCTATTGGTTACCCATTGTGATAATTGACAATTATCCACACTCTCCTTACACCCAATCTCCTTCACATGCCTAGACACCAACTCCTACGGACCTTCCGTGGCCAAAGGTACCACAACTAATGGCTCATCACCTCCCTCACCCTTATCCGCCCAACTAATCCGCTGCCCTTCATCAGTAATAGAAACGTTACCTGGTACACATTCTCCCTCCAAACTTGAGCTGACTGACATACAGTCTGGAGAACGATACAGCGACAAAGGGAGCACTAATTGCCTGCCATCACGCAATTGTAATATCCAGTCTTTGGAATTACCCCAAGACTTATCCAAGTCACCGACCAACTCCTTAATAGTGGGGCCAGGAAAATGAACTCCCTCAAAATCAGAATCATAATTTGTAGTAATCAAACCTTTCGAACCCACAAAATCCTCTTCCCCATCTTCCGTTGTCACCTGAGAAGTTAATGACACCACCACCGACATCAACGGATCACTATAGGCTGTTACCGATTCAGTGGCTGTCTGGATCACCCCCACCGGCTTAACTGACATGGTGGAGGATTGGGCCTGAATACTCGGACCACCAAAGCCATCTGCACCCATCACTTCCGGTGCAAAAGTAGAGGACCTTGTGACCGAGGACACCACCGGTACCAACTTCGGCTCACTCGAGTCACCAATTACCGGTATCACATCGTGGGATGTGTGGGCCACCACCTCAGTTCCTATCGGCACGGTGGGTATCACCTTTGAATCTATCGGCATGTTGGGTGTTGGAGCAGATTGGGTCGGGTTGTGCTGACCACTCTCAGCTGCATTGATTTCACTCCTTCCTGAGTTCGGATCAGCTATACAGTTCTGATAAGAAGTCTCTAGAACATTTTGGCTACTAATGGAACACTCTCCAGCCTCAAAAGTACATGGGCTTGACAAACCCAGGCCCAAAGTAAATTTGTCACTTCCCTGAGGGCCCACTGTTTTACTCAAATTACCGTGGGCTTTCTGATTGCATGGGTCCAGCCCTACTATTTTATTCTGAACATCATTTTTCACCCTTGCTACCCAATTACCAGGCTGTTTACTACCCTTAACTCTATCCCAGAAGACCCGCCTCATTCCCAGCTCATTCACATCCACAATCAACCCTCTCCCTAACCAACGTGACTTCCTATTATCATGCATCTTTCCAAACTTAACAATTTTTGAAATTGAAATAGACTTCAAAGGAATACTGAATTTATTTCCCTCTGGGATTTTCTCCGCAATGATATTCTTACCATTAATACCACCCTCACCACCTCCCATGGCTGCCTGGGGAAGTTTTCCGGCCTGAGTTTCAGAAACTACTATCTGTTTGCGAGAATTGTGCCTCAAAGGGTCCAAATTATTCTTCACTACACCATCCTTTACCTTTTCGTTGATAAAAGGCTGTTGAATAGGCTTCAACCTTGCCTGCAATGGAGCTTTGACAGCTTCCACATAGGAGCTGGCAGCCCGGTATTTTGGTGCCTGCTTATACTTGTACGGCACAAAATTCAAACCACCCGATGCATATTGGGAAGGTTCCAATATTCTTCTTAATTCAATCCCAAAAGTTCTCCATCCTTGTTGTGACTTACCGGAAGGAATAATGATGGTTCTCTGCAGCCCCCCTACCTTAAGCTCTGTCATAGATAAGTATTGTCCAAACGAGTTGGACCCCTGCTGCAAGGTGTAAGCAGTATCACCATCTCTGAACGTGAAAAATTGCTTAGGATTAACCCCAATCATAGTATGTTCCAGACTCCGCATTACCCATAATGCTGCACTCCTACCCAAAAAAACCGATTGCATGTAATATTTTCCCCGTTCAAAAATCTTGAGGGAGTAAAAGTTCGCTTCTTCCTCCACCACCAACTGGAACAACTTAGATTCAATAAAAAAACTTCTAAATCCACCCATACTGAACCAAGGAAACAAACTAAAATAGGATTTCTGACTAATTCGAAGAAGTCGGGCCTCCAAAGAACCTACTCATAAGGTCATTAGAAAGAAAAGCCAATCTATACGAAGACTCTTGCCTACTATGTGTGTGTGTGTGTGATGTTGTAAAATAAAATCCCAAGTTAAAAACTTTTTTTAACCCCTAGAACACAAACCTAGACCTCAGAAATCACACGACTTATACTTCAATTGAACTTCGCATGTGGGTCTCATTAGGCCATAAGTGAATGTTGAATAGACAAATTTGCAAAGTAGTAGCAAGTTAATATTCCATGGCTGCATCAGAACTTGGACCATATTTGCATGCATGGTTGTCAATATGTGAATCGTATCGTGAATTGATTTTTTATTTTTGTGTATCGTGTATCGTATCGTATTGCATTGTGTATTGTAAGATACACAAACACCTAATAAAATTTATAATAAAAAAATTTATAGATATACATATAAAAATTCTATTGATTATAAATTTAAAATATATTCAACTAATGACTAATTTAATTAGTACTTATATAATAATATTTAACAAAGCTAACTAAATAATTCAAATTAACATGTATTTGTAACATACACATTCAAATTGATTAAACTCAAAAGTGATACATGACAATGAGCTAAAATGATAATTCTTTTTCATCATACTTGTCATGTTGCCTAATCTACTTCATGTAAGTCAATGTTATCATAATGTTCATCATTTTGCGAAATTATTTCTTCATTAACATTTTCTTCTTTATCATCAGCATTTACTATATCTTATTCTTTTATTCTAATAACTTTCTTTATAATTTTTTTCTTGGCATTCTAGTTTCTTACACTTATAACAAAAATATATATAATGTCAATTAATACCTTATTCATAATATAGAAAATAAATTTGCAAATATGAAAGTTAAGTGTTAAGTGTGTAGTCCAAATTTTGCAGGAGTAAGAGAGAAGAGAGGGGTAAAAAATCATGGACAAGTTATTTTATTGGGCTCAATTAAGTAGCCCAATAATTTTGTGTTAAAACAAGTCTGACAACTTGTTGGATTCAAATAAAAGCACAAATTTTAAATAAAAAAACTTATTTTAACCCACTTGTCTAAGTATCGTATAATACGTACAATTTTACGATATCCTATACACACTTATGTATTGTACGATTCATGAATACTTACAATATGTCCTTATGATACGAAACTTTTTGTACATGATACAATACTCATATAGAACTTTTTGTACATGATACAATACGCATTGTACAATACTGACAACAATGCCTGCATGTGCACTTGTGTTCAACTCTATTTGTTTTCATGTACGAACGAGTAACCATGGTTTTAATAATTGGACTAGACTGGCTGGTTCTATTGTGAACAGGGTCCTAGTCTGGCCCAGTTCACTTTAAAAACCGAAAATCTAAAATAACAGTAAAAACTGAAAACTGCTGGTTCATCCATTAAATCTGGGAACTGGACTGGTTCAACCTGTTCAGTGAGGATGCCAAAACACTGTAGAAACTGTTCTGAAATTATGCATTTCTTGCTTTCTCTATCTCCAAGCCTCCATCCTATTCATCCTAAGCTTGGGCTAATAGAGGTGAAGTTCTCATCCAAAAATTCTGCAGACTAAGAATCCTAGGACTTGAAAGTCGCTCAATGGATTCAGAAGTAATTTGCATAGTTTCTAGAAAGACCATGTTGGTTGTTTTTGTTACCAGGGATGAGGGGAATAAGCTAGCTAGCTAGTAAGTTATTTGATCAGTTTTTTTTTTTTTTTTTGATAAGTAAACCTGATCAAACAATTTACTTGTTTGATCGGGTTTATAAGATATGTGATTTATAAAGCAAACGAGATGCTTTAGCTTCTAGTAAAATTTTGAATCGTGAGATTATAAAAAGCTAAGTGGTCTGGTTAAGGAGAAACAAGTGAGCTAAGGAACAAACCCACATCAGTGAAAGAAGAGGGGATTGCTCATTTGTTTGCTTTGGATAGGAACAGATCAGTTGTGTGAAAAAGAAAGAGGGCATGGGGGTTTCAATGTTGTGAAATGAATTGATAGGAATGCATATTTGTTATTAGCATAACTCTTTCTTATAAATCATCTACATTAATTTTTCTTATTATTTATAAAGAACTAATCTAGATTAGTTATTATTCTATAACTTTTACATTTTTTTTTTTTTTTAGTAGCTATCAGAATGGTTAGGTTGGGTTAGAGTAGATGTGGGCAGGGTAATTGGAGTGAGATGTTGGCAAACCCAAATAGATATGGATTAAAATTTATTAATATGTAGCAGAAAATATATAAAATATAAAAGATGAGAAAACTCACTTGAAAATTGATTTAATTTTATCTGAAAATTTTCAGTAATTACTATAAATTAATAATTAATTTAATTTATTTGTATTATTAAATCATTATTTATGACGTCAACGGTTCAACCACCAGTTGAACCTCAGTCCAAGCAGAAAACCGGGAACCACTCCCTTTTTCGGTTCTCTATCCGGACTGGTTTTTGAAACCATGTGTGTAACTTCAACAGCATCCACTGTTGTGCATCAAATACAGCTACTTGGTTCAACTCCATTTTTTGGCTGCTGTTTCTTTGCAATAGTTGTGTTTTAGGAGATTGCACATTATGGTATACATGTTAGACTCCCTAACCTTATATCTTCAGCTAATATTCTCTTCATTTTGCTTATCACACATAAAATCATGCAAGCTGGGAATTTCAGTAGATGTTGGACTTATTTTTGTTATGGATCAAATATCTGATTGGTATGCTTATTAATATCCTAATGTACTATGATTACTCTAGAACTTGCTAAAATTTTCTGAAATGATTATTATATATGTGCTCATTATAATGTATGTAGACTGTCCTTAAGCTATAGCTATCTTCTTTTTCTTATCATGATATATGGAGTGATCTGATGTTGCAAGAGGGACAGATGTCTATCTGCTTATACGGTTATACCTACTACTTTCTAGATATTTGGATCTGATTTTTTTTTTTTTTTTTTTTTTAATTATAAATTTTTATGGGATGTATGTTATATTTGAATTAAAATGATTCTGGTGCTATATCTATTTATAATGATGGTATACCAACTTCAACCTTTGTTTGAGTTTTAGATGGTGGATAGATGACAACTAGTATTTGTAATTACAAATATATTAGTTATAATTTTTTTTTATTAATCTGCAGACATGATTTTCTTTTTCTTTTTTGCTATGAGTTATTGCTTGCCTTGTTTACTTTAATCGCTGTGGAGATTGATGTTACTTCAACAGTTGCTTGATGGTTATCATTTAGATATGTTGGTACTCTGCTGAAATATGTTTTGTAAAATATCCTGCCAGTACTCCTATGAGCTTCTGCTGCAGTATCTACACAAGACACAATTGACCATAATGCTTGGGATTATAAATGAGCATATTAACTTTCAAGGTACAAATGTATGCCTTTTGGTCGCATGTATATTATAATTTATATGTTGGGTTATGGTCATAGATTTTTTGTTGTCTATATATCTGGTTTTGCAGTTTCTCCAGGACAGCCCATCTCAATCTCTGATGATGCTGAAGTTGTTACACTTATTGGAAGCAGCCAGGATGAGGCCACTCAGATCAATCAGAAGGAAATACAATGGGGGGTGAGTCATAAAAGATGCTGAGTTCCATTTATTTTATGTATCAAAAGGGAGAATATATTTTCAAATTCAAAAGGATAGCAGTCTTATAATTTTGTATAGTGGCCATTTTTTTTTATTGCAAGTTAGTAGGATAATATACTCTGGGCTTTCATCTTTTTTGAAATGCCAAATAACTGCCCCATATATGTCTATTGTTCTGTGTTTTAAATTATTTGACATTGATTTTTATAGAGCTTTTGCTATTAAGGTATGGGTTTCTTAACTGATACAAACATTAAGTTGAATGTTGATGGAAATATTGCTGAAATTTTTACTGAATTACTAAAATAAATTTCTGATGTTACACTAATATTTTACTTGTGAACTTTTGAATCTGAGTTAGTCAAAATAAGGAGTTTGGCTCTCAATGAATATATACTTTCAAAATGATGTGGTGTCTTAAGTGTTCTTTTGTTATAGTTTCAACTGCATATTAAATATATTCATTATGCTTGTAGGGGATTTTTGAGTGATTAAAGTAAGCTGGTCAATGTGTGACATGCAGGTTACCACTGTGAAAGAATCATTTAGCAACTAGGAAGAATTATCTAAGTTACTTTTGGTCTAAATTTTTTAGGTTTAAATTTGAGAATTTGAGTCTTATCCAACGTCGTGTATTGAATTGAGTTCTTAAGAATGGTTTTGATTGAATTCATGACATTTTCCCCAGGGGAATGCAATTGGAAAAAAAAAAAGTCCAAAGTTTTTGTGCTGTTGAATTTTAATAAAGTAATTAAACTCATTGAAAAAGCGCTCATGCTGTTGATGACTACTCACCGGAAGGTAAACTTCCCATCTTTTGGTAGTAGGCATTCTTTAAGCCGTTTGATATTTTTGTACTTATTTTGTTGTAAGTTTCAAAGGAGTCATTTATGATTAACCCCCTATGGTGCTGTAACAAATTACACATGGCTGCCTATAGTTTTAGGCTCCATTTGTTGGGGCTTTTTCAGGGTTTCTTCAGCTTTAAAAAAGTAGAAGGTACTTACAGCTTGTTTGGTTCCTCCAAAGGTGCTGCAACTTTTCACCAAGTTTGTGAAGTGGCTTGGGGTTTTAGGGTGGCTTTGAGAAGCAGTCCTTGGTTGCTTTTCTAGGCAACTACAGCTTCTCATCTTATGAAAAAGTTGCATCCATCCCAAATTGGCCTTAAGTCGGCTGTTGTTAGGGTTAGGCATTGTTGAAAGTTAGCTTTTGCATATGATATTTTTTAAAGCAATTTTTGGTATTTGAATATCAGTCAGCCTTAATGTAGCTATGAAGCTCTATATGCCAAGGTTAGTAAACTAAATAAATGTGTATTTCTTCTGGTCGATTATTTAATTTTGAGCTTTATTGTATATTTGTTATAGCTGCTTGAAGATTCTTTAGAAGAACGCTTGGAAAAGAGCGGGGTTTTGCTTTCAGATTCGGAAAAGGCTGAAGGAGAAACGAAAGAGGGGGAATTGGATGAGAATAAGGTATATTGTTCTTAAAATCCCTTTGATTTTTTTCCCATATCTAAATATTTATACTTGACTAAGTTATCTATGATTTTTTTTTTTTCTGTCATATTGTTGTTTCCATTTTGATTGATGGTCTCGTGTTCAGGATTCTTTTTCTCAACTTTTGTGTTGTCTGTTTCTTGTTCAGAAAAGATCAGTCGAAGGAGGAAAGCAAGGCACGTCAACAAAAAAGTTGAAGAAAGACAAGGCTGCAAGTGCAGCGGGGAAAACTGGACGTCTTGAGGCCAATGCTGTAATTACGGCACCACGAGTTAAACCAGAGCTTGCTTTGCCAGTAATGTATTTTCTGGAATCCTCTGTTATCTTTTTTATTTGTCATTACACAAAGGTTATAGCTATGAGCAGAAACCATGCTTTGATGTTTCTTTTTATCCCTTTTTGTACTTCTTAATTACCAAAGGATTGGGGTGATTGAGGACTATATATAGGGTTATCAAATTGTTTGACTGGTGCCAGAAAAGATTTAAAAAGTCTCTTTCTATTGTTAAGTATTTAAGTAATGGATTATTGAAAAAAAAAAAAAATCAACTTCTATTTCATTGAATCATATATCTATAGTTTGGCTCAGAATATGAAATGGTTTATGGTATTGGTGGGGTTTTGCTTTACTGAGTTTTATAGATTTGTACCAGAATATGAAACTATTAGAATAAGAAAAAACAAAACCTGTCATCACGCCATCCTCGAACAAAATCTGAGTTCTTTACCTGCTTCACATGTGTTGGTTTTAAAAGATTCATTGATATATTGAGCTGCTTTGCTGTGGCCAAAAATGCGAGATTGGACTTTTACGTTTGGGAGTTGAAGTTTTGAATTTAAATCATATCTTGAATTCAAAATTACCTTGTAAATTAAGTATTTAGATATCTTCTAGCTTGTTTGAGAGGGGGGAAATTAATGGATTGAAGGATATTTTAAGGAGTTGAGCTGAGTATTAAAAGTTCAAGCTTGTTCATTTAATTTTATTTTGAACACGAGCTGAGCTTGAGCTCATCACCAAACAAGATCATGTTCAAGCTTGGTTCATTTACTTGTCGAGCAAGATTGGGTTTGTTCACGAGCTACTTGATTAACTTATTCTTTTCCTATATATAGTAAAATTATGAGTAAAATGTTTTACCCATTTACAAATCTATGAATTTTTATTACAAATAATAATTTTATATCATATGATCCGATTTACAAAATTATACAACCAAATTTCAAGTATATATAAATATATTTTTAGACAAGTATACGTATAAATATATAGTTAATTCGAGCTTTCATGTTGACGAGCTTGTTCACGAGCACATTATTATATTTGAGCTTGGTTGGTTTAATAATTAATCCCAAAGTTGGGTACAAACAAACATAAACAATTTTTTTCTTAAGCTGTTCATAAACAACTTGGTTCATTACAATCCTAATATTTGGTAGGAAGGAATGGAAGGGTTAAGAGGGAATGCTCATTTCATTCCGTTCCCTCTTAAGTTTTCCTTATAAAAGGGGGAAGAATACTCATTCCTTTAATGAAGTGGAGGTGAAATATCGATTTTATTCTTATTCTAAGAAAAACAAAAATAAAATGTGAAGGGTATAAAATAGTAGTAAAATTATATTTCTTTCTGTCCCATTCATTTTTGATAACTTTCAAACACACTAGAGAAAATACACCATAGTCCCTTAGATTCCATTCCGTACTTTTGTAAACTCCCAAACATAGTGTAAGATTTGCAAGCCAGGTTAGATGTGGGTTTGGTTGAGCCCTTACATTTATTAATACTAATTGCATTTGCATTTTATTAGAGGATATGCTGTGGAATAAAATCCAGTTGTCCTCATTGTGTTATGATTCTGATGCTGATGTTTTCTTAAATAAGACTTGTTGGATGAATTTTGGATACGGATCTTGGCGTAAGAGTACACAATGCTCTTAATTTTGAAGTTCTGCTGCAGGCCATTGATTGATCTTTTATTGATTGCTTCAGTTCAACAGAGGTAGAAAAGTCTATTCTTGAGGACCTAAGAAACCGTGTACAGTTGAGTAGTGTTTCACTGCCATCTGTCAACTTCTATACATTTATCAACACACATAATGGGTAATCTCCATAACTTTGATTGTTTAAGATTAATTTTTGTTTCTTGTGTTATATTTGATACTCAAATTCCTATATTGTTTTTATAAATTGTCCCAGCTTAAACTGTTCATCAATATCCCATGATGGTTCTTTGGTTGCTGGTGGATTTTCAGACTCATCATTGAAGGTAGTATCTTATCAGATATCATAACCAATATGCTTTTTGTTGTGGTTAATGTTTGCTAATTTTTGAAATTTTGCCTCCACAGGTTTGGGACATGGCAAAGCTTGGACAAGAAGCTGTTGGTTGTAAGTTTGTAAAAATTAAATTTACTTTCCATGGAATGAGTTTTACTTCCTTTTTTTGGCTTGCAACATACTATCATTTGAATCTATGTACTTAGATTTGCAAAATAGCGTTAATGCAATAGGATCTAAATTTTTTATGCATATAACTTATCAAAAAAAAAAAAAAAAAAAAATTTATGCACACCTGATATAGGGTTGAACCCCTAGGGTTAGCACCATCGGAGGTCACTAGTTTGAATATTCCCTTGTTCCTTCCTTTGGGGTCAAAGAAAAGAAAAAAGACCTGATATAGAGTTGATGTGCCCAAAAAATTGTGGAAGAAGCTTATTTCGACTATTTAAGAGTCTATTTCTATGTAAAGAATCTAAAAAGAATTTCATGTTTCTTTGTGCATGAGGAATTTATGAATTATAAGAATTATTGTGTTAGAGTCATGAGGGTATTGTGCTGAATTTCATGGAGGATCACCTTCTGCTTACCAATAGAGTAGCACTGTCTTTTAATATAGTTTTGGAATATGAGGATTAGATTTTTTTTTTTTGTCAAAGAGTGCTTTTCATATAATTTTTTTTTGATTGGTAAATGCACACATCTGGTGGGTCTTGAACCCACAACCTCACCCTCCACCTTATTCTTACAAGGAGAGGAGATGCCATTTGAGTTAGTGCTCATTGGCAGTACTTTTTATAGAACTGATAAATTCAGGATTGGTTTTGATATTGTTATGCAGATTATATTTTTTTTGATAAGTATGTTGCATGTGGACATGCTTTGTTTGCTTATGGTCAATTTCTTAATTCTCCACAAGAAGTATTGCACTTACCTAAAGGTTTGACATTAATTCAATTGTTAAGCTGAACCGGATGTAGGAGTATATAATTAGACCATTTTGATTAAAAAATTTATTCAAATCATTATTATCAATTAGGTTTGTGTATTGATTTAAACAATTTGCATAGAAAATTTATCTTTTACCCAAAGTGATATTTCCTTTTTCTTGAAAGTACTATTTTCATTATGAAAAGTATTATGAAGTTATTTGTGAACATCAAGGCAATGCCTTCTCCATCCCCTCTTCCACCCACCACACCCCCCCACCAACACCCCCCCCCCCACAAAAAAAAAAAAAGAGGAATCCCCAAAGTATTTCTCACACTGCCACTTCATGGGCTTCTGTGTATCTTTGTAAAATTCAATTTATCGACCCTTTGAAGTGTTCTAGCAAGGGGTATCTCTCTCTCTCTCTCTCTCTCTCTCTCTTACACGCGCGCGCGCTTTTTACTAATTTTAACATTTGGGGAGGGGGGTGACATTGGAAAGGTTGGGGAATCTATCTATGTTTGCAGTATTGAGGTTTAGAGAACTTGTTGATTCTGAATTTAAAACTTCAGAGAGGTGTAGGGTTCAAGAATGAGAAGGTTGATAGGGAAGGCAAAAGAGTTGATTTAAGGTTGTAAAAGAGTTGAGAAAATGTTTTCCTTGTTTTTTGGTAGCTTGGTGCAACTGAAAATGTTACCCAATGGAAAATGTTTTCCACGGTTAATGAAAAATTACACTTCTGGAAAAGCCTTACCCCTTTCAAGTTCAACTCCTTTATGCTGCCACTGCCACCTATTGCTGATGACCACAGCCCACTCAACCACTAATCGTCGTTAGCCCAACCATAGCCACCAACAACTGGTCACCTGCCATTGTTGCCAACCATTACTGGCCATTGGTTGCCACTATACTCACTATACTTGCCCTATGCCTGACCAATTGTAGCCTGTCTAAGCATTATTGATTGCCGGACATTGATCTTCAACTTAATGACTGCCGGCCGTTGATCTTCGACCAAATTGGCCATCGATTGCCAACCACCATCGGTCACCAAACACAGTTGCCACCATCACTGACCACTGGCCACCACCTGCCTGTTGTCACTAATCATCTGCCCCTGCCACCACCACCACCACCACTTTCCTCCCTAATATCGCTAGCGTTATTGGAAATTTGCAGTGCAACCAAAAGTAAAAAATTATTTTCTAGATCGCAACAAAAAACAAATCATTTACTACTGAAAATATTTTTTGTTGGAATACATTTTACACTGAAATAAATGGAGCTTAAGATTGAATTTGTGCAAAGGTTATGCATAATGCATGTGAACAATATGTATGAATAATGACAGACTGCTGAAGAGAAGAGAGGGAAGAGAAAGGTTGAAACAAACTAAGGCCAACATGCTTTAATACTCAAAACACTTGTTTCTATCAATCATTTCCGTTAATTCTTTAATGACATTGAGCACAAACATATAAGGACTCTTTCTTGTAAATAGCCTTAGAGCTTCTAATTGGACTAATTAACTAAAAACCTAGTAAGATAATAAGAGATGAACTTGGACTCAAAGGAAATAAACCTAAGAGAACTTAAAATATCCTAGACAAAATTCTAAAGTCAATTACCAAAATAAACTTAATGCGCAGGAGTTATGAAGATTACAGTTCTGCCCTTGAATAAATAACTAACCCTAACTTCTAAAATAGAACCCCATTTTTTTAAGTAAATGGTAATTGAAAAGGCATAAAAGGGGCATAGCCCATCAATTTCCAAGTACTCGGAAACTGTACAACGGATACACCAACAATAAAGAAAATTTCAAACATCATGCAACTCAGAGAAGTTTGGAAAGAATATTGTCTTGTGGTCTCCATCTACTCATATAAAAATCTTCTGAACAAGAGTTTCAGGTCTAGAACTAATGTTTCACACCTGTCAATGCTCCAGGAATTTTCATTCCCTTTAAATGCACCACATGAGACTGAGAAATTGCACTCCATATGCCAATGCTCTAATGTGGACCAAACCAACCTCACCAAGAAGTGAAAAGATCAATCACATCTAAATTCATGACCATTGAATCCTGAAGACTTTCAACCATACTCTGCAATTCCCTAGCAATGTCACAATGAATAAGCAAGTGCTCAATAGGCTCCCTACTCTTCTTACACATACAGTTCCAATCTATCATAATTATGTCATTTCGTCAAGTTAAGATTCTCCCCAAACTGCAGTCTATAACAAAGAAAGCCACTCTAGTTGGAACGTTGAACTTCCAAATGCTTTTCCATGGGAAAGACGCTCTGTAAAATGTTATTTTTATTTTTATTATTATGATTGGTAATTTATCCACTAAGTGGGTTTCATATCCACAACCTTACCCTCCATCCCATTATTATAAGAGGAATGCTAGCTGAGGTATGCCGCAAAGAAAATATTTTACTTCCAATACTCAGCGTTATACAGGTTCCAACATAATAAACCTTCTCCTCTACTCCCTACTCCCTATCTATTAAAAGTGTATCCTCGTTAATTTTTTATTTTGCCCATTTCCTTAAAAGCGATTATTCTCTCTTTGAACAAAGTAGAAGGGCAACTTCGAAGATCATAGACTAAAATGTGAGTTCTCAATACATTCATTTATCACTAATTACAAACATGTCTTTTTCAAGGAAGAACTCATTTTGGGCCAATGGGAGTAACTATATGTAATGCTCTTGGTAAATTTATATACAGCATTGCTGGCTGTCTTAGTGTCTTATGTTCTTTAATGGGCAGTAGACCATCTCTTTGTAACAGGATTATGCGTATGTTACTGTATGTTTGGTTACTGCTTAGATGTTCTTATTAAAGAGAAACAGCAATGTTGAATGGTGTTGGTGTCAGCTGTTTTGCAGGGTGAAAATGATACTACTTCAAGTGAACATGTTTTAGGGCCAAACGGCGGGAAAAGATCTTATACATTATTTCAGG